>VXBQ01006515.1:524494-707786 GCA_013400175.1 Phainopepla nitens | reverse complement strand
TTTTTTTGTGGTCTAGGGGTACTTTGCCTTGAGTGAGCATATCTTAGCTGGGAGTCTGCTAAGATCCAGCCATAGCTGCGGGCAAATTAGAGGCACAAATAAGATGCAAAAGAGTGAAATCTGCAGAGGTGATGATAGGCCTGTTCACCTCTGAAGTGGCACATGGGATCACAGAGGGGGTCTTTGCAGGAAATTCTGGAATTCTGCAGCGCTCTGACAATATCTGCAATTAAATAAAAATGTTAAAAATTTATAGAGGAAAGAATAAGCACGATGGCTATGAATTTTTTCTTTGGAAAATGGAGGGGAGAGAAAAGGTTTTTCTAGTTTCTTTGTTTTAAAATGATATAAATGAGTAAAGAAAAAATAGGCACAACTGCGTTAGATAAGTTGTGAAAATCAAAATAAATCAAGATTTCTTTTATTGAGAAATATAATGAAATTGAGGAAAAGCACAAAGCTGTTATATAGTTTAGTCAAGAGCACAAGTAATGTCGATCAAGTCCAAAAAATTGTTATTTTTGCATTAACACACTGATGTGAAGAAAAGGGGCTTACTGGGAAATGAATTAGAAATTTTGCTGTATAACTAGTTAGAAAATATGTTTTCATTAGGAAAAAATGCAGTCGTAAGACCATTTTGTAGAAGATGATGAGATCTCTTTTGTGTACAACTTGACAGTTGAACTCCAAGTTGAACCCTGAAGGAAGACAGTCAGCATAATAATAAAACAGAATGCTTATGTTGTAGTTTGAGAGAAAAATAACTTACTGGGATTTCTTAGTTTGGTATAATAACAGTTGAAAGGGGGTGTGTATTATCCTAAGTTCCAAAAGAAGAAAGTTAGTGGTGATTAGAGTAAAGAACGACAGTGATGGAAAAGCTAGCAGTTATATAGTCTGCATAAGCACATTTAGGCTGAACATTGGAAGTCTGTGGAGAAAGTGGTGAAATGGCTTTGTGGCTGGAGTCATGAGAGAACACAGGTTAAATATTTTAAGTGGGAACTTTTTTGAATTAATTAGGAAATTTGTTTGCCACATCTGATGGACTGGGTTGAAGGATCAGAAATGTAACATTGGATAAATGCAAATGTCCTCTGTATTGCTTTGCAGGCTAGACTCCTTAGCATCCAAAGATAAAGCACTTTCCTAAGAATTGTGCCAATATTTTACATTTTCCACCAGTTTCCACAGGTTTTGAATTTTTTTGTGAAATTATTAGCATCATATTTGTGAATTTAGTCCATTCATAAAGTGAGAATATGTCCATTTCCTCCCTTATATATTGTTATTTTCCCACACTTTTCCATCTGGAATCATCTGTGTATAGACATGGTCAAGGAAAAAATGGACTGAATTCCTTTCACTGTGCTTCTTCCTTCAAAAGTCTCTAGGTAGGACAGATGTTTAAATATATCCTACTGAAAACACTTAGGCTTTTGTACTGAGAGTGGTCTCTTCCTGCAGAATATCGATATTCCTCCTTTCATGAGTGGAGGTTGCAGCACTTCCTGTTTCCAAAGAAAGTATTTCAATTTCACAAATGAAATGCACAATTCCAAGAGAAAATATTCTGAGAATTCTTTAAAATTCCACTTAAAGATATGCCCCATACCCCACACCCACCCCAAACCAGTCACAAAGCCGCCTTTTGACTTACAAGGAGAAGAAAAAATTCAAATTGAAAGTAAGTTCCAGGACCATTATATTTACAGAGTATATTCTTTGCAGAAAAATGTTCTAGCTCCTGTGGAAGAAAAAAAGAGTCTCAGATGATAATATCACTTTTGTAAAGCATGCAGCTTAATCATTCATTGAAGAACTTGAGGCAATGTCATGATAATGTTTCCAAGCATCCCATACTGCATTCTTGTATTTGAAATATTTTTCAAGCATACATATCTGATAGTCAAGACTTGAATAACACTGTGTTTGTTCAAATTATATAACATAAAATACATTTATAACATTTTCAGGGTAAAAGAAGGGGAAAACATAAAGTTTCTGTACTCTTTATTTTTTAAATAAATCCTCTTATGGATAAAGATGTAAATTATGATAGTAAGGCAAATTAAAATGATAAATGCATTCACTGGTGAAAAGTGAAATGAATAACAAGTCAAATAATTGTGTTCTTTGACAGAGATTGCAGCCTGTAAGTGTGTATGGGATTGTTTGTTTTTACCTTTGCAATATCAAATAAGCATGGTTAAGATCTACCCAATAGGACCCAGGATGAGTTGAATTATTTTCCATATTGGTGACAAGTCAGCCTCATAGCTCTGCCTATTTAAACTCAATGATGGAAGTTCAGAAACCTGGTTCCATTGGAAATACCTAACTTTGAGTGACACAGTCTCCAAATAGATCTTGTCCCAACTAAGGATGCTGAAAGGATTTGCAATCATTTAAACTGTTATATAAAGCTGATACTGTGGCACAGGTGGATCTTTGTTAAGCATGAGGTTTTTGTTTCTTTGTTTTTATGGTACTGTCACATCTAAGTGTTTTTGAATGCTTCTAAGGATTCAATACAAGAAAATTATGGATGATATTCTGACATTTCTGCACCTCACAGTGGTATTTCAATAGCAGAGGGGACAAAAAAATTCAAAACACACAGAAAAGTCCCACAAAAGACCAAATTTCCACAGAAAAGGAGATGGTAGGGTTGAAAGGTTCATGAGTGTTTATGTGCATTTTTTTTTAAATGATGAATACATAGTTGTTTACACCTACATTTTAAATGCAAACAGTTTAGGATATGAGTTCTTGGAAAAAGTATAGAGGTCTTTGTTCCTCATGTGTGCATGAAGAACATGTAGAATATCAGAGTAGCACATAGTCATGTTGTATGGTGTCCTTTTACTGCTGCCTTACAGTAGAGGCTGCTGCCATTTAATATGTAGATACTGTACATAAAAACAGTAGTTGCTGGATGTTTTGTACAGCAAAAACCAGTCTTCTCACTTTTCAAACTTGAAACTGCAGAATAGCCACAGAATAATTCAGTGAGCTATCATCAGCAGAACAGGACAGAACTAGTACTTCTTCATCAGTGAGCAGGTAGCTGCACCAAAAGCATTTATCTGCCAGAGAAAAATGCTAATTTGGGTAAGCCATCTATTTTTTTCAGAATGCATTTTTATTTGGAGAGGCCAAATATGCAAAGGGAGTGGCTGAAGAAGTCAGAGGATTAAAACATTTGTTTTGAAACAAGAATATTGTTCTATTTTTTATTTTATTTTTTGGCCAGCATATGGTTTTGAACCCTTGGGATGCCAAATGAGTGCTCAAACTGGGCTATAACTTTTTGGGTCTTTATGTCTTTTCCTCAAAAGTTCAAAGTTATCATATTTGTTTTAATGAGAGATGAACACTTTGCTATTTTCTCATGAAACCATACTTCTGTCCTCCAGGCAGCCCTGGAGGACAGTGAATGATTGGTGTCTCAGAACTTTCAAAATATTCCACATTATTGCTGGCAGCTCTGACAAAAAGAATGCTATTGGTTGAGCCCCAAAGGACATGTTAGTGGAGCAACCCGTCCCATACTGTGAACATATATATTATCTTCATTGGTTTTGAGATTATGAAATGGGCAATTCCAGAGGGCGTTGGCTGTTTCTGCAAATAGAAGCTCCAACATCAAGGCCTCACCCAGTGCACAAAGGTAAAAATCTGTGTAATTTCTGAACAGTTAAGAAATGTGTTAAATAAATGTAAAATATTTCAAAGAAATGTATTAAACAGTTAAAGAAACTTGGTTTAAAATAAATCAAAATAATTCTTCCAAACACTCAGCTCTTTGGATCCAGATTTATGCTGATCACTTTTCTAAAAATAACAGAGTTGTCTGTTAATTAAAAAAACCCTTGTATTACAATAATTTTATTGCTTCCAAATTTTTTTAGCTAGTAACAATTATTTCTTTGCTTGCTTTGATTAGAGGGTCCAGTTCTGCTTACCTTGATCAGAGTAAATAATTTACTAATGAAATAAGGAAATAACACCCTTTAATTCTGATTATAACATAAAGGAAAAAAAGTCTGAGTAGCCAAAATCTTTATTCTACAATGTTAGGTGGAAATGCCACAAGAACTCACTAGATCAATGGATTAGAAGAGATTAAAACGTTTATTTGCAAAATCTTATTACTTCTCATCTACTATTGAAAAAACAAGTGGAAATTCAAGGCTGTAAGGACATAGTGCAGGGAAAAAAAAAACCCAAACCAGACATAAACACTTAAAACACACCCCCTCTATGAGAAAACAAAGAGTAAAACAAACAAACCACCTGAGTTATACAAGTCTGTTATATTTAAGCAGAACATCACATACACACAGAGATTTACCAAGGATTTATGAAAACATTTAGCTTTTCAATCTTACCTAGTCCTTCAGGCTCTAAAATACGAACAGATACTTTTCTTTTAGCACTCTACCTGAAGCTCTATCATGTTTTTAGCATGAAAGTATGACTCAATTGGAAAGGAGGACCATATACTGGCATTGCAGAAGTTATAAAAAATGCCATTCTTGGGCTATTTATAAACATTTTTTTCTATGGAACGGTAGGTTTTTCCTTTTGACTTGCCTTTATTTTATATGACTAATTGCTACATCAGGGATGTTAGTGCATACTTAACTCTTCTAACCCACTAGGGAGTTAGGTAATCTTTTATTATGCACAGAAACACTTCTATAATACAGAATATTTTTTAAATATATGGTTTGTACAAATGCCATTAAAGCAAAGAGTATGTATGCAATTTCCTAAGAGCCTTTTTAAGTTTTTCAAATATATTTGTGAAGTAATTATAGCCTGATTGCAGTTACCGAGCACATGTCATAGTAAAATGTCATGGTTTAATGGTACTGAATCATTTTAATGAACAAAACTCATAACATTGTAGATACGAATAAAATTTGAAGTTTAGCAAAGGAGACATCCACTAGGGGATCATAAGTATCATTCAGTGTAAAAATACTCCTCCAGTCTGCTGTATTTTCATTATTCTTCCTCGAATCCTGTCATCAGAACCACCTTCCTTTCAGCTGAGTAAGAACTGATGCCTCTCCCATTGGAGTCTGTCTCTCTTATCCAGCCAGAAGGATCACTTTTAAGTTTCATGAGGTAAGAGGTAGTCTCTCTCCCTGTGAAGTTAAGTGAGCTGTCAGTTTTAGCTCTGCTGGCTGAGGAGCAGAGAACTGAGATCACAATAGAACCTATGATATGCTTGGATGTCAGGAAGAGATTCATTAGAACTAAAATGCCATTCTTAATAGCACAGCCTTGAGTGCAGCAGTTGCTTTTGTTCCCTGCTAGCCCTGTGCTTTCACTCCTTGGGATAGCTAAATCACATTTCCAGCAGCAAAAAGGCTTTAGCTTTCCTCTGCAGACCAGGCAGACATTGTGAGGATAAGTCATGAAAATTGGTGGAACAATAAATCCGTATAATAATAATCTATAAATAATATAATAATAACCTCTGAGGTTAGAATTAATGCACTGATGCTCCTTGGTACTTTTGTCTTGGTGGCTTGTAATAAGTTTGATTGAACACAAGTGTTTCTTGCATCTTTCAGAGTTTGCTAAAAAAATTAGAGGCACAATGGAGACTTTTTCCTTCATTTGATTTCCTTTAAACTGTTCAAATATCTCAATACAATCATAACAATTTAATTAAAAGAGCCTAACAGATCAGAGTATATCTGATGTATCTTAGCAGAATTTATAGATGCCATGCAAACTTCAATTCTACTATATTTTAATTTCTAGAGGATTTATAGAAGCATAGGTTTTCATTCTGAGACTTAATAATCTCTTCTTACTAAATGCCAAAATAATGCAGCAACAGCACAGGAAAAACATATCTTTATTATTAAGTATTTTAGGCTGTTCTGTTTTTAGCAATGGAATTTTGAGGTGCCTACTAATCCTCTTAAAAATTATTAATTCTTCCTACTTTAAAGGAATAGCCATTTAAGTCAGTTATGCACAGTGGTTTCAGGACTCTAGTTTTCCACGTCTTACCTTGTAAAATCAGGCTTATAGTCTCACAGTTATGACAGAAAGAGAAATCCATTGTTGATCATGAAGGCATGCCACCTTTGGAACGGAAATTTATTAATATCTATAATGGACTTATAAGTTTTGGGGCAAACACCAAACTTTTCACTGGAGTTTTGCATGGCTTTTAAATGAGGAAAGTTTGAAGATTGCAAACAGCAACCTTGCTCCTGTACACTAGGGAATTGCTGATTATGCTATATATGTAGTTGCAAAACAGCAAGGCATCAAATAACCTTATGAGTCTGCCTAAGCACAAAATTTTTCATTTCTTTGTAGTGAAGCAGTGAAACAAGTCTGCAGCAGTTTTGGGGACACAGCATCTTGGGAAAAGCAGGAGTATGAGAAACTCTTGGCAGGTTGAAATTGTTCAAACACAGCTGTCTTTGCTGGAGTTCTGAAAGGGATGTTACACCTGTGAATTGTAAAATTCGCTGCTGATGTTGCTATCAAGACACCTGCTCAGGCATACAAATAATTGTGAATAAATCAGCCTTGGGAATTTTGTATTCTCTGCTGTAATCCACTTATTTCTTTCAGAATGAATTAATTACAGCACCTGGAATCAGTTCTTTTGCAGTCACTAGGAAGTTACAGCAATATTTCCTTCCCCAGAGTTCTTGTACTATTATATTGTATCTTGTTCAACATATTTTTTATATTTATGCTTTTTGAATTTTTATGATTATGGTTTCACCACTTAGTGAATGTGAAATCTTCCTAAAAAAAATAGGAGAACCTACCACTTACTCCATGTTACAAAAAGACTATTCAACTCCTTGCAGCCTGAAGGAATGGGGAAAGAACACTAGGAAGGAGAATCCCCAGTTTAACAGTTTGAGAGCTTTTTGCTAGGTAATGTCAAACACTAACAGATTCTTTTCCTGTACTTATGCCTTATTCTCAACTTTTTTTATTGCAGGCAATCTAAAATGCTCTACAGAGACAACTGCTTGACTTTATCACAGCAATCCTTTATTTTAGGCTTACAATCAGGATAGACTTTTTTATTGCTTTTTTTATCTGGACGATGCTGGATGTCATAGTACTATGAGAACAAATTGTTGTAGAAATCAGAGTACTTCCCTTAGGCTGATGCAACTTGGGACACTTGTGATTATTGGCAGGTTTTATTTACATTCTGATTTCACAAAGATATTTTTAGAAAACTTCTAAAATTTTCTGTAGGTATGATAAAACTTAGCTTCAAATGATTTCTTTTAATTTGCTCTTAGTCTTACTCCGGTGTTCATTTGAAATAGAGGCCATATTCAAGTGACTTTAAGACTGATAAATTCTCATGCTATCAGTTCAGACCTACACCAGTGTAATCAAGTAAAGTTAAATTACAGCTCAGTAAGGCAGGCCGTCTGTGCTTTTGAACAAAAAGCTGTTAAATTCAGTTAGCTGGTTGAGTTAGTACTTTTAGAGCCTTTTTTCTAACCTGTTGATTCCTGTTTCCTTAGACTAAAGTAACTACATTTTTTCGCTGAGAATTGCCTCTAAAGTAAGAAATGCAGTGAGAATTCTGAAAGTGGTATTTTATCAAAGATGTTTTTAGGTGAATGGTACTTTCAGATAATGCTTGGTACCTGCCTTCCAGAAATCACACTCAGACTGGGAATCCAAAATCACTAGTAGTGAAATTGTAGGCAGGTTAAAATGATGTTTTCTTTCATTCAGGTCTGAATGTTATCAGGAACTAGTCACTGACGTTCACTTGCTGCTGTTTTTGCTGATAACAGTTGTCATTGAATAAATTTCTAAAGGCATTTTATCTAAGAGGTGCAACTGGCCGGATTTAAAGGTCTTAGACATAGCACAGGACCTTATTGATGTCCTGCATCATTGCTGCAGGAAATGATATTGTATTAGTCCTTCAATAAAACAATTAACTTCTATTTTTAGATGACTCTGGAAGGCTCTCCTGAGTCCTTTGTGGCTAGATAATTCTTATCCTAGATCTACAAAATTGTGGTGGGTTAACCTTGGCTGACTGTCAGACCCCTAATGAGCTGCTCTCTCGCTCAGTCTCCTCAGCAAGACGGGATGAGAAAATAAGGTCACAAAGCTCAGGGGTCAGGATAAAGACAAGGAAATCACCTGCTAATTACCATCATGGGCAAAATGAATAGGAGAGTGAGAAACAAAGACAATAGTAAACCCACTTTGTCCTCATCCCTCCCTCCTCCTCAGGATCAAATTCACTCATGGTGCTTTTACATCCTCTCCCACCAAGCACCAGCGTGGATATCTGCTCTGTGTTGCTGTCTGTGGGTTGCAGTTGGATTAGCACCTCCATACTGTCTACATGGGCTGCAGGTTGATCTCTGTTCTGGTGCCTGGAGAACCTCCTCCCACTCCTACAATGACACTGGTGTCTGAAGGACATTTTTGTTCACATTTTTTTCACTCTCCATCTCATAACTGGCATGCAGCATTTTTTGCCCTTTCTTAAATATCGCAAGGTATTGTTGATGGGCTCAACTTTGAACAGCAGTGAAGCTAGCTGGGACTGGTTCTGTCTATGGGGGTGGTTCCTGTTCTCTTGTCACACAAGGCACCCTGGCAGGTCCCCACAATCATAAACTTGTCACCTAATCCATTACTGACTTCATCTGACTAGTATAAGGCTTTTCTCTATCTGCTTTCTGCTGTGACAGTTTCCCTGTGCAGCAGTAAAAGAGAACTGGCAAACACCTGTGGCACATGATGTTTGATATCAACATTTAAACCAGAAAACTTTTCAAAGGATATTGTTCTTGCATTTTCCCAGTTCATGATGGAATGGTTTAGTACTTTCTGTAAATTAGTTTTAAGTGTCACTGAATAATATGCGAAGGAGGAGTACTCTAGGGATTAAACACCATATCTCCTGTAACCTTGCTAAGATATACCTAGGTAAACTCAAGTCACAGGTCTTCCTTTAGTTATAAAAAGGCATTTTAAAAAATATTACTGTGCTCAATTTAGATTTGACTGAAGAACTTATAACGATGAAATCTCCTAGCTTGATACTGTAATTTTACATACATACACACACACACACACACATATATATACATAACAGCTTCTTGCATCATGAGTTTTCTTCCAAATTACAGATTTCATTGAAGAAATTAACTTTTCAGCTAAGAAAGTGAAAGTGGTTAAAATTATCTCGTATTTATTAAAAATACTCTGTAGCAGTGGAAGAAATAACTTGTAGTTTATAGATGTTTTTAAAGTAAACCAATTCTGAAGTTTTGAAAATTACTCTATTAAAAACAAAGTATTTTAAATCAGAGCACACTCTTAATATTGCAATCACACGTGAGCATCCATTAGAGCAACCACATATTATTACCAATTGTCAGGAACAGTGGAAGTTTTACAAAACTTTTAGGTATGATAGTAGACAGTTTCATCAACTATGACAGTTATGCATTGCTAAAAATACTTGCACATTGAAAACTAAAGGTCATACCAGCTATTCCAGTGGTAGTTTTAAAGTATTAAATAGACCTGCTTCTATAAAATAATGTTTTTATAGAATATGCCTCACTTTTTGCTCCATTTAGGAGTGATAATCTTTATTTGATTAGTTGAGTCTGCTGGAGCAGCTATGCTATTTCAGTGAATATTGGCATGGAATGCCCATGTAGCTGTGCTACTGCATGAAGCAGTCCTTAGCAGTGCTGCAGAAAACTCATACCGTGACCCTCTGCATGTACTTCCTTTTGCTGATTAGTCCCATTTCATGGTATTTACTTCACCACTCCAAGAAGTTTGTTGAGCAGATATAATTCTCTCAAGTGCACCCTGACAGTAGGGAATTGAAGAAAGGAATGAACTGAAGACAGTATCATAGGCTGTCCTGAGCTGGAAGGATCTGACTAGGATCATAGATGCCAATTCCTGGCCCGGCACAGAACACTACAAGTGTCACACCATGTGCCTGAGAGCATTGTCCAAATGGTTTTTAAACTCTCTCAGGCTTGGCTCTGACCACTTCCCTAGGGAGCCTGTTCTGGTGCCCAGCCATCCTCTGTGTGAAAGACTTTCCTCATATCTTACCTAAACCTCCCCTGACACAGCTTCACGCTTTTCCCTCAGATTTGGCACCGTATTTTGTACTTACTAGAGATTTTCAATATCTATTATGGGAGACATGGTAACATCTTATTCCTTTATGAAATCGCTTATTTTCACTTTATGAATGCAAAAACTTGAATTCTCCTTTGTAAATATCACCACAGGATCTCTATGATACAAAGCTTTGTTTTTCTGTGTCTCTCTGAAACCCTGGTGTGAGGAACAGCTTTGAGCCACGGAGCAAAAGAAATGTTTCCTTTCTTTATTTCATCACTTTTTTGTCTAAATCTTTCAGTGAATGTTCTTTGCACTTTATGCACTGATTTATGCATCATGCAACTTGTGTTTGACCAAGGGATGAACAACAAGAAGGGCTTTAACACTGAGGCCTCCTCTTTGTCACCAAGTGAGGGTGACAAGTAACAGCACATAAGTGCTAAAAAAGAAAGCCAGTCATCCTTTTATATTTTTGAATTTTGACTGAGTTGATGAAGTGTTTCATTTGGCTTTATGGACAAAACAAGCATTTAAACCAAAGACTCTTTATTGGCCAAGATTTCTGATTTTTCTTGAAATGTGTGGAGGACCCTAAAAGAGATGCTTGTTGGCTCATGCTTTAGATGTGACTGACAGACAAAACACTTTCAGGCCCCTGAATAGTTCCACTCTACAGGCTATATCCTCTTCTGGTGACAGCACTGAGTAAACAACCACATTTAATTGCTGTTATGGGATCTCTGTAGATCTCAGTGATGAATGACAGTAAACGTTTTCTCCAGAGAAATTCTAAGCATATCATAACTTAACATCAATGAAGACAGCAAAAAAAAAAATATTCAAGACTAATTGAAAATAAGATCTCCCAGAACTCAACAGCACTTACTTGAGACCAGCTTTCCATGAGAAAGAAAATGTAGTACTTATTTTTTTTAATCAGAGTTCTCTCTTTATTTTAAGTTAAAACTCCACTTCTTTTAGTCTTCTGATGGGCTAAAGAGAACATTTTTGGAGTATTAACCTGTCCTGAAGATGAGCATGCAGAAAAAACTTTACATTTAGAAATGAAGCAGGGAGCTTGAGAAATAAATACAGAATAGCTAAGCCAGATACAGTAATTAGTCATCTTACATCACTGGTATCAGGTATCACACCTAATTTATTCCTTATTTATTGATTGTTTGGTGGTGCTGGACAGGACAGCATCAGGAATGGGCACATTCCTCTGCCTTCCGTGGCTTTAGTAACCCATCCACGGAATTTGACAATTACTGACATAAATTCTTGAAAGACATATATCTGCATGAATATAACATGGTTTTTTAACTGTACAAAGGCAATACCTTCAGATATTTTTCACACATCTACAAAACCAGTACACTTAAAATGAAAATGTATTCTTTCTTAATATAAAGAAAATTCAACTTGAGAAAAATATCAGTCTGAAGCTATAAGATTCTTTTTGGAACACTGGCTTTCATGACTAACACATACCAAAACCTGGTTTTCAAGAAGCAGTTACATAAAATAATCCTCCTGATCAGATGTCACAATGTAATATAAGCTTTGGAAAACTACTTTTGCTAGTCATAAAGTGTGACTGACGAAATAAATTTGCAGGTTTGCACATTTTGTAGGTTTGATTGTAGTTGCTGCTGTGTAATCCAAATTGTCCTAGGGTGATTGCAGAGGTTGCTGTACCTGGAATGGCAGAAGAAACAGTCTTATAGTTAACACACTGCATAATATTCTATTCTACTAAGTTTTGCCATTTCTGCATACTTCCTTTGATGTTCAAAAAACATCTTACAGATTTTTTTCTGTTTGAAAAGTCTTTATAGTTGTCAATAGTTTGTAAATAGCGAGATGCATATGTGACTTGTGCTCTACCTGCGGGTCATATTCCAGGATTGTTTGCTTGGGCTTTTATTCAGCAAATGTGTAGCAGAACTTGTTACTGTGCTGGAAGAGGGAATAAAACTGTAGTGTATAACCGGGTGGAAAACCAAAGAATTTCTGGTTTTACTCCAAGCTACACTCCAAACTGCCTAGTACCCTTCTCGGTGTAAGATGGTGGACACCATGTATTACTGATCATTCCTTTATCCCGCAGCACTCTAGCTCTACATTTTAAAGGATCTGCCTAAAGTTAAGTGTTTCACTTCAAATATTCAAGAGATTCCATTACTTTTGAATGCATAGAGTAATTTTGGAGATCAAGAAACATTCTGTTCCTTTCAACTATTTCTGCAACAACAAAGTAGGAAGCACAGTTGGGCAACAAGAGAGATCTGCTGGGTAAAAGGCTTTGACTAGTAAAGTAGCAAAAATAATTAAAATAGAAATAATTCTACCCTACTTTGAAATAAATTTAAAAGGGCAGACCCATGGGAATTTTTCTTTAGTTCAACTACAAGTATTTTTGAGAATATTTAGGAGTGTGACAAATTTAATACCAGAAATAAAGAATAAACTTAGCTATTTTAAATGCTAGTTCCCAAGTCTAATAGTGCTCCTTCATTTTTGAGAAGCCATTCTGACTTTATCCAATATCATACTATGCAATGTTTCTTTTTAGATGTGCTTTGTGGTTGGTGCTGCATTTGTTTTCCCCCTCTGCTGTTACTTTCTGCTGCTTTTCCCATTGCAGATGGCAAGCTTACAGGAATTTGTTTTACAAATTAGTGCCACTTTTTTTCCAGTGACACTTTTTATTATGTCTACCTGGTTACCTGAGTACTATCAAACACTGCTCTTTTGGTAGCACATAGCTCAGCAGTTGAGCAGTGGTGGTTCTGGGATAAGTACAGGTACAGTTACTGTGATACAGGAATCACCTTTGTGCTTTTGAAATTGACTCACATATCCAGATGAGTGTGCTCTGGTTGCAGCTTGACCTCAAAGGGAAAAAATACCTGGGAGCTACCCTGAAGAGATTTGAACCTCACTTTCAACACTGTACAGAACTATATCAGCTACTGAGGGACCTGAACAGGAACCAGAGCAACAAAAAGGAGTTGTTCTTTCAGTATTAGGCACCAGTTCAAAGTGTTGATTTTGTTTGTTTGTTTACATAGTATACTTTGTGGGCTGAGCTCTTAGGTTTCTTTACGACTGAGAATAGGCTTTCAACCTTTGAAGAGAATTATGAAAATACTCTTCCAATCCCCATTTCCTGTATAAAAGAAGTTACATAGATTTAAAATAAGGATTATTCAGATATTTGTTTGGTCAGTATTTCATCAAACAAAATTAAGAACATGCTCATATGAGGTACATTAGATTATTTCCTCCTGTTTGGTGGTCATAGCTAGCTTCTCAGTAGCTTCAGTGGCAATTATTTTTCCTGTGAGTTTTCATTTGGATGGCAAAGTAGAAATCTAGGGAAGCTGAGAAGAAAGGCTCACAATATGTATCCAGAGAAGGGCATTGAGCTGACAAAAGATCTAGAGCACAAGTCTGATGAGGAGTGGCTGAGAGAGCTGGGGTGGTTTAGCCTGGAGCAAAGGAGGCTTGTGGGGGGAAACTTATTGCTCTCTACAACCCCCTGAAAATGAAGGTGTAACCAGGTGGGGGTCAGTCTCTTCTCCCAGGCAATAAGTGACAGGACAAGAGGACGCAGCCTCAAGTTGCACCAGGGGAAGTTTGGGTTGGATATTAGGAAAAAAATCATTCATTGTAAGGGTGACCAGGCCTTGGAACTGGCTGTCCAGAGAAGTAGCGGAATCATCATCCTTGGAAATTTTCAAACATATGTGCATGACACTAGAAGACATGGTAGGGGTAAATGTAGCAGTGCTCCGTTAATAGTTAGACTCAAAAATCATACAGGACCTTTCCAACCTTAACAATCCCATGGGTTGTCAGTGAACAAATACAGTTATGTGAAGTGTCCCACATGCTGTTTTAAATGTCACTGTGGAAGAAATTGAACTTTATATTTCATTCATGAGACAGAATGCCCTTAGCAAATCCAGGGAAACAATTGGATTTTCTTCCAGATAAATGGAAAAATTTGGTGAAGATGCTAAAGAGTGTCACAGTTTTGTATAAGCTGCTTATCAGTAAAAAGTTTTCCTCTTTACTTCTTTTCACGCTTAGAGATATTGTATCATGCTATCTTAGGCCAGTGAAAATACAAGTTTTGTTGACTTGGACCTTTTACCATCCAAAGGCTTGAAAACAGCTATCCAGAAATAAAGGTATAACCACCAACATGGTCACCATGAAAAGTTTTATCTTATGAAATAAGTGAACAAAAGATTGGCTTTGTGCTTATTGCAGACCAAAGATCTTTCTAAGGTGTGATGCATGTTATATGTGGGGTTTGATCCATCAAGTCTTTTGAGATTGGATATCCAAACATGGTTTTACCTTAGGAAAAAGTCGCAATGCTTTGGCTAAAATTGCACAATCAGGTTTTGGCTGTTATTTTAAATAGAGTTAGTGAAGTTCAAGTGTCATTAACAAACCTCCTGCTGTTTAATGCACTATGTGAGCATCTGAACTGGTAGGTTAGAGTGTCATGATCCCCCTTGCTTTTCACTTATGACCTGAAATGAAAGCATTAAAATATGAGGAGTTATCTGCATAGTTTGAATATTTTCAAGTAGAGAAGAAAAATGAAATAGCATCTTGGCTTTAATTATCTTTCTGTTCATTAGCTGAAAGACCAGTCTCACTTCTTTATTTCCTGAAAGCTTTTTTGAAAAGAAAACTTTATGAAAGAAGGGATTTAGACACTGAAGTCCAGAAAATGATTCAGGGATGTAATCCCCAACTAAACAGCCAACATTAAGAAGCCTAGGCACTTGAGCAAAATGAAATTTAAGACTCATCTTTCCTGAAGAGCTGTTTCAGCCTTTTCAGTAATGTAAGCCATGTCTGAAACTCACTGGCCTAAGGATAAAGAGAAAATAACTTATTTATTTCAGGGACCTTGAGGGAGAACAGTACCCACAGCAGAAGCGGTTTTGGGGTTGCTAATACCTATGATTCTGAGATGAGTCAGAGGAAGTTGGAAAGGAGCTTCAAAATGACTCTAATGTGTTTGAGGAGATTGGAAACTTTTAATGCTCCGTTGAGGGTATTAGATCCCTCTGTATTCCACCACTTCCCCAGCTCTGCCAAATCCTTCACTCACCACTCTACAGTTATCTCCCACAAACCTACCAAGTTCATGCTTCTATGGCATATAAAATATGCCACAAAAAAGGGAAAAAGTGTTTTGAGAAGAGACTCTGAATTTTGCTGGCACAGCCAGAAGGGCTGAGTCATTAATGTCACTTGCAGAGCCACAAAGGCAATATAAGCTTGAACCACAAACTAATTATAAGCATACTACTGCCCCTACATTTGCTGAAGAAGCTGCTAAATAAATTTAACAAATTAAGATAAATGTATTTTTTGCTGGTACATTGGGGAGGTCAAGTATCTATATTTATTAGTGCTCTGTCTTCAGTAATTGGGCTGTTTGTTTTGGGTTTTGTTTCGTGGTGGTTTTTCCCTAAGCAAAAGAAGATCTATATTTCACTTTATGCTGGAAGCCGAAATAAAAAGTATTCAGCTGGTGAGCAGGCTGACTTGTTGAAAATCCCTTTCTAAGTGCCAAGCACTTGGTGGGAGGAGGATTTAGTTGGTGACACATCACAAACACCGTAAAGTACAGACAGACTTCAACAGCAGAATCCTGAGCACAGGGGCTTAACTGTAGTGTTAGGCAACTGCTGAATGATGTACTTGCACCTCTGTGTTGGAATTTATATAGATCCAGTCTTTTATTCTTATGCCATGGTTTACTGCATTGATAATTTTTTTCTTTTAATTACCATGAGAAATTAAGATGTAGGGATTGACAGAGAAGGACTTGTAAAACAGCAGAAATCCACCAGAAAATCACTATCTACAACTGATTAGAAGACTACATTCCCTAAAATCACATCCCTGGCTGGCTGGAATTGTGCATATGTGGTGTGTCAGCCCTTCAGAACTGCTGAGGAGAATCCAAAACAAGTGTCTGTTTTGAACAAGTCTGTGCTGCCTTTGATTTATCAGTTCCATGCAGTAGAACTTGTCTGCTCTGAATATACAAGACCTGAGGTGATCTCCAAGTAGATTAATTATGAGGTTAAGGCAGGCAGAGACAAAACTGTAAGGAGGAGGAAGCAAAAAAAACAATGCAAGTAGAATCTTCTCAGCAGCATAAAACTCAATGTAGGTCCTATGGTTGAAATATTTATGTGACTGCATAGTTATTTGAGCTAGAAAACTTTTAAACTTTTTGTGAATCATCTCTGATCTTGAGTCCAAGGACATAAAAATTACACTGTGAATAATCTCTACAGTTTCTGCATTGGTTAAAACCAAGAGATGAATCAAAGACACAGCGATCT
The DNA here is from genome assembly GCA_013400175.1 of Phainopepla nitens. Taxonomy (NCBI): domain Eukaryota; kingdom Metazoa; phylum Chordata; class Aves; order Passeriformes; family Bombycillidae; genus Phainopepla; species Phainopepla nitens. The sequence goes on along the minus strand of VXBQ01006515.1, from coordinate 691,245 downwards.
TTATTTCACTTAACTGGCTTAAAAAACTATAAATATGTATTAGCTGTTGTGTTACAGAAATAGTAAAGAAGTAAAGAATTTTTCATGCTGAGCTTATTCACATAGAATAAAGATATGAGAGTGCGTTGAGTTGGAAAAAAAGCCTAAAAATTGAAGCTTATAGAAGAACAAGACTTACTTAACAACTTTCCTTCTTTTTGACTGAAATGAGTATTGATGAAGAGGCGGAGTTAGGAAGAAGTATAGTTACCCTGCTCTGGAGTCAGCACAGTTCTGTACTTAGAGCAGGTCAGTATCTCCTCTGGGAAGAAAAGCAGTTTTAACATGGTAAAGTGAAAGTCTTAGGCTGAATATTTTACTATTAACAATATGGCTAAGGGTTTTTTTTCCTTAACTTCAGGTTGTTAATATTGCACTTCCTATTACAGCTTTCTGCAGCTCTGCTCTTGTACCTTTCTCTGTCTATGATTTTCTGTGATTTTCAACTTGTAATATGTCTTCCTTATATCTTATTACTCACTCTACTATGCCTTGATCTCAGGCAGTAATTCCAGTCCAGCAGCAAATACCAAAGCTAAACTCAGAAAATTTGGGATTCGGATTTTATTTAAGCAAGAATTCAATTTAGTGAAGCATAGTTATTAATTCTATTTTTATATACACTTTGCATGAGGTAAAAATAGACTCATGATCACAATTCTTGTGGTTATACTGGTACAATTTAAGCAACTTGAGGAAAAAAATCGTAGGGGAATGGTTTGCAGCTTTAAGAATCTGCTCTGTGTGCAGAGCCTTGAAAAACTTAACGAAGATATTTATGTTGTAGGGAAATGAGATATAAATGGACTGGAGTTTTATTGTCAGGATTATTTCTAGTCCTAGTAGAGAATCCGTTATTAAAATAAGCTTTTTCTTGAGAGAAGTGCCATTAGTTAGTCATATACTCCTTTTCTGCCGCCTTCCAAAAATAATGCATACCAGTGGCTGAAGTGGTGTGTTTTGGGGGAAAAGACTCAAGGTTTTTCTTCATATTTGCATTAGTTGCCAAGCAAAAATGTATTTTAAGTTGTATTCAATAACCTTAAACAGAATATAAACTTGATGATGCCTGAAGTGCAAAGAAATTTTTTAAATTCAATAATTTCATATGATTTTTAAGAATTTTTTTAACATTAGTTAATTCAACAATTATACTGGAAGTTTTCTGTAAGACATAAAAATATTTAGCATTGAAATATTTGACCCTTGATGGTCTTGCAGATAGACCTCATCCAAACCATTTGAACATATATATACACTTCCAGATTTTTGGTCAAGCATATTTTAATTTCTCTGGCAACTGACTTAATTTTATTGTATTTTTTATAAGCATTTGCAACTGTAGTTGATCAAAATACTGTAGTTTTGACTATTTGTTTGTTTGTTTTAAACTATGGTCATGGACAGTGATGTCAATGTGCTGAAAAATCTGGAGTGAAGGTTTTTTGTCTCCCTGCATCAAATAGGACTTGAGATGCCTTCTTGGATCATTAAATATAATTCCATACTGACACAAAGCATGATCTGTTTAATTTATCTCTAAATTATCATTTTGCCCTCTGTGAGGTAAGATTTCTCTTATATGTAATGATAAAGAACACTCTGGACCTCTATCATCTTTCAGTGTGCGTCAGACTTCATTCTCTGAAGAATCTTTGTGAGCTCTTAGAGGTGATCATATAGAGATATTCAGAGTAAAACCAGGGATTTAGCAATGCTGCTTCGCTCAGCCTATGATGCAAACACCGAGCTATTAAGGATTAGATATCACCAGAGTTTTATCACTAAAATGTTGAAGAATGCTTGGCAGATTAAAACACATTATACACTTTCCAATTAAACACTCCTGCCTAAGTTATATGATAAGTAGTGTGTGCACTCTTGAGTATTTCTGCTCAATGATGCTTTGAGAATCCTGGTTTTTCTCCTATTGAGATACTTTATCATATCACATTAACCACCTGGGGAAATTCAAGACCAAAACTAGAATTGTAATAGAACTGTGGTTTTGGCACTGCGCTTTACTAAAATACTCAGATGAAGCCTAAGAGTTGTGCTCTATGAAGGCATTTCCATGCTTCAGTGGAATAAGTATTCCTTAGAAATGTGTTCTGTGGTGGAGCTACTTATGTGCTCTGGGGGTTGTAATGCTGCTCTACTATTCTGCAAAATGCTTGGAGGTCAAAGAAAATGCCTACATCCTAGTAGCTTCAGGTAACACTAACAATATCTCACTTGAAAAGGTGCCTTGCATCCGAAGGACTTCAGCTACAAAGATTATAGGAACAATTATACGCAAGTTTTAGGGAGGAAAGCTGCGAGGAGGGAAACCTTTACCTTTTTCTACAATTTGAAAAGCGCTTTGTTAGCAGAGAATAAAGGCTGAAGAAATTTGAGGGAGGTAGCAGAACTGATTAAAATACCTTTTGTATTTTGATTTATAAGAAGCTGCTGAAGTATCAATTCCAAATATGTCAATTTGAGTAAGACACTTTGTCCTTCAATGTCTTAATTTTCTCACCTGACGAATTCAGCAAATGAAGTTTCTTTTTATTTTGAAACATGCTGTATTTTAGTGCAGGAACGTACTTGTATTACTTACAAGTAATAATAATAGTAGTAAAAAAAATTCCATTTTGAAAGAACGCCAAGCCGAAACCTGATACTATATGTGTTCCAACACTTTTTTAAACAGCTTCAAAAAATATATGCCAAAAAAAAAGTTCAAACTAAGAAGAGAAATGTTAATCCATTGAACATCTGGAGGAAGAAAGGGAGAAAGAGTAAAGAAACAAAGGTAGAATTTAAAGAAACTGAGAAAAATCACATTAGAAAGACAAATCTGTCAGAAAGGGCCCATAAGGTTTAGAAACTTAGGATCATGTTACAGCTGGCAGCCTCCTCTGTTTCTCAAGATAACCTCTTGCCTCAGTTGCCCCAAAATTTAGGCTGGTTATAAAGATACTTAAGTCCTCTGTCAGGCCTTAACTTCCAAGAAATCTTCTGTGTAAATATCTTATTCTACTTAATTTTGAAAGTAATGTGTTAAAAAAAAAAATTCAACCTATAACAGGGTTTTCATGGGGAAAATAAGTTACTGGTAACAGCAGAGTCTAGAACTATAAATTATATCTTGTCACTTGATATAGCAATAAAACACATTGTACCCAATGGATCTCCTGACAATCCTGGTTGTCTATAAAAATATCTCAGTATAACCTGAAAATTGAAAGTCATCAAATAGTTCCCAACATTGCATAAAAGGCTTCAAGGGCCTTTTATTTTTTTTCCCTATTGTAGGCCTTAAGTCACAAATAAAGAGAAAGATAAGTTTTTTGATGATTGTATTTGCAAATAAAGCACGTGTGTGTGTGTGCGCTGACTTTAATGTTTTTATATCACTTGTCTTTTCTATCACTTGACCTATGACCACATATGCTGGATGTTTAATAATTTTAGGTGAGATTTTTTTTAAAACTGTATTTTAACACATTTATTTATATTAATGAAACATGGGTATATTATCATGTTCTTTACTATGTGTTGCTGTGCTTTCTTCAGATGGGTCCTGTGATTCACATTTGGTTAGGATTTGAGTCCGAATCTTTCATTTATTTATTTTTACTTTTTAAATAGAACCTTACTCCATGGGATTGATTTTCCATCTGTGCTCAGTTGCTGGTCTATATATAAAAACCTGTGAAGGCTTTAGTTGTGTTCAGAATCCTGTGATTAGTTCCTCAGTAAGCAAAGAATCCTAAATTCTTACTTCAAAATAGTGTGTAATGATTTTTTTTTACTTGAATTTTTTATGTGATCTCATTTTAACAAGTGAACTGGTAGGAAAATGACTTAACAATTAACTGTGAATGATGATGATGATTTAAAAATAGCTTTACACTGAAAATATTCTTTTCAATGTTTAATGGAAAATATCGGTCACCATTACCATAGGCTAAAAGGGATAGGGACTGCATATAGAAACTGAAAGAAATGCCCTGTAAAGTAATGCTAGATTAGGTTTTTTATCTGCTCTTACTAGTGCAGAAAGAAAAGAAATATGAAATTTAAACTAGAGAACAAAACTAGATTATCTCTGATTAGCTGTAAGTTTGTTAAAATTTGTAAACAAAGTAGTCATAGAAATAGAGTAAATTCCAGTAATATGGTAACTTAATTTATTCACAGAAAGTATGCATTAATGTGCATAATGTGAAACTAAGATAGATGTGATACAGCTTGTTTGAAATTTAAAATACACTAAAAAGCACAGCTCTGTTTTTAATTGCTCAGTTAAGCAGACAAATTATTTTTTTTCTGTACCTGTTGATGCTAGCATGAAAGTTTTATTAACTCAGTTTATATTTTTCGTGTTAAATACGAAAGAAACATCCCATTTTCATGCATTGCATTAAAATCCACGCTAAAGCTGATAATTTTCCGGATAATTTTCATGCATTGCATATGAATTCAAAGTCATCTTGCAAGAAGTTATACTCTTTATGTTGCTGAAGAGATCAGGATTGTGAAGAAGGTAAAATACAATATGCAATTATGTGCTACCTTTAAATTAATACACGAGCATGTGTAAAAATCTTTAAGTTAATTACCTTCTGGAAGTCAAAAATATATCCAAAAACATCTGTAATAAAAATAACCTTTAAAATGTTAGGTATAGATTATTTATTTCTGAATTGCTGAATGTGTTCCTGGAGTTGGCTAATTTGGTCTTGAAGGTGTGTGCCAGACAAGTGAATTGTAAACCCCTGGCTCAGCTGACTTCTGTGAAATTCACTTTAGTCAGTGAGTTAACTCAGCTTCAAGAAACAGACTACTGAAGTGAAGAATTATTCGTAATGCCTAAGAGTGTTTCAGAAATTAGAATGAAGTTTGAAGATTTAAGGAGGGGTACTTTTTCAATTCACCTGTATCATAGTAGCAAAGTAAAATGCAGCACGGTCACCCTTAGGAAAGCTTGATAAATATCCTGAGCAGGGACTTATTTTTATCATTAATATTTTTTTTAATCTAATCCCTCACCTTCTTGAAGTGTAAAAGACTGGGTTATCTAATGCATTTTGTACACCTTTATTATTATGTGGATTTTGTCTTAGAAGCGGCGTTTGTTATTTGCAGTCAGCCAACATCTTTGGATAAACACAGTATTAGAAGCTTTTCAGATCACTTTATATCTTGTCCATGTAATGAAAAAATAATTTTGCTTAGATATTGTACAGTTTTTTACACCTGCATAATTTTATCTAATGCCAGTGCACTGTTTTAGTTGTTGCTAAAATTTTGATATAAGTTCTCTATTCATCAGTATCTGATAAACAAAATTGTGAATGTGAGAAGGAGGGAATAAAACTTTGAAATACAATTAAATCAGTTGAAGCTGAAGGATTTTGGACTGGCAAGAGGAAAAACATAGTACTTCTCTTTAAGAACAGGAATTGTCCCTATTTTACAGAAATCATTTCCATGTGTTTGATTGTTTGATACTATTTCTTGAAAGAGTTATTTAAATTTTAGAAGCTAGATAGTCATAATAGCATATAGATACATAAAATATGAGCAATATGAAAAAAAAAAGTAACTATATAAGTTTTTACCCAAGTGTCCTCAGAGCAGCCCACCCTCATGCTGTTGACTGTTCTGTAGTGTTCCCTTTGCTGCTGTAACCATAGGTGCTTTATTTATGAATACAGGCCTCTGTGGTTGACATACTACATGCAGTTACTGCTCCAAAGAGATTGCCACTGACACATAAAATAAAAAATAGCTGTTGACAACCAGATCACAAGGAAGTCATGGCCTAACTTATTAAATATCACAGTTAGTGCTCTGTATGTATGAGCAACCTATTAGTGCCCATTCAGCCAAGTGAATATTTCAATACAAATGAGGTCTTAAAATTCTTTAACCCCTTGTGTTGTATAATGCAAGTCCATCCCTATAACCTCTTCCAGAACCAAACAGGACTGTTAGAATGATCTAGATGTAATTCTTGTCTTTTTCTACTACGGTTTAAAAACAGAAATGATCCTGCTTTGTGCAACTTGCTGCAAAAAGCACTGATTAAAAAAAGAATGAAGTTAACATCATGTGGGTTTTTCTCTGCAAACCAGGAAGTGTTACTTGGAAAAAAATGATACTATTTGTCACTGGCATGTTCTTTACTGAAGTTATTTTGGGTGGTTGGGCACAAAAAACCCCTTCTGTAGTTGCAGGAGATGTTGCGCTGCGTGTATCCGTAAGAAGCATGAGGATATAACTTTCTATGCTCAAAAGTATTGATTCCAAAATCTCTCCTGTTGTTAAACAGCTGTGCGTTGGTGGGGCGTTTTTCTTCTGTGGGGGTGTTTTTTAAGCACCTAGAAAAGGGAAATGGCATTCTGCCATTAACACTGATATTAGCATTTTGTTGCACATAGTTATGAATTCAGTGAGAATGCATTTCTAAAGGAAGTAAATCTGCAATTTTCCTTAAAAGAAGAGCAAACTGTTGTGATATCTTCCAGAAAGAAAATATATGCTGAAATAAAATCTTCCCATATCTCTGGTGAGAAATGGAGAGATGCACTTAAGCAGTGCTCCTGTAACATGTGTCAGCTATGGAAAGAAAATTTACAACTCCTCTGGAAGCTTCAACAGGATATCACTACTATTAAACAACAAATAGAAAAAATACAGGCTTATATCTATTTGATTCTGTTGCAGTACAGCAGATTTAAAGGAAGAAATATAGGATAGTAGAACTCCTTTGTGCAGCTGGGTGTTAACACTCGAACACCATGAAATTGCAAGCACTGTGAAAATGACAAATTTCCAAAAATTGACCCCATAAAATATACAATGCTCCAGAAAATCTGAGATGAGCAGCAAGTTTTATTGCTACCATATATTACCTTTGGTAATCCAGGGCTATTCCACAGATGAGACCAAAAAAGAGTACTTTAACAACACAAATCTGAGATGATGCTTAATAATGAAATCTTGGTAGGTTTTACACATAAAATATTTATTTGTTCCTGCATTATTTTCTAACATTAGCAGTCAAACGGTGGTGTATATAGCCAGCTGTACAAAAAGACAAACATACATACTGGATCTTTATTTTGTCCAGCTAAAGAAATGCTATTTCCATTCACCAGTAATGAAGATATTCAGTTTGAATTACAAGAGAAAATGATAAATAAAGGTTTGGTAACCCGCTTCATCTTATAAAGGAAGTTAAAGGAATTGATTACTGTTATTACACACAGCTTGAAGTCCCTGTAACTTTTCAAGGTAGTGTGACAAGATGATGGTGCAACTGAGTTATGACCTATATGTTGCAGCATGGTCTAATAAACGATTTTAGATTACAATTAGTTTGAATTTAAATCATCTCAACCATATATAAGTGAATTAACTTTTTGGACTATGTTGTATGTCAAATGTTAAACAAAACACTTCAATTTTGGGTAAAATATTGTTTCCTTCATTCCTGCGTATTTAATTGTCAAAGTCAGTTTACATGCTCAGTGCATGAAGTATTCTTCTTGCGCAAGCCATGATATAAAGTAATATAGTATTTCCTGGACATTAAAACACATAGAGGAACTGCTTAATCTTCCCTTTAAGAATGTGCTTGTGGATTTTAGTGTTTGGTCTTATATTTTCAATCTGATACATTTAGTGATGTAAAAGTTACTAAATGCATTCAAAGGATCTTTAGTGAATTAATCATAAAATACACTGTAGTTTTAAACAAGAAAAATTAATTTTTTTCTCTTGCTCTTTGAGGAATTTGATCAAAGGGCAATGGAAGAGTTATGTGAAATTTTAAAGGGTAATGGATTTTGTTTTGGTAAGAAAAAAAATTATAGAAGCCTTTTCTTTCTACATTTAGAATCTTGAGATTGTCACTTGATTTAGAAATGACATAATGGAACTACATAAAAAGTACCAATAGAAAGGGCTTGATTGCAAAGATTTAAAAAAGGTTGGAAGAAGGAAATATCTATAACAAATCTTGTTGTTAAGAAGTTTTAATTGTCTTCCTCTGTGCCATCAAAATCCTTTCTCAAAATCATTAAAAATGTGTAATAGATGACTTCCTTTTGATCTCCCATATTATAATTTTCTAATTCTGTATCCACTTTTCAGTACTTGTGGTTGAAATAGCAAAAAAGAAGCCGCAACAATTGATGATGTATTTTGATATTGAGGAATACAAATATTTAAGGGTTAATTAAACTTCCATAACTTTCTTTTGGTAATCTATTTTCTTGGGCCTTCTTTGTGAGGAGAAGGTTTTTCAGATGGCAGTTGAAAATGTAGAAACAAGTGTGTTGGTTTTGGTAAATGTGATGGGGGATTATTGGTAGTTGCAATAATTTTTTCTGGTGTTCTGTTTAGAAAAACTCTTTGTATGGTCCTTCTATGATCTTGTATTTGAAAAAAACCCTTATTTATGATGTAAAATATAAGGGAGGCAATTTAAATCTTTTTTTAAAAAGGAAGGGAGGGCACAAAAAAGACACAATGATCACAGTTCTGAGAGAAAATAGTATTAATTAATGTTTCTGTGAGTTGGTTAAGTTGTCTCCTGTTCTACCACTGGTGGTTTATGATTTTTTTTTTTAATGCTATGCTGAGAAACACTTGGGAATCAAAAACCTTCTGTCTTCCTGAGGAGTAGTTCATTGATGCTTGAAGAATTCTAATGGTGCAAATCCTCCCTGTAGTCAATGACAAAGGGCCCCACTCATTGTGGGGAGATACAAAATCACTTCATAATGCAGAGATTGATGCCATTTCAATGACAGTGGCTGAGATTTCATTGCTAATTTGCAGTGAAGTTACTGTCACAATCTCTTTTACTTCCATTTTGCAGTAGAAATTATTTTCTTTGCCACTTCAAAGGATGGCTCCAATATCATGGTATTGCTTTCTCCAGTACCCTTGTATAAGATACTCACTTTCCTGTCTTGGTTGATGGAAAGGATATGGATAACTGGTGATTCCATAGGAGCCAGGATAGTTCTGATCTTTCCCTGTAAGCTTTACTGGTGCTGTGCCTGGTGCCCCTTCATCCTATTTTTTCCCTGGGATAGCCACAGCAGCACAGGATTCATGACATGTAATACTCTTGGACAAGGAGATAGCCAGAATTCCAATTATGTGGAGTTTTCAAGCACTTAATTATACCAGGAAAAAAATTGACTGAAAAAGGAGCAGGTAAGGTCCCTTTTAGTTAGTCGGTTCCAGGCTGTTCCAGGAGTCAAAACCCAACTGTCACATAAATTAATCCCTCCACAAAAGGTCATTATCCATGGATAGCCAAAATTTTGCTGTGATCAAGATCCAGCAGTTTTAAGTTTGTTCTTTATTTACAGCTACAAAAATAATTTGTGAAACTTTAAATAAAAACTTTTGCTAAGAGTTTGGTAAGCACTATTGAGGGAGCAGGAGAAAAGGAGTTTTGCTTTCCTTTCATGTGGCGTGAAAACACCCAAAATGCATTACTAACATGCAGAAATATTTTAGTTAATAGGTATTATCTTTGAATTTTACAAACCAATATGTTCAACAATTTGGAGATTTTTTAATAAATATCTGAGCAACATGCTTATAGTTCTCTAGGTGGATATTTTGAATGTCAAGAATTACTATTCTTTTTTTAAATGAATTAATTTTAACTAGATCTCTTTTTCAATCATTTTTAATAATGTTTTTTCAAATTTATCTCCTAAAATTTATTTAATTTTAGAGTTTCTATTTTGGTAATGAAATTAGTTAGCTTGTTTCTCTGAAAATGTTTTTTTAAGCATATTAATGTAACTGGATAAACTATCTAAGTTGTTAAGAAAAAGTAATTTTTTTAAGCAAAAGTAACAAATTCTTTTTCTTTTCTCTGCTGGAGTTAGTGATTAGATCTCATTGCTCTTGTGAAGAAAAAAATCTATCTCAGATTGCACAGAATGCTGGAGAGGACCCTGGTGTGATGCAAATTGACCAAAAAGCTGCTGAATGTTGAATTCTGACAATAGTTTAAACAGCTCCTTTCTACTTGGAGATTAATATTAAAAACTGCAAGTAGAATAGAACTTCACAAGACTTGACTACTAAAAGTTTTAGGCAATTTGAGATTACTTAGAGTTACTGAATAGCTAGCAATATTTTAAAGGCATATGCTCAAAAAATTTTAACAGTTTTCAGAATAATGCAAGATTATTGAGACAGTTGTCATTAGGGGGAACATAAAAAAGAATATAAATACCTAAATAGTACAGGTTTTTCCTCCTAATTTCTCAGAAACTGTAAAATCTTATTATTGAGATTAATTTAGCCTATTAATCTATTTACATTGATACTGGTATGTGGAGATAAACTAATACTAAATTTTAAAAATGCCTAGAGCTTGTGAAGTTGAGTGATATAGCATGTAGCTCCCAGTAACAGCTTACTGAAAGATCTTCCCTGCCTTATTCAGATATTCAGGGTGGCAGTGAGGGGAAGGGTTCTGCAAAGCTATTATTTTTATAGAGCATTATATAAAGCATTGAACATTCATGTTTTCAGTGAGTGAAAATGAGCTCTATGTCACCTTAAGAGTTAAATTGCTGTTCTAAAAACAGAATAAGTTATGGAAAGGGTACACATGGTTCACATATTGCAAGTGCTAACTCTGAGATATAATGAATATTTGCTTCACCCTGGCTGTCAACTTATGCAAGGTAAAAGAACACTTTAGATTTAAATTAATATAACATTTTAAAATGAAAAAATTCTCAAGATTGAAAGTTTTATGTAGTAACTCAAAAAGACCCATGAGCACTATGATAGATTTTCCAACAAGTTGGTTTTGGAGCCTTCTACAATTTTGTTTGTTTGTACATTTAAAATCCATCTGTTTTGTTGCAAATATTTAATATTAAAAGAAAAATTCTGAAACATTTTATTTAAACAATTAAATTTAGGAAAAAATTCAGTTTTTAATAATAGGAAGAAATCTAATTTGAATTTATTTTCTGACACATCACTTGTAAATCTCTGTATGCAATGACTGAGCTGGAAAACATCTGTCAAATGTTAAACATCATTAGGAATTGAATGAAGTATACTCTAAAGTGATCATAAACCCTCTTCTTTCACTGAATTCCCTAAACAGTAATGAATAGTTAATAAGAGTCTCTGCTAGCTCTTGATGTTGATTCTTTGTGAATTGATTTTTTTACAAAAGATTTCAAACAAAGTTGAGGGGTGAAGCAAAGGTGTTTATAAAGAACTTTTCCTGGGTTAAAAAACAAATCATCAGTGTATTTGATACAGTCCTCCACGGCAGAAAAAATGTTGGTTGTCTAATGGAAAAACAGTGATGCAGACATTTATGAAACATAATACTTGGACATTTAAGACTGTTTTTTTTTAAACCATATCTAATCAATTCTTCCATGTTTGTGCTGACCCTCAAGCTATTCATGTTCATAGCTGTTTGAAATTAAATGTAGTTGGTTTTACTTGATATTTTCTTGGTAAAGAAGTGTAAAATTATACCTGGCTGTTAAGGAAATTCTCTGTTCCTGTATTGGGTTTGCATGGTCGAGGTTGGGTAGCAGGAGGGAAACATGTGTGGCTTCTATAAGAAGTTACCAGAAAATTTTCTCATGTCCAACAATGCCAATGCCATCTGGCCCAAGATGGACCTGCCACTGGCCAAGGAAGCAAGAGGAGATGGTAGCAGGGAAACCACTGCTGCAGAATAGCATCTGGAAAGAGTAGAGAGGACGTGAGAAAAAAAACCCAGCAAACAGAAAGGTTGGTGCAGAAGGAGGGGCAGGAGATTGTCCAGGCACTGGAGCTGAGATTGCCCCTGAGGGCTGTGGTGAAGACCATGGTGAGGCAGGATATGCCCCTGCAGCCCAAGGAGAACCACTATGGAGCAAATATCCACCTCCACCTGACTGAGGACCTCAGGCTGGAGCAGCTAGATGTCCTCCGGTGGCAGTGATTCTGTGGGAGGCCCACGCTGGAGCAGGCTTGTGGTAGGGGCCTGCGACCAAATGGAGAGAGGAACTCACCCTAGAGCTGGTTTGCTGAAAAGACTTGTGACCCCATGGGGGAAACCATGCAGTAGCAAGGCTTTTCCTGAAGGATCTTACCTTTTAGAAGAGACCTGTGCTGGAGCAGTTTGTGGAGGACTAAAGCTCATAGGAAGCATGCATGTTGGAGAAGTGCGTGGACTACTGGCTCACATCAGGAGAAGGATGTGAGGAGTCCTCTCCCTGAGGAGGAAGGAGCAGCAGAAGCAATGTTTTATGAACTGACCATAACCCCCATCCCCCTTCACTCCTAATGCGGGGAGGGAGAGAAAATAGAGTGTGAAGTTAAGCCTGAGAAGAACAGAGGGGTGGGGGGAAGGTGATCTAAGATTTAGTTTTATTTCTCATTATCCTACCCTGATTAAACTAATTTCCCTTAAATCAAGTCTGTTTTGTCTATGATGGCAATTGCTGAGTGATCTTTCCCTCTCCTTACCCCAACCCACAAGCCTTGAATTTTATTTTCTCTCCTGTGTCCAGTTCAACAGGGGAGGAACAGAGAAGCTTTTGTGGGCACCTGGTGTCCAGGCAGGGTCAGCCCTCCAGAGTTCCCAGGGGCAGTGTGGACATTTTAAATGTCCATTTTCATTGGAAGAAATTTGTGCTTAAATTACTTGAAATTCATATGGAGATAAAATTTTAAGAGTAAATGGTCTTTGATACAGATAGCTTAGTTACACTTGAAGATTGAAATCCTCTATTAAGATCAAATATTTACTCCTTCTAGTTATGCACACCTATATTACTAGTTTAATTATCTGGAAAGAATATAAGCAACCATCCAGATGCTGAAAAAATTTTTTCATCAATGGGCAGTGACTTGAGCCTTCAGGGCATTTCTCAGCATTTCCCCATGTGATCTAGCAGGTAGGACATATCTAATGTGACTTGCAGTTTCCTGAACATAAATCCTGCTACCACAATATTCGGTCATAGAATAGCATCTAGTTTTATTTGTTTCTTGCAAGGTATTTGCTTTCTTCTTGCAAGCGAGGGAAGGAAAGAGACAGACACTTTCCTTTGAGTGACAATTCTCACAGTGCCCAGTATTACTCTATCCAAGTAGATCTGAAGTTTCCTTGAACCTTACATTAAATGTGTGTAGTGGATGGATGCCAGACACCCACAAAAGCCATTCTATCATCCCCCCTCTCAGCTGAACAGGGGAGAGAAAATATAACAAAGATTCGTGAGTCCAGAGGAGATGACTCAGCAAATACTGTCACAGGCAAAACAGATTCAGATTGGAGATATTAATTGAATTTATTGCTAGTAAAATCAGGATCATGAGAAGTAAAATAAGACCTTAAAAACATCTTCCCCCCACCCTTCCCATCTTCCCAGCTCTGCCTCCTCCCTGCAGTGGTGCAGGAAAGAAGGGAATGGGTGTTATGGTCAGTTCATCACACGTTGCTTCTCTCACTGCTCAGGAGAGGACTCCTTCCCCTGGAAACCTGCTTTAGCATGGCTTCCTCTCTCCATGGGTCTGCAGTTCCTTGTGAGGAGCCTGGCCCAGCACAGGCCTCCCATGGGGTCACAGCCTCCCCTCAGGCATCCACCTGCTCCAGCGTGGGTCTCCCCACAGGTTGTGGGTGTATCTCTGCATCTCTGTGGTCCTCAGTGGGCTGCAGGACAGCTGCCTCAGTCATGGTCTGCACCACAGTCTGCAGGAGGATCTCAGTTCTGGCTTCTGGAGCGCCCCAGCCCCTCCTTCTCCACCTGGGTGTCTGCAGAGTTGTTTCTCTCATGTATTCTCACTCTGATCTCCCCTGGCCTCAATTGCATCTGTGCAATAATTTACTTTTCTCTTCTTCTTAAAATGTTATCACTGAGGCATTATCACCCTTTCTAATTGGTCAGTGGCATTAGCTCTACCAGACATGGGGGAAGCTCCTGGCAGCTTTTCATAGAAGCCACTGCTGTAGCTCCTGCAGCTACCAAAGCTTGACCAATGCAATCCCAATACACCTTTCACAGACCAATTGTATTTGTTGTTTACGAATTACGTCTTTTAGGGTAGAATAGATTTAATAACAACACTATCTGCTTTTTTTTTTTTTTTCAAAGGGTCTGAGTTTCTTTCAGTTCTGCCAGTCTCCTGTCCCATTCCTCTCTTATGAGGCATCAGGCTTGTGCACGCACAAATCCAGTCAGATAAATGGCTATAAAACTTAGTTAAGCACAGCATTAACAATACCAAAAAAATTCCAAACAAAGCAAGAGAGATGAGGATGTTATGAATTAAAATGAATTGGAAATTTTCATCTATGGGCAGTCTATACCTTAAGGTACTGTTCAATTGCATTTTAATTCTTTTTAATTATAGGTGGTGGTTTTTATTTTAAGTTTACCTTCTACATAATTTGCTTTGCTGGTGGTGTGTAAATACTTGAAATTCATGGCTGTGTTTCTGTCTTTCACACAAGCACATAGGAGCTGGGTCTAAAGCACAGTGAAATCGCTTCTCTGACCTCACAGGAATTCAAATTAATATCTACAGACATTGAGATAGATTTCAGCATAATCAAACTAAAAATAATTTTTTCATCAGTTATTTTTAATTGGCTTTGGTAAGACGTAAAAAAAAGTCCTTGAAATTTCTACTTTGCTTTGCCTGACTTCACAGAGCCTTGCAGATTATACATAAGGACCAACTGGATTACAGAAGTTGGGTTTTTTTAGTTCTGGTTTGGGTTTTTTTTTTGTTTGATTTAGGTCATTTGTTGTTTCAGGGGAAGGGGGGATTGTAGCTCTCATAAGCAACTGTGTGTTCTCACAGGAACAATAAGCATCATTTCCTTCCCTAGTTCATCAGCAGAAAAAACAGTTAAAGAACAGAGCTGTATTTTTCTTATTCTGTACAGACCATAGGTTAGGCAGAATGGTAACTAGAGCTTCACACATGCATTTCAGTGCTTCATAAAATGAAAGAAGTTCTTAAATGAAAGGAGTTCTTCTCTATGAAGAGTATAGTTGTAATCATTACTTGACTGCAAATGTTTTTTTCTCTGCCTGGAGCATTCTAGTGTCCACTAGCAGAGTTCTTTAATCCTTCAGCTTGCTGACTTTCTCTCAAATTCCCAGAGCTAAAAACTATTTCTGTACTAGATTATCTGAGGATTCTTCATTTTCTACATATATCCTGGTTAGTGAAGTACTTGTAATGCCCTTCAGCAATCTAGTTCACATTGTGACATACAAAAATACCTACCATCCTTCCTTTTCTTCACCCCTTTTGAAAACTGATATTTGAATCACTAGTGAATCCAAACCATTCTGAACTTCTTGTATGATATTGCTGTTTCTTCTTCAGTAAATGCAGTTTTGTATCAGAACAGCATGTGTTTCTTTCACTCGTATATTTAAACACCTACACATTAGCCATTGATAGAAAAACAGTTTTATGCAAACCGAAGTATGCAAAGTAGCCTGAGTGACAGGAAGGGCCACATTGTTTTTCTCCAATCTCTCACCACAGGTATTGTGAAGCTACGCAGAGAGAAAATTAGAACCATCAAAGCCCTATTAGAAGTTAGTCTGGCTACTGCCATAAAAGACAACAAAACATCTTTCTATAAATACATCAGAAATAAAAAGAGAGGTAAGGAGACTTCATTTTGTATCAGGCATCCTGGCTAACTTGGGAGGACCCAGTTGACTGAAAGTCATCAAATGTGATTCCCATCTACAAGAGAAACTGGAAGAAGCACCTGGTGAACTACAGGCCTGTCAGTCTGATCTCTGTACCAGGGAAGATCATGGAAGAGATCATCTTGAGGGCCATCACAAACAGAGGATCAGGCTCAGAGAGCAGGGGTTTATGAAAGGGATGTCCTTCTTGACCTACCCAATCTCCTTCTATGACAAGGTCACCTCAGTGAATGACAGAAAAGCAGTGGATATTGTCTACCTGGACTTTATTAAAGCCTTTGATACTGTTATGATCTGCTGGAGGGTAGCAGGCTCTACAGAGAGATCTGTATAGGCTGGACCAAGGCTCTGAGTACAGTTGTATGAGGCTCACTAAGGCCAGATTCTGGGTCCTTCCCTTGGGTCACAACAGCCCCATGCAGCGCTACAGGATGGGAGAAGATTGGCTGGAAAGCTGCCTGGTGTAAAGGGTTCTGGGACCACTGGTCAACAACCAGCTGAACATCAACCAGCGTGTACCCAGGAGGCCAAGAATGCCAATAGCATCTGTCTTGGATCAGCAACAGTGTGGCCAGCAGGACCAGGGCAGTCATGGTCCCCATGTGCTTGGCACTGGTGAGGCTGCACCTTTACCTGTGTTCAGTTCTGGGCCCCTCACTACAAGGACATTGAGGTGCTGGAGAGAGTTCAGAGAAAGGCACAAGCCTGGAGCACAGGTTTTGTGAGGCACAGTGGAGGTAGCAAGGGGTGTTTGGCCTGGAGAAAAGGAGGCTCAGGGTGACCTTGTTGCTCTCTACAGCTGGCTGAAAGGAGGGTGTAGCCAGATGGGGAGCAGACTCTTCTCCCAGACATAAAGTGACAAAGTAAGAGAAACAGGCCTCAAGTTTCATCGGGAGATGTTTGGACTGGATATTATGAAAAACATTATTCACTGAAAAGGCTCAGATAAGGTTGTCCAGGGAAGTACTGAAATCATCATCCCTGGAAACATTCAAAAAGATGTGGATATGGCATCTGGGGACATGGTTAGTAGTGGAGTTGGCAGTTCTGGGTTAATGGTTGGACTCAATAATCTTAGGAGTTTTCTATGATTCTATGGTGCCATGGCAATCTTTATACTGTTTCAACATATTCCAGAGGTATGAAGTGCAATCAATGTCAAAATAATAGACAAAAAATTCAGATGGAAAGGTGATATATTTTTGAATTTCAACACAAAGTCTAATCAAAAGTCTTTTGGCAATTTCCTGCAAGTTCCTTAGTAGCGGCAGCCTCTCTCTGATATTAGCTTTGCTGAACATAGCAAACTGTGAAGGAGCAGAGGTCATCAGGGATGTGGATTTTGATTGATTACAATGGTCAGTCTTGGTCTTGACATCCTTCACAGCTCAGATCGCTTGATATACTTGTTTACTGTGTACAAGCAGAGAATACAAGCAGTTTCTAAACAACACAGACTTAACAAAGCATTTGGTTTTTGGCAAATGTGCACAGCTGATGAGCCTAAGCTATCTGCTGCCTAAGCATCTATATATTCATCATTCCTGTGATACCACAAGTGTCTTTGCTGCCTAAGATTTCACTGGTTGTGTGCAGAAGGGTCAGTCTCTAGTCATCCTTGCATGAATTGCATGCTTTTGCATATTTGTATTTTCCTCTTTAATGCCTGAGCTTAGCTTTGATAGCAATTTTGTCTTTCCTACATAGCTTTGCGCTAGTCTATGTATTTTCTCACAACTTAGCCTAGGTTTGACAACCTGAAAAACGTTGTATAGCTGTATTCCCTCAAAACTAGACCTTGCATTAGAGAGAACTGAGTGCTGGAAGGGAGGGTCACACGGTCATTTCACTTGCAGCTCTTGTGGGGGTTGGGGAGGAAGACAGTAGATGAAGATTTTCTACTTTTTCATAATGTTTGCAGAAGCAGAAGCATGAGGCTCAATAGTGTTAGTATGGAGTTGTAATGAATCTGATTGCAATCAAACATATCACCACTCTGCTATTTCCATCAGGGAAAAAATAGAGACACTTCCCAGTTTTGCTAAATGATCGTATAAAACAGACAGTAAAGGAAACAAATCCTGAAGCAGGAGCAGAAAAGAGAAGATTGGGATGGAGGAAAGCAAGAGAGGAGAAGTATTTGTTCAAATATATATATGGTTGTAACTGCCAGCAAACTCACATGTGATGCGTTAGTATGAGTAACTTAACCTTAGGATCAGTAAGCAGAACTCAAAGACACATTTGAGTATGGAGTAAAGAGAAGGGAGACAAAGAAGATAACATTTTAATTTTTAGTGTATAAGAAAACAAAGATGATTAAACTGATGAAAATTCGAGAGCAAAAATATCAACTCAGTATAGAACTGTCCTGAAGACAAAGGACGGAAATTAAATAAATGGCTGGTAAAAGTGAGGCTGTATAAGGATGAGCAACCTACTATATAGAAAAAATAACTTTGTTTCTCCATATTTCTCTGTTAGAAAAATTCTGATACCTCTTGTAAGTATGTGGGTCTATTGATGAAAGAAGTAGGCTGATTTCCTTCAACTGAAAAATAAGAAATGCCTGGATCAAGCTTTAAAGACTTAACAAATAAAGTGGTTTTCTCTATTTTCCACCTATTTAAGTAATTACCCTTTGTAAGTCACTGCTGTTCAATTGTCTTCCTTAATGTTGCAATACCTCTCTATCGTACAAATCACAGGACTGCCATATTTTCTGGTCAGCATCACGTATGGCTGAAAGGGCACAGCAAGTCTTACCACCATATAAACTACAGCAGGACACAATTTTTTCGAAGAGATGTTCAAAACTGCTTCCACTTGTTATCAGGAAGCTAAGTACGGTGTCAGGGTATCTCAGAAGAAGTGTTAGCACATGTCATGGCTGATTTTCCTTTTAGTCATAATACTGCTGGTAGGCCACTTGAAAGTGTGGTACGTATTTATGGCTACACGCAGGTGTTACAGAAGTGGTGTCTGAATATTATCTTGGTAGAACAGATTTGTAACCTCTTCATCCAGAAAATCACACAAAACTGAACACGCAACATGGCAAACTTTCCTGAAGAAGGCTCTTCATGTCCAAATGTTAGGAGAGTACTGTCAAGTAAGTTTCCACATATCATCTGTGTCATGGAAATTTCTATCTTTAGTGATTGAATTCCCTGGATATTTCTTCTAAGTTCCCCGGTATTAAGACCAACTGCCCAAAAATTATAGAGGTAAGAAATGGAAAATGCCCAACAGCAGTAAATATACTGTAGGATTTTGCATTGAGCAATGAATGTTCTGTATGGAAGAGGAATTCTGAACACAAGCATTTGAATAAAAAGTCCTTTAGAATGAGTAATGTTATCGGAGGGTTTATCTAAAAGGCAGCAGCACCAATTATCTATTTGCCATTAATTTTTCTACAATTTATAAAATTATTACCTTCTTGGACTATTACCTACTTCTCCATGTAATCATAAAAATTTATGATGTAAACCTTTCAATTGCTTGTGTAGGAAAAAAATATTGAGTAATAATAAAATATAATAAAATATGCTTTGTGAAGAGAGTAGAAACTATATCATTATTTTTAAAGATCTTTTTATTTTCAATGAAGGTTATGTGGTATTAGGGTAAATTGTCTGCCTCAGTTTAACAATATGAATTCTGTCATGTATCTCATTCTTATCTGCTTAATGAATGTAGTGCAACAACCGTATTGTCCAAACATATCATAACAAAGCCTTTCAAGCACTAGGAATTCCACAGAGGTGAATTTTGCAACTTCAACAACAACAACAAAAATAATCTATCTGCTTTTGGGTTTTTTCTGTTGTTGAGGTGGTGGTTTTTGTGTATGGTTGCTGCTTTGATTTTTTGGTTTTGGTTTGGTTTGGGTTTTTTTTTGCGAGGGGAGCAGGAGGAGGTGTTGTGGTTCAGTTGGTTGGTTTGTTCTTTGTGGAAGTACTGTATCTGCTGACAACTTGTACAAACCTTGTATTTTATAAGAAGAAAAATGCAGAATTTAGCAGTATCTTTCTCATATTAACTTGTCCTTTAAGTGTTCTGGACTGGGGGGAAGACAAATGAAACTAATAAAATATGGATGATGTTAATGGACCTTTAGTGAATACAGGTGGATAATATAATAGAAGCACTCAACATGTTTTTGAGTTACCTTGCCCAAAGTTACTCTTGGAAAGAACTCATCAGCAATTTTTGTATCTCATGAAATTATTTTAGTTTCAAAATCAGAGAAAATGGATGAACATTCAAGTGTTAAGTTAATTTTCTCTGGTTCGCAGCTTAGTTTTTTTTCCCCAGTCAAACATAGCCAAATTTTCTGCAGCCTCTAAATGGTGAATTAATTAAAACTATTTCTTGCTTTACTGCATGAATCTCCAGGGTGATAGTATACAAATATATTTTTTATTAATACAATTGCTGGTACTACTGTCTGCTGGAAAATACATTGGTATTCTTATGCTGTTTTCTATATCACTGTATTGTGATACTTTAAAACCGAGAAAAATACTGAAATAAATATCCTAATAAAGAGGATATAATATTATTTTAGCAATAAACCTTATTAATGTAATCCTTTAGAGCAATATGAAAGTGGAGAATAGTCCTGCACATAACTCTGATCCTCAGCCTCTTGTGTAGGTGTTTCCTATAATCCCTAATGTGTGATCCTGAATTACTTCTTCAGATATGGCGACAAAAACACAACTATGTTTGTAGTGTAATACTTTTAACACAATTTCTTGAAAAATAAAGGTAAGAAACAAACTTTAAATTTCACAGAGTAGGATCAAGAAAGAAAATATCAGTATGGGGTTCAAATTGAGATTATGACCTTTAGACACACTGTGCATATTTTTATTCTCTTGCATAAGTAAGTATTTAAGAAAAGGACCATGCATAAAAATAAGTGGGATCTTGGCTTTTGTATTTGTGGCAGATCTTTGATAAAAAAGGCACACTTTAACTGTGCAGTGCTTAAAAAAATCTATCTGGCAAAGACCTTACAATGATCAAAAAGAAAATCCAAACAAAAAAAAAGTCGCAATGGGGGGTTATGTTGGAGTCAGATATCTGGTATCTGAAACAACTAAGATTTATCATTTCTGGCTGTTGTACTAACACAGTGATTCAGAAATTTTGTTCACCTTCGGTAGTTTAGCAGTCTTAAACTGGACTGCACTGATGCACAGACTTTAATAAATCTTAGTGTCTAAGAATAACTCTGCAAAATCAAGTAAAAACAATGATTTTCCTCCCTCAGGATGCTTCTTGCAGCCTGCTAAGAGCTGAGATGAAATCATTGGTGATGGTATAAAGGACACAGGGCTGCCACAAGCTATATGAGCTGGTGTGTTGATGCTATGAAAGGATCCAAAAATAGAAATTTTCAAAACTAGACAGACCTTCATAAACCAAAGCATGTGACAACTTCACATTGTCTATACAGATCATTTAGGAGACTTCAATGATATACCAATAGCTTTCAACCTCAGCAGTCATCTCTTCAGCCATGAGTTATAAAATAAATTAGTATTTTTCATGAGGGACCTGTGTGAATAGATTGACATCTCTGGAAAGTATTAGTTTATCTTTTCCTTTAAGTAAAATAAAATGAAAAAATTCAAAGCCGTAGGCTCTCTTAGGATCCAGTCCTGTGTAGAACTCTTTCTTCACTTTTTTTTAATGAGCGCTACCTTTTTTGCAATACATAATGGAATACTTCCATTCAGATAAATTAGATAGATACACATGAGCAATAACTGAAACTGCCATTTGGGAAGTGTGAAATGTTCATTAGTAACTTCAAAATCATGCTGATTAAATTCATCTTTCTAAAAACAATTAAATATTAAGTATTCATTAAAAGAAAATTTTAAAGCTTTTGCGATCAGAGATTTTAATTGTTCTAGAACAATAATTTCTTTTTCTAATTCTCCAAATTTTGGTTTCTGAAGAGAGTTGCAGGTAATGGGGTTTGTTGGTATTACTCATTTCTTTGTCTAAGTAACTGATGATATCTCTAATTTTTGAGTTTTGTGGGGATTGTATCATTAAGAACTGGATTGTATTGTTAAGAAAAAATATCTGTAAAAATGTTAAGTTTTAATTTCTAGGATAAAATTGAATCTTGGATTTCATGCTGTTAATAGAAATTCTTTCAATTTTTCTTAAGCTTTCTATTTAATCGTCATTACTTTCTTGGAACGTTTGACAAAATCTGAAATCCTTTTTAACATGTGCTGCAAAATCTTGGTACTTAGAAACAACATAATCATGTAGTGTGTTGAAAGCTCTCTATAAATTAATTCTGTGTGTTTTCTACAGTAGTGAAAACAAGTAACTGAATTTATGTGTCTCCAAGATCATAAATACAGAAGTACTCAATAGCTAGAGGAACTCTGGCTTTCTCCCCAAGCCTGACTTGTGCACTGTATCCTCCATCATTAACCCACAGAGGGGCTGCTTCAGCTACAGGCTCGCCTCCTGACTTCCCAAAAATGCCAGCCCCCGTCACTGCAGCCTTTATGAATGAAGAAAAAATGTCATTTCCTACACATTTGCACCTCCCTACCTTCTACCCACTATATCTTGAGGGCTCTCTTCCTTCCAGCTGTGGGCCACTGAAGTTTATAATCTGTTCTAATAATGTCAAAGAAACAAAAAATAGCTACTATGGTCAAGGGTCTAGTTCAGTTTCTAATATGGGCATCTATCAGCTCTTACAGAAAAGTAAACAAATAATTGTAAGCAATCAGTCTGACTTTCAAACTGCAGAAAGAAATCTAGGAGAAAAATGGGAAAAGTATGGAAGAAATAATTTGCTGTAAAGCACCAGATACTGAAAAGCTACAGGTAACTAACTAGCTCTTTGAAAGCTGTTGTGAGGCAAAGTGATAGAGAGCTTAAAGTTGTGTCACAGCTTCCCACCCTTGCCATTTAAATTAAGTAGTTTTATTTCACCTTCTCATAGCTATTCAAATCACAAATGGCGAAAGTAAAGGAACAGAGGAACATTGTAGAGAATTACCCATACTGGTGCTGCAGCACTGTAGTCTGGAAAGTAAAGCAGTGTGTTTTTCTACCCGTGGAAGGGTTAATTGAATTTTAGTAAGTCATTTGGTAGTTGGTTCCCTTTTGTGTAACACAGGGAAGGGAAGAATAAAGGAGATACCAGAAACTGCTTTCAGTCAACCATTCAAGTGATATATTGTAAAACATTCAGAATTTCACTTTCTGAAACTATAAAATAATTGTAGCACTTTAACTCCTACAATCTTCCTAATTTTGTTTCATATTAACTTTGCTCTGTCAGCTTGTTATGTTTCTTTTCACTTATTTCTATTACTGTAATTTTGAATTGAATTTAATTTGGAACAACCCCTTGTGGAGCATTCTTCCTTAAATTGAAGTTATGGATTTTGTTAATGGTTACAGTCAGATCAGTATGTCTGTAAGGAATTTGCAAAAAATTAGTTTACCTATATGTTGAATATTAGTCTTGCTCAAGTTAACAACCATCACTCGTTTTTCCCATGCAAGGAGTGCAGTCAATAAATTGTTCTCATAACCAAGTTTTGTTTACTGAGAACTACAGTCTTTGTTCGTTTGTTGCCTTGAATGTTTTGTTTCATATAAATCTGATTTCTGAAGCTGGCATTGTAACCAAACAAGTATTTATTCAAGTGAGAATAGGAGTGAAATAATTCACTGTGAAGATTATTCTAAACAATGAATAACAACCTCAATGTACTTTGAATCACCAACAAAGACTTTTATTGTATTGCTGAAAATCTAAGTCAACAGTGTACCTTTTACACCTTTAATGTTTACTTTCCAAATATTTTAAGCAGAGAAAATGTAAGAATTTTCTTTTGATAATTTCTGCAAAAGGACATATTTTAAGCAAATATAATTTCTAGTTGAGATCTGCTCAGTTAATAATATAAATGAAAATTTTGGAACGGCCATCAGTCATTCTTCACTGAGGATGCAGACCCGGTTACTCTTATCTCTAGACAAGACTGCTTTTATAGGTCAGTATTGAAGGGCAGTGATGCAGCACAAGGCAGAGTTGCTAACAGAAAAATAAAAGGTTTTTGTCTCTGGAATTTCGTTAGAAGGAAAAGGATTATTGAATCCTCAGCATCAAATATAAAGGTAAAAGGTGAAATAAGGAATTAAAGCAAAATATTTTCCAGCAAATACTTAATATGTAAGGAACTAATTTTCCTAGGCTTTTCCTATATATGTCTCATAACTGCAGACACTGGTTCAGAGTATTGTATGATTATCATGTTATCACATTTAGGCTGAAGATCTGAACTTTTTTAGTGTGATTTCTTCTTTTTAATTATTTGCCCCTTTTTAGGGGAAAAATAATCTTTTTTTTTTTAGTTTATGTATTCTCTTCATTTTTTCTGGTTCTTTTAAGTCATTAAACTTGTTTTAGATAATGTTAAAGCTAAGTTATGTTCATAACGAAAGCACAATGATAAAATCCCCAGGTTATTGATCCTGGTAATATTTGTACTTATCTTTTGTTCACTTCACAGTTTGAAAATGATTCATTATTGCTTCAGGCTATACTGAGTAAAGTAAAAGCTCTCAGTTAAATGGAAACTGATGGGCAAAGGTGGAACAGTTTTGACTGACAGGAAGTTTCAGTTTTACCCCATTAAAACTTGTCTTCCACAGACGAAAATGATTCTTCAACTGTGAGTGAAAGGAGAGACATAGATAACAATAACTGAAATACTGGAAATACTTGTTAGAAACCAGATCTAGGACTTGGTTGAATCCAAGCTGACATCTGGATGTTCTTCCTCCTCATTTCACTCAGGTAGTAAACAAAAATGCTGCATTTGCAAGAGCAAAAATTAAATCCTTGTAACTAGAGAAAAATTAAGAGCAGAAAATGTTACTCTTTGTACACCTGCTATTTTTACTGGTAACTATTATTTGCAGGGCACAAGGCAAAGGGAATATAAAAAGTGAAATAAATGAAAACATCATTACTCATATCTTCAAATACTAAAATGGACTGTATTCAGGAAACAGGAGAGATTTCTGAGCCCTCATACTTCAACAAGGTTGTCGCTCCCAGGCAGATACTGGAACTGCTCCTTCAGAATTTCTTCTTATGGTTGAAATTTCTTAGTCCTTCTGGGGTCTGGGACTTTGCTTGCTGATGTTATTCAGGAAAAAAAACATTGCAGCTATGGTATGGCTGTGAACTATCAAAACTGAGTGAATATACAACACAAAGTACAGAAAAAGATCTTTGACTTCAAATAGTAAGGGTAAAATTTAAAAGAGGCTTAAGGGGCTTGTAGTTGCAGAGCTGAAAACACAGGCAATTATCTTGTATAATTGAAAAGTGGCAAGTTCCAATTAGGTTACTCCAGAAGTTTTCCATTTCTGAAAGCCCCATGAGCAAATAGTTTCAGATTACTTAAGGCTTTGATTCCACCTTATCAAGAGAAGAGATATTTGTAGAGGATCTGGATGATTTGCACTGAGAATCTAGAGGCAATTAATAAAAAATGAGACATGTAGCTGAAGCTGGTTTTTATTTTTGCATTTCATAAATGTGTTATGATTAAAATGAGTAAATGAAATCGAGTGATATGTTTCCTTTTACCTAAGCTTGTGCATGTGAAATTCAGGTACCTAGATTGTGCTTGCCATGTAAATCTCTATAAGCAGTTGTGAGAGTGAGGTCCAAGCCAGGAGTCCCTCCCATCTGAGCAAGATCAGTGACAGTAATTTTCCTCTGAAAGAGAGGTTTAGGCTTTTCCAGTCTGGAGCAGTTATCTTTTAATCAGTTGAATCCCTCCTAAGTGACTATTTTGCAGCAGTAAGCTGCTGACTATTTAAGAGGATTATAATGTATTTGTGGATAGTTCTCATTTAAGTGTTCTTACACTTGATTTTTCTGAAGTGATTTAGAATAAATTACTTCTGATGAATTTTAAAATATGTTGAAAGGTTTACCAAGACTCATATGTTGAAAACTGATATGTAATGAAAACTTTACTACGATTGATTAAATATTTGTCACTTTGAAAAATTGACAATGGAGTACTTTTTTTTAAAAATAGGAAAGCCATGAGAAGGGTGTAAGTAGATTAAAAAATAAACCCTCCATTTTTCTCTGATTACTACACTAAAGAACATCTAAATACACCAGTGATCAGTGAATTTAGGTTGTGAATTCCTTATACATATAAATTAGAAAGAGTTCTTAGTGCTCAGTGCTGTGTCTTGCAACAAAATGTTGCAGCTAAAATGCCTGGTTGTATTTCTTAAATTGTTAGCTGCAACGTAAGCTAACCAAATCAGTCTTCAGTATGTTATGTAGTCAGTAAGATTCTGGTTTTGGAATTTATCTATTTTCTGGTACCCATGTTTGAGACGGAAGGCAGTTGCAATCAACAAAATTAAATTAGTGTTATGTTCAAATATGAATGTGTTAATATCTTTTTTTCATTTATAAATTAATTTGAAAAAGTGTCACAGCTATAATCCCAGAATTATAATTTGCCATAGACAAAGGTACTTTAAATACTAGCTTTGTTGAAAACATGCAATACTATTTTTTAAATTTTTTCTTTAATTTAGAAGAGGAAAACCATTTTATACATGGCTCCCTTTTCTCTATTTTTTATTTACAAAAAGTAGGTATTCATGTATTTCACTCAGTTTCACTCTAGGTACCTTTAATCAGTTGAGTAAAAGCTTGTTTAAAAAAAAGAAAGAGAAGAATGCCATCACATTTCTATTGTAGTCTTTAATATGGTACTTGAAACTAATGCCTGTGCATTTTATCTATGAAGATTATGTTCTAACTTGAGTTTGTTGTTCAACATTTTGCAGTGAAAAGAGTGCAGAAACTCACTATGCTCTGCCTGATCTTTTCTTTTGAGGGGTGTGGGGGCAGGGTGCATAGAAAGAAACCCAACAAACTAAAATAAAAAAAAAAAATTGGAATTCCCTATAGTGACAGCCACTGAGACCCTTCCCTTCTCCTGTCTTAAGAATGGAAGAAACAATAGCTTGAATTTATGTCTTTCTTTGCTGTGACATTTTTAAGTTCTCACATGTTGAGACCTAAGGCAATCTGGTTCGGGGGTCAGTGTGACCTCTGGCTGCCACGGACATCCTGGATGGTGAAGTCCCACAAGGAACAGCCTGTCCAGGGGCCCCAGGCATTCTCCCAGCCTCAGGCAACCTAAGCAAGCACAGCCTGGCTTCAGGTGATCAGCTCTTTTAGTGATTCCAGCTCTCAGTGAGTTCAGCTCAGCTTGCTAGGTTTTGCCTCGGCAGATTCAGGAGCAAGAGATAGGAAGAGCTGTGTGGAGGCTCCCCAGAACCCTTTATTGGCAACTTCTGCAAAGGGGGTCCAGTGACAGCTTCAACCACTGAACTGGGCAGAAGCAGGGATTTTTATAGGGGAGGTAAGGATTGGGAAAAAGGCCAATAGTTTAGGGCTGAGGTGAAATATCCAATGGCTTTATGGGGTCCCGAAGTAGGAAGAGATCCCTAGCCTATTTTTCCATGACTAGGCAGTTTTATCTTATCATAGGAAACAGATCTCCAGGGAGGAAGCCTTCCAGAAGGCAGGCTTCTCCCCACAGAAACACTTAAAAAGAAGATAAAGCAATGCAGACATAGATTTTAAATGTTTAAAATGTAGACATTTCCTGTTTTCAAACTTTGTTTTCCTGAACTTGCATTCTTCCACCTTGCACTTGGGGCACGAATCACAGCTTGTATCTCAATAGGCATTATGGTCATTCCTAAGACCTCAGTTTTGCTGTACGTTACCACTTCATGGATGTCACAGAAACTTTACCAGTAACAAAGAATGAACACATTGAAATAGTAGGTAAAGGTGATTTAGGTTTTTGGGGACTTTTTTCCAGTTTACTTTTAGATTGAAATGGATGATTTGTATTTCTTTTTGTGACAAGCTAGATGATATACTCTAATAGCTCTTTCTGAGAGCTGTGCTAGGCATGAATAGAATTAAATAAATCCAGGAACTGTAACGAAGCCTGATGGGAACAATATATTATTACATTACTAGTATACTGTTTCTAGGCTTAGCCTTTGGCTTATATTTGTCTGCTTTAAGTGACGCTTTATTAGTTGCTTTTTCATGTTATAGGAGTCAGATTGGTTATTATGAAATAACACTAATGTCCAAAGGTATTTATTATTTTGGTTATTTATTATCAGTTTTGACAAAAAGTCAATGAAAAATAGGTGGCTATTTAGTTTACTGTGAAGTAAACTTTTTTTTTCCCTCAACAAATGTTCTTCACCTTCAGATAGTGTAATATTTTTTATGCATTTCATATCTTTAGAGAAGAAGAATACAGAGGTTTTTTTAAGCCAACCATGAATTCAGAAGGCGCTGAAACTAAGGAACATTAAAGTTGCTTATAGCAGGGAGATTGGAAAATGTTTCGAAATGGTATCAGATAAAAATATAAGCATCAACACTGGGTCAAAATAATTAAAAGTTAATTTTAAGAATCTAACACAAAATATAAAATAATGTTTGCATATATGCAGCATAGGTTTTAGCCATTGTATACGTAAATAGACTATTTTTTGGTGAAAATACTTAGAATTGAGAAGGGAAATCTGATGATATAGATGATAATTTGTGAGGCCATGTTGATGTTAACATGGCTTTGAAAAATTAGAGGTAAGAGATAATCAGACTGCTTGGGGTTTACCTGATATTTAGGGATTGATTGCATGTGTGTGTAAGGTGGTGTTTTTTTCTTGTGTGAAGAGCCTAAGAAATGTTAATGCCAAAATGCAGCGTAGTTTAACAAGAAATACACTTTATTATAAAAGAGTCAAAATTTGTAGTAACAAAATTTGGATAACATTGCAATTGGTGTAACAGAACTCAGAATTTGGATTCTGCATTGCTGACTACAGGAAATTAATTCCTTCCCTAGAACTGTCTTATCTTTTCACTCAGGTTTGAGATGTAGAAAGGAAGGGCATCATCTACATGAGTGAAAACTGACACCACGTACCTCTGTTGAGGTTGTGGATTTTATTCGGTTTGGGGTTTTTTTTAAGTGCAACAGAAGATTTTATCCTCTCAGTTTCCTGACACATGACCACTTTTTCCTGCATTACAACCATGCTTTAATCCCTGTTGACCATTGTCCACAAATTTCTTCCCCTGCCATCATCCCAGATCCTTACTTGTCACATGACTGTTGTTGTATTTGCCTTTGCTATAACTTGATGCTATGATATCTGTTGCCTTGTGTTAGACATGTGACACATGCAGAGGTTGCTCTTTGAAATTCTGCAATTTCAGAAATCATATATAAAATGTAGGAAGAAGGAAATCAAAAAGCAGCATTCTTTTACTGAAGAGGAGGTGGCTCCATGTGGATGTTGAAGTACTGGCACAGGTCAGGTGTTACATTCTTAAATTCAGAGAATAATGCTGAAATAATTCTCTCTTGGTTCTCATTGTCATAAGGACTGTGAGTCTCTTGCATGTTTTCCTGTTATCAGTTTTGTATTGTGTTTGTGCTTGACCATTTAAAATTTATTGAATATGTTCTTGTTCTCATATATAGCCTGTAAATTAACTTCCATACAGCTGTGAAGACTACATTCCTTTGATCACCAGTAACTAACCTTCTTGGCTTGTTCTTTTATTTTCAGAGAGCTGTTAGCATATTTGGCTTCTATTATTAGAGATTTCTGCTGAACTAGAATTATTTCTGTCATTCTGAAGACCCAGTAAACAGAATCCCACGTTTACTTTCAGCAGGATTAACAACATTAAAATGTCCTTTTTATCCTTTTGTCAACCTCTTGCTTCCCCTCCCTTCTCCTTTCTGGCCCCCATTATCAAATGTTATTGCATTTGGAAATAGTTCTGGCAATAAGAAGTCATATTAAGTACCTCTCCAAAACTGATTTAGAATGAGTATGTCAGCAGAGTGTCATAGGAATGATATCCCTCACAACAAGCTACTTGCCTGAACCCCAGAGCATTGCTGTCATTGAACACAGCCTGTGACATATGGACACACTGCTTCACTTAAATGCTAGGGGAATAAGACATCTTCAGACAAAATAGGAAGATGGTCTGTTTATAACTTAGAGGCTTTACCGCATTCTTTAGGTTTAATATATTCTCTAGTCATTTCCAAAGATAAGCAATAAAGAAACCTGATTATTAAAAGCAATGATTTCCTTTATTATTTTGTTATAATTTATCGAACAGCTTTCAGTAGCAGTGAATGAGAGAAGGCATTCAATAGCTCTCAGAAAACTTGAAATTTAGTTATACTGGTTTCCTTTTATAGTAATTTAGTTTTGATGTATGATAAAATCCATGACGGGCAACAGAATGCATTTGCAAAATTGAATGCCCATATTAGCATAACTGTAATAATGACTACAGAAGCATAGCCACAAAGTGTTAGCAGTATCCAGGATTATTTTTTCCCCTCTCCACTGAATATATGTGTTAAAGGTAGTGCATTTTTATAGAAGAAAGTAATTGCTTACACTTTGCTCTCTATGATGTTCTGTACGAACGCTAATCAGTCTCAGGGAAACTCATTGTGCTCTGCCTGATCTGAAGCAGAGAGAATGAAATACTCATTAGATGTGCTTTATCTATATTGTTCAATACAATAACTGTTGGGAAGCAGGCAAAGAGGTAGAAATAGTGTTTTCCTACAGCTTTTTATGCAGTTAAACTAGCTTAAAAAGGAAATAGAAAAGATACTGTTTCTAAGAAAGCCTTGGATTTTATCTTTGCTGCAGTGCTGCAGTACTTGAGCTCCTGATTCTGATGATCCTGCCATAATGTGATTTTTGAGAGTAGTTCCGTGCCATGATAAACATTGTAATGTAACATTAATAAGTTATGCAGCCATTCTATTATTCTTTAAAACTGGTCTTATATAATTCTTTGATTTATTAGGTTAGTTGATGCATGGATTAGCTATTTGGTTGAGCAAATCAAAGACTAATAGCCAGAACAGATTTTCAGAGCCTCCTGTTTTCTTCTGGTAATCAACATAAATGCTTGTGTAATTTGACATGTTGATAGTCCGTAGGTGGATGTCACTGTCATATTTAATGATCCACAGTTTGCTTTTTCCTTAGTGTATAAACCAGAATTTGGGAAAACCATCTGAGTTACTTTCCTTGGGCTGCGATATGTCTGTTCTCAAGGCAGATCTCTGGGAGCTGACAGGTGCTTGGAGGTGTCTCTTACTTCATCAGGACTGCTCAGGATAAATCATTGGGACTATGGGGTTTTTTCCGTTTTCCTGGGAACCTTAGTCCAACATCTTCCAGCTATTTCCAGAAAATGGTCGCTGACATGCAGGGAATTGGGCATTATCAGTTAACACTATATGGCTATGTCACTATAAAGGACATGTCAGCTATGTTAAACTAGAGTAAAGTTTCCTTCAGGTTTTACCCAGGACCAGTGGAAATTAAAATTTATTCCTGCCCTGGTGGTGATGGTGCAATAGACAGTTAATATGATGTATTTGAGCTTTATAGGTCCTATTGACTCCAAGGGGTGGAATATAGTGTAGAACACTTATAACTTAGCATCCTGAATATTAAGACTTTTCATGTATAGGAAGAATAAGGAAATAACATATCCATGGGAAAGTGTGACATCTTCCCAAGTAGGAAAGTGAAAAACAAAATAAAACCCTTCAAATAAAGGATGTTTTTGGGGAGGATAAGGCTATTGACAAATGACTACATTTATTTATGACACCAAAAAGAAGACTTACTAGGATCATCCTTTGCATGAATAATGGCTCTGACATTGAAAAGAAACATAATCATGTCATAGTGGACATGTTGATTTAGATTGCTTCTTTATAAGAAATCTATAGAAGTTATACCGTGAAAAGTGTAGCAGGTTTGATAAATGGTTCTCTTTTGTACCTTTCATCTTTAATAATTTAAAATGTAAAATTCTCAGTAAATTAAGTCAGTGCTTACTAGAATATGTTCTAGCTGAGTGAATTTAATTAACACTTGTTATTGCCGTAATGTCAGAAGTCTGTGAAACATCATGATATGGAATTTGCATCAGTTGTCTGTTTCAATCACTCAGCAGCAATATAAAAGCAGTCATGTTTTCAAAATCTCAGAAATGCTTAATCCTGGTTTTCAAGATGTTTTATCTGTAAGGGAGTTTGCTGTTGCTCTGAGCACCTGTACTGAAATGCCTTCAGTACTGAAACATACTTCTGTGGGCAAGGCTGACATAGTCAACAAACTCCACCCTTCCCATCATTTTGACTAAGAGCCTCTACATGTCTGTTATCTAAACCATTGCACTGGCAAGTTTCTTACTGAAAGCAGCAATGTGATAATTTATTTATGCACCATGAAGTTTCCTGAAACATTCCTGGGTGAAGAAGTACCTATTTAATGGTAATATGGAGGGCTGGTTTAGAATACTTATCTGTTTGAGCTATATTAAGAAAGTACATTTTTTGCCTGATAAAGGCTTGGTTTCCCCTAGAAAAAAAAAAAACTGAGAAAATTCCAGAATTATATATTTTGAATATTCTGTTGCATTGCGTATATATGTGCAGATTTGCTTCCCATCTCCGGAAAAGAAGGGAAAAAGTTTAAAAAGACAAGGTGAGGTCTTCCATGAAACTAAATTTTCTTGGTCATCTTTGCCTACTATATATCTCTATAATTCAAGTAGAACAGTAGAAAATTACGTAACTGTTCTGCTTATAGGAACAGAAAAAAATTCTTGCCCTTTTATTTTCATAGATTTCAGTGATTCCAATATCTAATTGAAACACATTAATGTGAAATGAATTCTCCCATCACACTGGAGCAGATGATACAGCCCTAGGGGCTGTGGTGTCTGAATGAGCTGTTTTAAGTTTTCAGTGAGATTTTTGTAAAATAGAGTTCAGTTCTCTTAGTTTAGACACAATGCAAAAGTTGGCTGAAATCTTCAGACAAAGGGAAAAAAATGTACAATTCCTATCAGTGAAAAAAAAATTAAGGAAAAAAAAAAGTAGTGACATAGAGATATCTTTTATCTATATCAAATAATATTTTCTCCCGGGATATGCCATAACAGAAAGCTGGCTACTGGCAGCTTTCAAATTGTGGAGCTGACCTCCTTCCTGAGTGCCAGGACTCTGCTCAAATGTTCCTAGCAGTCTTGGCTTCTCAGCGCTCTGGTGAGGTAACACAGCCTCAGGCTTTCCCTGAAATCTCTCTCAAATCAGCTTTCATACCGAGTATGCAGCATTAAACTGCCAGGTTAAGTAACTTACTGTGACTTCTCCCAAGTTCCAGTAGCACCATGTGAATGGTTGTCTCAAATTTCAAATGATGCAGAAGAAAAAAAAAAAAAAACCCACCAAAAAAAACCGCCAAAAAGCCCCAAAGAAAACAAAACAAAACAAAAACCATAAAAAAATAACCAAAACTAAACAAAAGCAAAACCTCAAAGAAATAACCCAAAGTTTTCTGGATAGATGATGAAATATTGCAAGAACACACCTATCATTTTGAAGTCATTCTCAACACATGGAAGTAAGGGAGCTGGAAGGAGTTCCAGAAAGCTGTAGAAAAAGAATATGTTTATTTGCACAGATGCATCTTCGTATACCTTATTCCATATGCTTATGTGGATGTATTTTGTTGTTCTTATCTACCTTCCTTCCAAACCAGGTCCTTACCTGTTAGTGTGGCTAAAGAGTGGCCTGGGGTGGGTGATTCTGCCTCAAGGTGCCTAAGGCAGACCCTAGGCTCTCCCAGGGAGGCAGTGCAGCCACAGGAGCTGGGTTGTGTGGGTTGGTGGGTGCTGCACGAACTTGCAGTATGTCAGGGTGGGACTGGCCTCTGTGGGACATGCAGCAAGGGAGGGAGAGTGAAGGAGCCTTTCCCCCCCATTTCTTTTGTGGAAGCCTGTGTGCTAGTGAGGATGGCGCTGCTTTGCTGTCATTGTCTCATTGCACTGTGGTGGGATATTGCTGTGTTTGTGCTCCAGTGTTACCTGTGTTCAATACACACAATATACGCTAAAAGGAAGAAAGGGCACAGTTGGATATACGAGTGCATATAGATGGTTAGATGAGTCATGAGTGAATTTCTCTACTTTGTATCCAGAAGAGCTTTCTGAGTAGCTGCATAAACCTGTTGTAATTATAGCTCAGTTCATGACAGGCTATGTCTACTGTAATTTTCCATAACATAACTTAAAATCTCAAAATTATGAAGATTACACCTTTAAACATTTAAGGCCACTGATCTCATCTTTTGAGGAAGAGAATTGTTTGCTGGAAACTCAGGCTGGAGGGCAATCAATCCTTCATATGACAGGAAAATCTCAGTGCTAGGAATAAAACTGAGAGTCTCATTTAGAGTAAGTAGCAATAGGGGTGTGCTTTCACCTGCAGGAAGATTAGATCCTTTAAATCAACTTTCATTCTTAGGGTTTTTTTTCATGTTTGCTAAGAAGCAGAATTCATTCTAGACCATATGAAAACCCTTCCTGTTGTTTTGATGTAAAGCCTTTATGAGCTTATAAATCACAAATAACTTTGCTGTTTCACTCCATAGCTCCCACTTTCACAGTTCCATGTATTCAGTATGTCATTCAAGGTGGATAGAGTTTCATCAATCTTCAAAATGTGCAATGGGATAAATTCCCAATGTTTAATTTTTCACGGTGCTCACAACTTCAGTAAAAAAGAAGAAAAGCAAGCCAAATAACCAGATGACCGTTGGAGAATATAAAGAAAGATCTTTACTCATATCCAAAAAAAAAAGCAAGATTTTAACTAGTAACAGAGTGTGAATCACTCTTGTAGGTCATCTCAACTCAGGGTATTAAGAGAAGTCTTTAGTTTAAAAAAAGCAAAAAAAGACAAAGAGCAAACTAGTGTGAAATAACAAAGTATTTGTGGTGAAGCTTCTTGTATCTCCTTTTGGAAGGAAGATGTTTGAATTTTATTTTCTTTTGTTTACTATAAGTAATTTATTAATCATTTAAATATTTTTCATATTTTAGAGTTTCTGATCAATGACAGAACAAAATTTTGAGATAAATTATTAATTTAAAGCTGTTAAGAATTTGACTAAACAGGACACTGATTTTTGTCACAGGAAATCCTTGCAGGTTTCCAGAGAAACAGGTATTTCATTGTCTCTGCAACTGAAATAAACTGTCTTTCAGAGCCTGTTTCTTAGTGAAGTACTTCACCTTTGACAGTAAAAGAACTATATATAATTATATTTAGATATGTTGTCAAAATGTCCTGTGGCTGCCACCAGGTACCACACTATTCGATCCTCTGTGTAGCTTAAAGCTCATTTTATTGTTCATTATGTGACTGAGTAGTATTCCTTTTGCCATTATCCTCACACTTTAGATACACACTGTGTGTTTAGCAGTATAATTTACTGCTAGCAAATAACTGTTGTCTGTAGAGCTTTAATCTTACACATAAAACCAGCGTCGGCAATTTAGCCTTTCTACAAACACGGTCCTACTTCATTCTTCATATCCCTTTAACTATGATATCAGGAAATGTGTAATGGATTTTTTTAGGAAAAAAACAATCAGCAATCTTAAAAATAAAGTAAGTAACCTTTCTGAAGTTCACTTCAGTAGGGTCATTTGCAACTAACTCCATAATAAGACTCTACTATGGGGAGGAAGCAACGCAAAAAGCTTGCTCTGGGCTTTTCAAAAGGCATATGGTTTTAAAATTCAATGTGTCAGCCAGAGAAAAATAAGAGAAAAAAATGTAATTAAGAAAAATACAGAATAAAAGAGACTACACTTGCAAGAGACAGAACTTTATTCTCATCTGCTTTAGGACAAGTGGTGATGTGACTACTTGCACAACTTCTATAGGTCATCATTTCATCCCTTGACCATACTGCTCTTGAATAATTATTGTGTGCTGGTAGCAAGCCTGCGCTCAGCTGAGAAAAGTGCAAAATTTGCCCTATTTCAGGAATATTTAAGAAAATAGTGTCTGGATCTTATATTTTTTTAACTTACAAGCTCTTCCAGGCTCTGTCTCAAGCTCCAGAAATTAAAAAAAGAGCTTTAAAAAAGCTTCTGCAAAATATTTTCATCAGATGTTACTATGTTTATGTTATAGCTGTAGTCCTAAAGGTCCATTCTGTACTCCTGTTTGTGGCCTCCTTTTTTGTTTAGGAGAAAGAAAATAACCAGTTAAAGACAATTGTTTATCTTTGCACAAATAAGTGTAATAACTGTGCAAAAGGGTGACTACCAAATCTTGCACCAGCACAAATGGAAAAAGTATGATCTATCCTCCCTTCTCTTTGCACACAGAGTTGCTGATACCAGTTATTAAAGGTAGAATATCTATTTTATCTTGTGAAGGAAGCCACAGAACAAAGTAATTGTACTGTCTCTATAAAGATCTGCAACTATTTATAGTATTAATTTAGCTTTTCTATTTCTTTCTACCAAAGATATAATCTCATAAATGATTATACTACATAGCTGCTTGGATATTTTAGTGTTTAATCTAAAAATAATTAAGGTACTATGTAATTAGAATTTGTTAGGAATTATTTAGGAACTGTCCAAAAATGTATTTACACTCTTGGTCATATACTCCATCATCAGTAATTATTATTTTATTCACACAGTCAAGATTTCAGGTCCAATGCAGCAACAGTTGGTGGTATAATCCATTTTCCTGATCAATCTCCATGACAGCAAACATTCTCATTAGGCCATGACATCATCCATTTGCTTTCTTACTCACCTGCAAATATTAAAAATGATTGTAACAAATGAGATCTCATTACAAGGATCAGAGCAAGTTTTAAACACAGATTAATACCAACTAAACAAAAAAAAACCCACAAAGCCAAAAAACCTCCCCTGAAGTAAACTCCTCAAACTAAACATGAACAAATTCAGAAATAATAAGCACTGTTCTGCTGCTACAGATTCTAGAGGACTAGAATGGGTGCAAAATGTGTTCTTTAAGAACTCAGCTCTGCTTTGGAGTCTTAGGAGCAAGCACACCAATAGGAACCCCGGCTGCTAGCCCAGCTCTAGGACTGCTTTGTTTCTGCAGCAGAATTTAGGATTACTTGCTTCCAGATTTTATTTTTTACTTTGAAGTTAGTAGATCAACAAAATTCAGTCTGGATTCTATATGGGATGGTTTGGGGTTTTTATTAACTTACTTTTTGTGAAGTACTTAATTAATGTATTTTTGGTAATATATTTCATATGCAAAGGTTATATATATAAAATTTATGAAAGAGTTAATATTTTCCTGTAGGGAAAAACCCCTCACATTTCATGTTTGCTGAAACATGAGTGATGAGGAATTGGTATTATAATTATAGCATTGCTGCCATTCATAGCAGGTTTCAGTTTGAATACACTTTTAGTTTTGTAAAATTAATTGAATTTTTTTCCAGCTAGAGATAAATATTTCCTGAAAGGTGATAAAATGTTTAGTAGTCTATGGTTTAGGTAAATAACTAATTATTGTTCTATTTTCAATATGTTGCTTTTGTTGCAATAACATCAGCTGGGCTTGTTTAAAAGGAAAAAAAAAATCAGTAAAGCTAAAACCAACTTACAATAACCAGCAGCAAATAAATATTTTCATGAATTTCTGTCTTCATTCTGGAACAAAAACCAAAAAAATAAACAAAAAGAAAAAGCCCAACCCCAAAAAGAACCAGCCCTAAACAAATTCCACACAAAATAATGTATCAGCACACTTTTCTAAAATTTCAGGTCAGATGATACCTACTATTGGATTATCAAGTCTCTGTCTATCAGAAACCAGTGTCTGTTTTCCTGTATTGTCAAATACCTTATGAATATTTAAATAGAAACACAGGATCATGTAGCTTTCTGTAAATTACTCTTTGCATTGTAATTTCCATGAGGCTGCCCAAGACTTCAAAGGATGACTAATCCCATACTTTTCAAATAAATTGCTCTAATCATGAGCCAGCCTTGATTTGTGTGTTCTCACTGAAGTAGAATTTTAAACGTAATTCAATTTCTTCATTTTTGGCCATTTTTTATATAAGAGGAAAAACACCCTTGAGTCTGAAAATTAGCCTTCCCCTCAGAGATAATCAGGGTTCAGTTTGAGACTTAAAAGTCCTACATTTCAATATTTGTGATGGTAGCAACTTTTTCCAGAAGTCTTCCTGATAAGTTGGGAATAAGATGTTGCCAGCAAAGCTCAGCTAGGGATAACAGTGGTAAAGAACATATTAATGATGCCATGACACAGGTAAGTATTTATCCCCCCTACTTGAAAATCTATTTAGCTATGTACACTGGTACATCATGACTTTATCAGTGACAGCACTGAGTGGTAGTTCCTGCCTACTTTACTCTGCCCAGAAAGTTAGGTAATATTTGTCCTGCAAGTCATCTGGCCTGCCTTCAGCATTGGCAATCTCCTCAGCCAGCACCGAGCCTCTTACCTATTATTCCTTTACTGATGTTTTTGAGCTAAAAACAATGTCCCTTAATACTTATTAAGACAGGATCACAATTCTATTTGGTTTTGGAAAAACACTAATATTTGGAGCCAGTAACTTTACAGCACACAGGTGTAATTTTTTAGGAGAAAACAGTTTTTTTAATGAGAATTAGGATTCTAGGGATCTCCCTTTGCACAAACTAAACTGTCTGGTACGAGCCAAAGCAGAAAGATGCTGCAAAAGTGAGCTGGAGAAAATGTGCCCTCTGTCAGAAAGGGATAAACAGATCATATGCTCAGAGAAATTAGAAGTCGAGGAAGTGAGAGACCCTTCCACTCACCCCAATTTTAGAGAGCGGCTGAGTGCCATGAAGGAATATCGAGCAGAGTCCTGTGCAGCATAACCCAGGCCTCAGAAGTTAGTCCTTGACTAGGTGACATTGCAAATATCAGAACTCATGCACTATAATTAAAAAAAAAAAATCAAAAATAGAATTCAGAAATACCTGCTTTGCCAGGATATATAAATATATATGATTTTGCTATATGTAATCTTTAATATAGGCCAAAATGCTGTTCTCAAGATGTCTTAAAAGTAAGTAAATTTTATTTTTTTTTAGAGTTAAGTATAGTCAAGGGAAAACTACATTTGATTTCAGTAAGAACAGTATTTCACCAACAATTGTAGCTTTTCTTACCCTGGATCTCAATACTATATGTGATAGAATCAACCATCTACAAAAATTCTCTTGTGTGTGAAAAACTAAAAATATAGATAAAATAATTCCAAAAATATATTAATATCTTGTTACTTAAAATTAATATTTTTTTTTACATAATCTTGCTCTAAGGTGTAAAAAAACCCCAAATCAATACCAGCCTCACCCTCCCCTAACAAACACCTAATATCACGTGAGAGCTTCATGGATATTGAGTCATTTGGTTTCATTATGGAAACCATGTCTTTTTTTATTCATATTAAATGGTTAATTATTCAATAGGAATACATGTAATTCTAATTGCTCAGCTATGGCTCAGAGTCAACGAATGGGTTTATATTAGTTAATTAATAAAATGACATAAGATTGCCTAGTGCAAAAGATTCTTGTAAAATGTAGAAGTACCATCCTAAGATTGCATACATCTATTTAAATTAATATCCCTTAAAGAGGCAGGAAAGGAGTTGTATAAACTATCAGTGAATTTCAAAGGTAAATGGGTGTCTATCTCCAATGTAAACCTTCTTTAACAACATAGGCTTATAACCCCACTTCAGAAAGAAAGAAGCCTGGAGAGGCTTAAATTTAGAAAAAATAGAAAGATAACTGCATTCAGGTTTTTTTTTTTCTCACTAAATGTACCTTTAAATGAACATTTTCTTTCAGGAAATTATGTTGAAGCAATTTTTTTTTTTTTAATAATGAATTTTACCTATAGATCACAATAATGAAGCTTGTAACTGATGTTGTTAAGTTCACTCTTTGTTCCAATGCCTGGTATGGATGGAACACATTTTCAAAGATTTCTCATTTTCCAGATCATTTAGTTATTCTTGGCAGGGTGCAAACTAATTAGGCTTCTTCATAAAGGTCTCTTTTTCTTAATATACAAAAGCCTTTTTCTGTGCTGTACCTCAAGCTGCCTGCTTGTACCTATCCTAGGTACTCTATGAGCTCTTAAAAGTTCATTTGGCTACTGAAATAAATCATGAGCTATGAGAACAGTACTTGGAGTCACTACCAGCATAGCATGTACTAACGTCTGAAAAATTTTAGTATTTTGTATTTTTCATACTTTCAATGATGCACTTCAAAGAAAACACAAACACTTTAAATACTCAATTATATTGCCTCAACACACCATAAGTCCTGGACATCTGTGAATAGTTTTGTTTGTATCTCATAAGCAGCACCTGTAAGTTTTTTAAACCTTTTTTTTAGCTGTATATAAAAAATATATGCTATGAATTATTTTTAAAAATACAAAATGGCTGTGTAACTATCATTAACATATGCACCAATAATTTATGTATTACTGCCCACATTCTCCTTTGTTCTGTCTCCATCCCACCTTCCAGTTTGTTGCTGTATTTGTGGTCGTTACCGTTTTCTCAGGTTAGATTCTGGTGTACAAATGCAGTGTGCATTTTAAAGTATCATAGAGACAAATGACTTTAGAAGAAGAGAAAAAATAGCCACAGCAACATGATACATCATGTTAGTTTCCAGTCCCCTTCCAGCTTGCTTAGGGATAGTTCACTTATTTTACAACACATTGTCTTAAATGCTATAAACTCAGTCTCTGTGCTGTCATCTCAATTTTTTTTCAGACCTGGAGAAGAGCAGATATTTTATCTTTGTCTTTCCCCTACAATATTATTTCTGTGAAAAAAAATCTGTATGTTTATGCATAGAAATACTATATATATTTATATAGAATACACTTCATGAAGGAGTTCCATTCTGGAGGTTATTTTTTTCTGAATGCTTAACAATACTCAGTGGAAGGTGCACACTTTATTAAGTGAACATATTCTCTCTCTAAGTGAGATAAAAATCACTTTTTAGAGGGGTTTAATTAAACTATCTAATGCTGATTTCTTTCTTATCTATCTGTTTATACACTGTTTTTCACTGTATGGAAATCCAAGTTCAAAGGCAAAATTGTCCTGGAACATACAAATGTGAGAAGATACCCCAGGTTTTGGTTTAGTCCTCAGCCTGGATGTCTGAGACCCTGGAAGGCTGGCATAGAAAGTATCACACACCCCCTTCACAGAGGAAAAGTTCACCCAGCCACTGCGTATCTCTAGGAGCTGTTAAAATTGGCTGTCCCACAAAGGCTATATACCCAAGGCAAGCATGCAATTCCAGTGACACTCTCAGCTTTCTGGGAGATGAAGATTTTTGTGTATTAAGTAATCCCAGACCACTTTGCTTTGAGTCTGATCAAGTAAATACTCAAGATCAACTCTGAAAATGGAGACCCTGAGCATCTTTTTTTGATGTTGTTTTGCCATAAAATAGTTTGAGTTTAATCGTTTGGCTAAAATCATGCAGTGCACTGGCAGATAGCCTTGACTCAGCACTTCCAAAGCATGTGTGGGTGTTTATCTGCAGGACTAGAGTGAACCTCAGGATGCCCTGGCTGTGCCTGTCCTCAGCCCTTGCTGGGATAGGAGGTGATGTCCTTGCTGCTCCTTACCCTTAGTTTTTGATAAGAAGAAAATTTGAAGACGAAAATGAGGAGGATACTCCAGGCAGGTCTCCAGGAAGGGTGATGGTAAGTTCACTTAGTGGAGCACATTTCAGTTTTTTACCTGGAGATCATAATTAGAACTAAAAAAAATTTCATTATAAAATTTATTAGACATACTGTGCATATTTTCTGGTAAGAAAGCTGAAAATATATTAAAAAATGTCCCCAGAATATGTTCTTTTTCAGAATTCTTAATTATTGGACATTAATATGTAGTTTGTTAATAAAGAACTCCTTCAGTGTTTTTTTCTCCTGATGTGTAGATTCTTTTGTGCTTTGATCAATGATATAAATAATGAAA
Source organism: Phainopepla nitens (assembly GCA_013400175.1). NCBI lineage: Eukaryota > Metazoa > Chordata > Aves > Passeriformes > Bombycillidae > Phainopepla > Phainopepla nitens. Next base: position 649,357 of record VXBQ01006515.1, on the reverse strand, counting down.
TATAGTTTCTGTTCTCTTGATAGCTGAATATATCTTAGGAACCAAATAATGTCTCAGGTGTTAATCACTATAAAGGTGAGATTCATTTATCATAAGTATTCTGCAAAATTAATTTAAAATATGCTTTTCTCATTAAATTTCCTCTCCTTTAGTAGAGTCAGTCCTTCAAATGTCCTCTATATAAAAAAAACAAACTTTTAAGCCAAATCGAACACAGTGCAAATAAAATTACAAAAAATCTTTATTATAGAACTGAACTTTTAATGTGAAAGACTCAATTGATCTGTTTCTCCAAGCAATAATTACAAATAAAGGACTTTGTACTTTTCCATATGGTGAACTTGACCTATTTTACTATCAGATTTAGGCAGGAAAAAAATCAAAGTGTAGTAAATAACAGAACATATTTGCTAAGTCATTTTTTTATATGATATCAAAAAGTTGACCTAATTGCATATTATGAGCCGCATTTTATATTTTTATTTAACTAGAAATGTTCTTAAATATGAAGTTAACAGACCAAACTAGGCAATGGTAGCAGACATCTTAAGTATTTCAGTATTCTTTTCTATGTTGTTAAAACTAACGTGACAATTTCTAAAATGTGGTAATTTAAACATATGTCTTTTAAGGGTGCCTTTTTTTAAATGAAAGCTTTATTATACGGTGGAGATAAACAAAAAGAAATGGCCTTAGTGTTCAATTTTGTCATGGATTTTTGGGAAAAGGTTAGCTGTGTGTTCCTCTAATTCTATTGATGACAGTATTTATGTGAAATACAAATAATGTAAAAAATATATAATTGAAGTAAATAAGATCATAAAAGACTAAAGTTAAAAAGCTTCAGTACAACTGATATTGTCTAGAAAAATTGAAAGCCTAATGACTTTAAATACATGCTTTATGTCTGTGGATAATGTTATGGAACTAAGAGATCAGCTGTAGAAGAAATTATAAGAAGGGAAAAGAGCCAGTCAGTGAATTGGATCTAATATCCATTTGAGAGTTGATTAGACAAGTTATAGAGTGGTGGTTGCAAATCAGATTGCTGTAGTTAACATACAGCCTTAAAAGGAAGTGTTATTTGTACGACAGCAATTTTATGTTTTCCTTGTGCTCTGGAAAAAGCAGCTGTGCACGTCATGCCCAATATTCACAGTTTGAGGTAGGGCACTAAACAGAATAAGAGTGGAGAGGGATAATTTGTATTTAATTATGTTACTTACCACATGCCAAAGCAACTAAACAAACAAAACTGCAGGGAAAAAAAAACAAAACTAAAAAGCCAACCAAACAAAAAAAAACCAAAAAAACAAACAAACAAGCAAAAAAACCAAAACACCCCCAAACACATATCTGCAATTTCTTCAGCCTGTTATGACAAAATGTATTTAAAAAATAAAAAGGAGCAGATCCAGTTTTTTAGATAGTAATGGTTATTTAGGAAAGACCAAAAAAAGAGCATTTTCTATGACTTGGGAGTCATCTAAGTACAATATGTACTTGGAATGCACTCAAGTTGTACAGCTTATGCCATGTAGGTGTTACTAACTTTTACAGTTTATTTCTTTCTTAGTTCTCAGTTTTAATTTATTTGACAGGAAGTGAAATGTGCGTACATGAACCAGATACAAAATTTACAAAGACAAATCTTGGCAATGTTAGAACAGGTTGCAATTTTGAATGTAAAAATTTTTTCTCTTTCTTAATACACACACAAACAAGAGCAAAAAGAAAATTTTTAGCTAAGATAAGGTAGAAGTTGAATCCCTACGTTTCTATGTTTTTTGGGTTTGTTTATCTTTTATGTGGAAGCAAAGTGGTATGTGGAGTTCTTCTATCTTTGGAGAGTGTCTTGCAAGGTATTGGTTCTGGGACTTCCTCATGGTGCCTTTGACTTCAGAAACTGTGCAGCTGAGGGAGTTAGGCTGTCTCATGTAAGCTGGAAAGAATCTGAGCATTTAAGGAAATACCATATGTAGAAGCAAACAGCATAGACACCTTGAGATCTTTTTTCCAGTCAGGACATGCCCACTCTTTTCTATTCCATAAAAATGAGGATACTGAAAACTGCAGGTCTTGAAACCAGAATCTTGGCTTGTAAGATGGTTCTCTGTCTCAGGCTCCTAAATGTGGAGCTAGAGCACACGCAGCTCTTCGGCTCTGCTGCAGGATGCTGCTCTTGCCTTTGCTTATCTAAATTTATTTAACAGCAGGGGACTGACACCTGCTGATCCAGAACGCTCATCTCAGTTAAACCGCACGCAGCTGAGGTTCAGCATAATGAAATAGTGCACTTAATTTCATTTGAAGCTCATGACAGGGTTGCAGCCTGTAGTGTTGCAGATTTAAAACATTTTTCTCAGTTCGTAAATACACACAACAGAATTGTTCAAAGCCCTGCTCCTTTGAAGATTCATGTTTGTGCATAGCCTCAGACAATTAATAGTCTTGCTGAAATCAATGAGACTGCTGACTTTCATCCTGGCTCCTCTGAAGACAATTTCAAATTTCCCACTGACTTCAGTAAGGCCAGGCTGTTATCAACATGTGTTATGTGCTGCATGCTGGGTAACAATACAAAGGGATGCAAGCCTTGTGAAACTAGATGGGCTTTTTATCTTGGAAGTGAGTTTTGGTTTCGTTTTGTTTTCTTGAGGTACAGTGATATTGTAAAACATTCAAATAAACATATAGAGAGGAAGGCTTTGGTCCCACTTCCATATTTTTAATTTTTTAATCTGTACTGCACCTTGCTTGATGTTTCTTTTTAACAGTTTAACTCTTCATCTTTTCTATAGGGATTTATTTTTTTTTGTCCCTCTAGTAAAAGATGTGTACCCCGCAAAGGAAAATTGCTCTGACACCACATTATGGACAAAATGATAACTCAAATTCCTCAATACACAAACCCCCTTCTGGTTTATACCACTGTTAATACTATTTATTCTCATTTTATGCCTTCCTTATCAGCCAGCCTTTGGAGATCAGACTTTGTCCAAGCTCTTCTAGATTTGAGTTATGCCTCATTGGTTGAGGTGCCCTTTTTGCTTCATCTCTGAAACATTATATCTGTTATGTATCACCTTTGAAATATGCTTTTTACAATCTGGACTGTGGACCTGATGTCATGTTCAAAACTCCTGAGATAAATAAAATAATACTTCCAACCTATCTTACAAGTGCTCTTTCCAGGAATAAGACTTATTTTTAACAGCCTATGGCAAGTCATCTTCTTCAGTGATTTGTATGGTATTTTCATGTCCTCTGTCAGACATACATCTTTAACCCAATATGCTGATCTTTTGTTCTTTGTACATAAATATACTTTAAAATATATTCTGTTTGAACCATCTTCTAGTACTCTTGACCACCTTATCCGCCTCAGCTTCTCATGTGGAGATTATTGAAGAGTTTTGATCAACTAAGGAGTTTTGTGATGAACTGGCTTGCAATACAACTCCTAATATAATTTTTCTCTGAAGGTGAAAACTAGACTTTTCACTTCCAAAATCTGTGCATTAAGTTGTACATTTGTACTTGATCATAATCACTATCTCCATCCCCTCTCTAGTAATTACTACAAAGGTATGTTGGCTATGCACTAGCATTTATCCTCATGTTGCTTTACAAAATGACTACATGAGTACTACATCATTTTAGCATTCAGGGATGGAAGTTTTATTTATGGTTTTCTTCATCAAACACTTCAGCATATTGGCCCACAAGCTTCTGTGTGTACCTGCTTCAAAAAGATAGTTGGTCATGCCCATAAATAATTTCTTTCATACTTTAATTGGAATAATTTGATTCTCCTCCCATCTGCCCTCCTATAAAACCTAAGTAACAACTTGTTAGTAATTTTGTGAGTATGATTTGCTTTAGAGTTGTCACACTAGACTGCAGATGCACTCAAAGCCATCTCAGGTGCTACAATCATGCAGACTCTCTACTGGGAGACAGAATTCTGCATTTGATTCCCCAATGAATTCCACATGGGAAAAGGTTTCTAGTGCAAACTAGCTTCCTACATGTTTAGTTTCTTCAAGTGTATCTTGATAAATATTAAACTATGTCCATGGAAATTTATCTCCTTGCTCTTTCACTTGGTGATAATTGTGCTCAAAAGCCACAGCACTCATTCTATGCTTCTTAGAAGTGCACGATTCTGTGTTAACTAAATTTCAACTACTCCTTTTTTTATGGAAATCTTGCTTAAACTAGGCATTTATAAATACACATTAAAATTAAGCACTTGCCTTTTATTTCCTTGCCTTATATTAACCTGACATTGTGGGAGTGATTCCACTAATCTGACTTCACAATCTAGCTAGAATGTTGTCTACTAGCATAGATGAAATAAGAAAGTCAAAGACGAAGCAGCTACCATCATCTATGCGCAGTGCAAAGATTTGTCTGCAAACCACACTATAAAATTCAGAGGTTTGATTTGGATTTTATTGTCGTCTTCTTTTACTGGAGGAGCTATGCAATCAGAACATAACTTTCTCCTATCCTTTTATTGATGGCTGTGGGATATTCTTTTTGCCTTTCTATTTTCCATTGTGTGTGTGGAAATATCACAAGTCCTTTAGTTCATCTGTCTTTTCCTCTTTCTTGAGTCCTGGTAAGTTTTGGCTTAAATCTGTGAGTTCTTCTATACCAGTGGATGTCAGTATATCAAACCTGTACCTGAACAGTTACATTAGCCTTGCCAGTTAGAGACATCTTTCGGTGTTAATTCTGAAAACCTGATGTAGTAAAACCCTGAGTACCTGTCTTTCATTAAACAGTTTTTAATGTTTCAGACACTGAGTGTTAGTCAATGTTGTTTGACACTTGGTTTCATTTATAACCATAAATAAATCATCCTTGTTACCTCTTTAGATCACTTTATTAAAACTGCAGTTAAGCTTTTTAATTGTTATTAAAATGCTTCAAGAAACTTCTACGTAAGGAATTTCTGGTTGATTTCTAATTAATATTAAACCATATAATAGCTCTCTTTATTTTCCTCCCACCTTTTTCTTACCTTTACTTTCCTTCAGTCTCACTGAGAGCTCATAATGTTGGATGAAGCTTGATTCTACATCTGTTACAAAATATTTTGTTCTAAAAATTACACAGCCCTTCGCAATACTGTGCTCAAGTTTTCCGGATTTTTTTCTCCCTGCTAAGCATTTGGCAGTACTAGTAGTCACTGCCCTGATTGAAGATGTTAGGCTTCATGGATCTTTCACTGAGTGAAAACACAAAAAGGCTATTTGTTTATAGTATTGCATAATTCTTTTAACAAAGCCTGCATTCCCAGGAAGGGATGCTTGGAGTGCAGATAGCATTCTGACTACGTGCATAGACGTTCCTTTACAGGTGCCTCCTCTCCATTTGCATTTCTATTGCGTTGAAAACACTCTCAGGCACATGGTGTGATTTTGGGTTGTTCCTGTGCAGGGCCAGGAGCTGTACTTTGATGATCTTTTTGGGTCCCTTCCAAGTCAGGATAGTATATGATCCTATGATTTTCTGTAGTGAGAAAGAAGCTGTAAGGCTTTTGCAGAATTAGGTATTAATCAGAGTTCTTATTTAGGTACAAGTAGCAGTGTTTAAGAAAAAAAAAGAGACAAAAAGAGAGACAGTGGAAAGAAAATTCTAAACCAAGTGCATTAGTTCTAATACTCTCATTTAATGTCCATATAGACAGTGATGTATAAACATTATGGTAATAGATATATTAAAATGCTCTTAATACACACAAACAGGTGTCTTTTAATTATAAAGTAACAATTTATCTTTTTCATTTCCCAAATTTTCAGGAAGATTTAGGAGTGGTATTGTTTCCTATTCCTTTCAGAACAAGTGCTATTAAAAATTCTAAAGGAAATTCTTCCCCAGAAAATAAGAGATGTTTCCAGTCCCTATATTGAATTTCAGTTTGATTTAGCAGGATGATGCAATTCCTCAAACAGCACTAAGATCTTTAAAGTTGTACATACACATGATAGGTATACACCATTTGATTTCTATCTATTCACTCTGGGGAAATGTGCTGCAGGTTTATTGCCTTCACCTAGTTGCTTTTCTGTCATAAGGTATTTTGTGGTTAAAATCAAACCAGAATTATTTTAGCAAATCAAAAGATTGTAGTCTTAATTATGAAGTGGCAAACTGGGTGATAAAGAGTAAAAAAAAAGTAACTAAATTATCAATATTTACAAGAAGAATTCATCTTGGCTGCCCTGTTATGTCTCATCCAATGCTATTGAGATCTGGCTTAGATTAAACCTTTAAACCTGGACACGTCTATTGCCCTTCAATAGTGAGCCCTGAGGTTTTGCCGTGCAGTTGTTAAGAAGCTCGCGTTAAGATTGCGTCTGCCTGCCTGGGGTTCTGTCTCATGGATTCTGGGTTACATCTCCTCACATCTTCAAAGAGGGATTTTTGGGTCTCTTAGTTTCAAGCTTTTCATCAGTTATATTCAGTTCCTAGGAATGCAGTTCTGGTGGTTCAGTTTTTCTTATTAGGTTTATTTCCTCCGAGCAACATTGGTACAGTGCCAGGGGTGTTCGCTGAGCCATTCTCCATCAACAGAAACAGAGAATCCAATACTTATCTCAGTAATTTTAGTTTGTTAGAATGATTTTAATACATGAATAATACCATATGTACATGGTTAACACACCATATATAATAAAATGGATAAAACCCACAACCTTTCCAAGCCATTAATTTTCAGCATGGCCTTAGCTCAAAATGCACTAGTCCGAAATTTATTCCAAGGAGCTGATTGTTGCAGATGGGCAGCAATAATGTATCTAGGATTTTTAAAGTGTCTTTCCATGATGACAAACATTTACAAGCAGATTAATTTGTGGCTTAATTGTAAAAGGTTACCCAAATAGCATGGCCTTCAGAGCTGTCTTTCCAAGTACAGCCTGCTACAGAGCAATTATTTTGGCCAGCACACAGGAAGAACTGGAAGCATCCTTTCATTTGTTATGCTGGAATCAGCATGTGGTGATCCTACAACCCTTGCTTAATTAATCCAATTTTGGCTTTAGACTTGTATCTCTGTTTGGCACAACAAATACAGCTGTGCTGTGAATTTTACCGGAAGCAAACATGATTGTGCTATGCTCTCAGAAGGTTTTCATGCTGAATATTTATTCTTTTGACTCATTTCATAGTTAATATGTGCAGGCACTTGCGACAGGTTGCTACTTGCTGACTGATTGGCACAATTAATTTCTGTGTTCCAGTTGAGCTACAATCCTGAAACACAGTTTGCTCATTCATTACGGGCTATTGCACAGAAATGGGATACAAAAAAAAATCTCTCAATTGTAAAACTGAACTTTCCATAAGAGACTGTCAGTCCTCTGGCTGAGATTTTTAAATATTCAGAGGCCCTTCTGCATGTTAATTGGGTGGCAATTTTGAGAAGCATATCAGTTTCTTCATAAGGAACAAAAACCAGAGCATAATTCAGATTAGTGAATCTGGAGATTCAGTTTTGTTAATATACAGAGAATTCCAGACTGTTCTGTTTTTCTGGTAATTTGCCATCTTCTGTAGAGCATTCCATTTCTGTAAAGGAAAAAAGAAGAATAGTTGTCATCAGTGACTCTGTTCTGAGCGAAACAGAGGCTCCAACATAGCAATTTGAACAAACCCGTGTAAGAAGATTGCTGCCTCTTTGGGATCTGGATAAGAAATGTCACCAAAAAATTCTCCAGTCTGGCGTGGTTTATTATCCATTACTGTTTGTTCAGGTGAGCAGTGATGAAGGCACAATAAGAAGTTTAAAGACAGTGAATAAACACCTCAGGGTCTTAGACTGACTAGCTGGGGCATCAGGAGCACAAGCATTGTTCTCCTATATCTTGTCAATTGCAGGCAATGATGCGGGAAGAAACAGGGACATTGCACAGAGGAATACATGGCTCGGAGTCTGCTGTTGCCAACAGAATTTTGGGTTTTTTGATCAGGGGTCAGTTTACATGATACCAGGCCTGCTGATGACAGACTGGGTACCACTGCCTCAAAGAGAGAAAAAGATCTTTACTTGAGAGTTAGTAGATCTCACTGATCGTTTTAAGCTAGATTTGAAGGGAGAAGGGAATAAATCCAGGAGTGCTAGAGAAAAGCCTGGGAATGGCTCCTAATGTGGGAATTAGAGCATGTCCCCCCCCCAAAAAAGTGGCAGGATCAATACCCAACTGAAGTATACATACACCAGTGAACGCAGCATGAGCAACCAACAGAAGGAGCCAGAAGTCACTGTGCAGAGGAAAACTATGGCATAGTTGTCATCACAGAAATGTGGTGGGATGACTTGCACAGCTCAAGTGCTGCAATGAGTGGCTATAAGTTCCTCAGAAATGACAGGAAAGGAAAGGGAGGAGTGGGTGTAGACCACCTGTATATTAAAGTGTGTTTTGATTGCCTGGACCTCAATGAGGATCAAAATAGTGGTGAGTACTTATGGTTAAAGATCAGGGGGAAGGCCAGCCAGCAGATATCCTGTTCTGGATGAAGAGACAGATTAAATATTTTATAAGTGGCTGGGAAAAGTCTCACAATCACTAGCGCTTGTTCTCATGAGGTACTTCAACTTGCAAGCTGTCTGCTGGAAATACAACACAACAGAGAGAAAGTGTTTCTTAGTCTAAGAAGGTTCTTGGAGTGTGAGGAATATACCTTCCTGACACAGCTGATGTGAGAGCCAACTAGAGAAGCTTGCCCACATGATCTGCTGTTTGTGAATGCAGAAAGACTGGTGAGAGATGTGGTAGTTGGGGGAAGCCTTGGGCAGAGTGATCACAAAATGACCATTTTCAATTCTTGTAGTAAGGACAGGGGTCAGTAGAACTACTGCCTTGAGTTTTCAGAAGGCAGAGTTTGTCCTGTTTAGAAGACTGGTTGAGGGAGTCTGTTGAGGAGGCATTCCTAAAGATCAAAGGAGTTCAGATAGGCTGAACATTTTATGAAGGAAATATTACAGGTGCAGAAGAACACTACCCCATGTGCCGGAAGATGAACCAGCAAGGAAGATGAGCCTAACTGAACATAGAGCTTTGGCTGGAATTCAGGGAGGGAGGAAAAAAAGAGACTATGTCTCCCTTGGAAGAAGGGGCTGGTACTCAAGAGTACTAAAAAGGATATTGTGAGGTTATGCAGGGAGAAAATTAGAAGGTCCAAAGTGCAGGTAGGACTTAATTTGGCTACTGTTGTAAAAAAATAAGAAAATTGTTTTGTACAAATATTTCAGCAACAAAAGGAGGCCAAGGAGAACCTTCCTCCTTCATTGCATGTACAAGGAAACGCAGTGACAAAGGCTCAGGAAATGTCTAAGATACTTTGCCTCAGTCTTCAAAGTGAGATGAATTTTTCTCAGGACACAAGCTTTAAGACAGGTATGGGAAGCAGAATGAAGCAGCTATAATCCAAGCAGAAATGATCAGGGACCTGCTACACCAGTAGGAGGCACATGCGTCTATGGGGCTGAATAGGATAGGATCCAATCAAGTATTTTGAAGCAGCTGGTGAAAGTGCTTGTTGAGTCCCTTTCCACCACTTACTAACAGTCCTGGTTAACTGGGAAGGTCCCAGTTGACTGGAGGATGGCCCATCTACAAGAAAGTTGGAAGGAGAATCCAGAGAACTACAGGCCTGTCAGCTAAGCTCAGAGCAAAGGAAAGTCATGGAGCAGATAATTGTCTGTGCCATTATGTGACGCGTGCAGGACAACCAGAGAATCAGGCCCAACAAGCATGAGATTAAGAAAGGCAAGTCCTGTTTCACTGACGTGATCTCCTCCTGTGTCAAGGTTACCTCCCTCAAGAGCTGTGGATGCTGGGATGTAGTCTATCTGGACTTCAGTAAAGCTTTTGGCACTGTCTCCTGTAGCATTCTGGAGAAACTGGCTGCTGGTGGCTTGGACAGGTGTACTTGTCCTTAGATAAAATACTGGCTGGAAGGCTGGGCTGAGGGAAGGGTGGTGAATGGAGTTACATCCAGTTGGCAGCCAGTCACTGGTGGTGTTTCCCAGGGCTCAGTACTGGAGCCAGTTCTGTTTAATGCCTTTATTGATGACTTGGAGGAGGGGGGCATCCTTAGTTCATGAATGATGCCAAGTGTCGGTCTCTTCCCCCAGGTATCATGTGGTAGGTCCAGAGAAAATGGCTTCAAGTTGTATTATTGGACATTTAGGTTGGTTATCAGGAAAAATTTGTTCACTAAATGAGTGGTCAGGCATTGGAACATGCTGCTCATGGGAGTGGTGGAGTCAGTATCCTTGGAAGTGATCAAAATCATGTAGATGTGGTGCCTTGGGATATGGTTTAGTGGTGAACATGGTGGCACTAGGTTAACATCTGGATAGTCTTAGATGAACTAAAATAATCTTAGAGGTCTTTTCCAGGCATAACAATTCTATTGTATTAATATGAAATACATTTCTTAGGTGCTATGTCATGGCTCTAAGCAAGGCTTAATTCAAGCAGAGTGTTGTGCTAATGCATCTATCTGATTTCTAGTCACAGTGATTAATTTTTCAACCTAGAACATATCATGTTTCTCCTGGTACAATCTGTGCTGTTTACAGATTTTACAAAGGAATACAAATGCCAATTTACAACTGTGGCCCTTGTGTTTTGCTGGTGCTTTTCCTATAGAGAAAACAAGCACAAAACACTGGAAGACTGTAGGGAAAGTAAGTCATCACATGCTATTTGTTCACTGCTCTCAAATCAAGTATCTCTTGTTTTTTAGGAGAGGATGAAGTAGATGGTAGTTTTTAAAATACAAGAAAATATCAATTAATAATTCATAAACTACTTGATCTGATTTCTGAAATCTTGATATCATGAACAGTTTCTCTTTTGTGGCCTTTATTAATAAGGCCTCTCTCTCGGAGTTTGAATGGCTCAGTGTTCTTTAGGGCTACATGGTCCAGTACAAGAATAAAATTCCTATTTAATGGAGTCTGAAGAGTACAGGATTTACCCATATCTTTATTTACTCTATGAAAGTATGCTTACTGCAGCTTATTATGTTACAGAAACAGCCTCAAAACTGTAACATCTGCAGAAAAAAAAAAGCTGTAAATGCTCTTAGTAACTGAAACTGATTTTATATGCACTGTTTTGCTTAATGTAGCATATATACTGAGAAGCTTTCCTTCTGGATCACTTAGAACAGTTAATCTCCTTATTACTTAACTGATAAAAAATCTTGAATGTTTTAATTTACATTTGTCCTCATTAGGATAATTACAGAGAAAATGTAATGCAGTGACACAGGACATGTAAAGGTAATGTAAACAGAAAATTATACCTATCACATGAAACCTAGTCAAGATGAAGCAAAGCATTAGGCATTGTCATTGTTTAAAAAGAAATATATTTGTAATGTACATCAAATGAAATCTCTGCATTGCAGCACAACACACTGGGATGTGGGTTAGTGTTGTAGTTCTTACTACTGGCCATTAGAGACGATACAAGCATCCCTTTGTTGGTAAGATTAGCACCCAAAAGAAGGAAGTCACTTTGAGCATGTCTTGATGCTAATACCGAGAGGATGCTTTTCCCATCAGTTGTTTTTCATAGTAGCTTACAGCAAAAGCATGTCTTGACTACTGCAAAAGTTATGCATCAGGCACAAAATGGTCAAGGAGAAGAAAGGCTAACAATGAGTCAGAAAAGGATGGAAAACTAAACTTGAGGAGTACTGAGAAGCATGAAGTATTGATCTCCTTTTCTTGACAGGTTTCTCCAGAGAAAACTGGAAACAGGAAAACATGCAGTGCTAGAAACTGTTGTTAAAGTTAGTGGAAGAGGAACGTGTATAATCTGGGGACTCAACATCCTTCATCTGCTGTAGAAATCATGTAGAGTGAGTCTATAAAAGGAACCAGTAGAACTGAGGTGCTATTTTTTTCCTGAAAGATCTTCCACTTAGGAAAGATTCACTGGACATTTTATAATCAGCAGCTGTGGTTTTTTTCCAGTGTATGGGAGCAGCAAATGGCAGAGCTGATAATTATAAGGTAATCCACAGGTGTAGGTCAAGTGCAGGGCATGCTGAAGGCTAATTGATCATATCCCAATGATGTCTCATCATTAGCAGAATTAATTTGAATATTTAAAACTGTATATGATCATCATAATTAGAAAAATTGATGAGTGTGTTGTGGCAAGGAATAGGTGGGAATTTACTTTTTGCTGTCTTGCATTGTGTGCTGCCAATCAAATAGAAAGCAGATAATGGATTAGGAAATCCCTTTCCATGTTGCCAGAGGTTATGCATGGTTTCTGCCCACCTTCTCATTAAAAACACTCATTAAGAGTTACAACTGACATGAAAATTATATTCTGTATTATCCCAGAGTTCCTAAAATTTAGTTTTAGATGTTATAGCAGTATTAATTTACTAAATTAATTTACTTTCACCTTAAAGGATCAATCTCAGGACATCTCAGATCCTAACAGAAGTGCACATGGAGAAATTTTTTTGGTAGCTTCTTATGAAGTTTCATCCTCTTAAGCAGATTGAGTAGGAACACCAAAAATGGTTCAACCTAGGGGTAACAGCCAAGCAGACAAATATTTCCTCCATCATTTTAGATAAGTGTAGCTACAGGTACTCTTATACTGACTTCAGAAATAAATCTTCATGGTACAAAAGAATTATTTAAGGAATTATATAAAGTATTATTCATATCCTTCACTCACTGCAACTACATCCCTTTTCCTTGTGACTGTAGGGGATACAGCACTTTGTATAAAAACACTAAGGCTGGCTATGGTCTTCAATCGCCAAACTTTTCTGTTGGTTTCCTTGCATGCCCATTCTCTGAGTTTTCTCTCATTTTCAAGAAAGATGGTTAAACTTTTATCTGTCCTAGTGCTCATTAGTGCAGATAATATTTGGACTTTCTAAAAATATGTCATCTCATTTCCTGAGTTCTTTTATCTCTGAATTTTCATTTATCGTGTTCCCATTTTTTTTCAAATTACATGTATTAATTTTCTGCCTACTCCCTTGACTTATTTTAAAAGATATCTTTGCTTTTCTCTGTCCTTTTCCCCCCTATATTCTTTCTCCGTTTCTATTTTTTTCCTGCATAACATAACTTAAAGACCAAAAAATCCTCAAAATACTTATGACATGATTTTGAACTATGTTTAGAAACAACGATTCTTGAACAGTTTTGGATTTGGTACAAATACTGACTAAGCATGTAACATACAAATTAATGGGATGAGCCACATTTCTGATGGTTAGTAGGAGATTTTTTAAATTTTGGGCTAACCAAAAGCAGGAATGAAATGGCAAAATTTGCAACTAGTTTGATAGCAACTGACCCCATAACAGAAATAGTTTTTCAAAAATTCTTGACAAGCTTTCTTTCTAAAAAGAGAAGAAATGCAAAATCTGTCAACCTCTGGTGATCGAAGCAATGTGTCTTTGTAGACACTAACCCAAATCATCACCAGTGGGAGGAATGTTTAAAAATATTTACTGTATCCCAGAAAAAGGCATCTCATTCCTTGCCTTTTGATTTGTTGCTTTTGATGTGACTTTAAATATTGTGTAATCCCACTTATGGCTGGAATCTAGTGGAAGACTTCTCTCAGGAACAAAAGCCACTTTGCAATTCTGTGGTATTATAACTACAGAGCTGAGTTAAGAAAAAACGCTTAACCAACCAAAAAAACCTTAAAACTCCCACCAAAACTGTTTGAATATTTATTGGAATTCTTTCACACAGATGTTAAGAATAAATGCATTCCTTTCAGAACTTCTAGAACAATAAAACTGTGGTGATTTTTAGCAAGGGTGGAGGTGTTCACACGTGGTATATTACATGAACTTGAGCATTTTTATTGGACTTTTGCAATTCTTTAGCACTATAATGCCTCTACAAATTGCACTTTAGATTACATAACTTGATTATGTATATTGAAGATTTAAGATTATCTTTTTTCATTTTGTGGCTATTTTCTTATTGATTATAGACAAGTGGTTAGTCACTTGTTCCTTATTTGCTGTGCCGTATTGGGCTACAGCAAATAATTTTTAGTTCAGCCTTTGTTTTTGCTTTTTCAGACTAATGACCATTAAAAAAAAAATTTGCTGTGTTTACTCCTGCTTTCAAAGGCTGTGCTGTATTGTCCAGTACTAAAGTCAGGTATAACTCAAATACACAAAACTGACATTGCAGAGGCCAAGATAATCTTTTTTGCAATCAGTATTATGTGCTTAGTAGGAATATTTTTAATTATAGTAAATAGATTACCTGGCAATATTTTAATGTTTTAGATATTAGCCCATATGATCTTTTCTATAGCAAAATATGTAATAGATTTTTACTGGCTTCGAGGCTTTGTTTTTTATTTTGTTGCGAGAGCAGGGGAAGACAGACATGTTGTTTTCCCCTTTCTCTGCTTTATATGATAATCTTTGGTGGTAAGTATGCAATAAAAGAATTAAACATAGATAAAATGTGCAACAACTAAAGCAAAACAGTGAGCAGTAGTAACAAATTGACCTAAGGCTGGAGAGCTTCCTCTTGATATTTATTTAACATTGTGCTCTCTGTCATTGTTTTTTTATCTTAGTTGCGCAAAGAAAAAGAAAAAAAAGGATTTTTAAAAGGCCATATTTTGGTAGTATTTTATAAAATGATGTAGAAATTTATGTGCTGTATCTGATATTGCTGAATGCTGTAGATACCACTCAAAGGGTCAGTTTCTATCCTCCATAAATAAAGCTCTTGTAAATGAACCTGTGGAGACAGTTCCTTGTAAGATTTAATTTGGTTTGCTTACCTAAAACAAATTTAAATTAAATACTCTAATTGAGCAACAGAGGACTGAAATAGGGCTAACAGGGGCCTGTTTCTGTTGTTATAAAAAGAAAGAATTTAATCTTTTGCATGACTAAGACACAGAGTTCGCAGTTAAGATGAAACTCTGCACTGCAATCACAGCTACGGTGTCTAGCTCAACTATATTCTTATTTGATTTATACACTTAGAGTTCTGCAAAAAGTAATTAAAAAAAATAAACCACCACCACCATCCATGGCTAGATTCAAATATGTCTCCTAATACCTCTTCACTTAAAAAAGAATATTTGAAAGGCTATTAGAAGAAGGAGATCAAAATCCAGTATTTAGAAGCTGTTCCTTTTCTGGATTTTTCTTTTTTTTATTTTTTCTTAAAAAAATATTTTTATCTTACTTTTTAAAAATTGTTCTTCAGAATAATACAAGGACCATTCTGCTCACCTTTCACAAAAATTGACTGTCTTCAGTGCATTTTTCTGAATGGTGCAGGACATTTGCCGCTGGGAATTGACAGTGTTTCTTGTTAACTTGATATTAATTACATTTTGAAGAGAAAAAACACCAGGCTGAAAATTGACTTGTGTGTTATCACAGGAGGTGCATTTATCATTAAATTAAGAGGGAACAGTATCAGAATTTCATTGCGAAAGGACCTTAGGAAATTCTGCACATTGGCCGATCAATAGCCTAGATAGCTTTCTATGGATGTATATCAAAGCTTTCTCTGATTTTCATCTTTTTAGTAACTTAAAACTATAGCAGCTGAAAAAAGAGAAAAAAGAGTAGGGTATGAAATTACATTGACATAGTTAACCTAAAAAGAATGCATTTGATAAAAAACAGAAGTATTAAAAGGAATGAAAAAAGGAAGAACCACATGGGTCAAATAGTGGAGAACAGAAACTTGCCAGAAATTTTTTGAAGATTCAGATTACTTAAATCAATCAATCTATGTTTATTAACACCTTCAAAGTAATCTAATAGGCAGTAGTCCTCCCAAAAATCTATAAAAGTCATGTGGAGCTTTAACAAATATTTCATATTTATCTATCATCTATTAATTCTAGAATAATAATTCTTACTTACTTTCCTGATGGCTATCCAATTTGCTATTCTGTAGTTCCCTAGGTCTTCCCTAGGCATGAGTCCTTTCATGAGTCCTTTCTCAAGAGTTTTATCTCTTCAATTCTGTTTTTATTCCTCTTGACACACAGTCATATTAGAGCCATAGTTTATATGCTACAGTTAGTAACTCAGCAACTTCATACTAGACTTTCACTC
This sequence comes from Phainopepla nitens, assembly GCA_013400175.1. Classification (NCBI taxonomy): domain Eukaryota; kingdom Metazoa; phylum Chordata; class Aves; order Passeriformes; family Bombycillidae; genus Phainopepla; species Phainopepla nitens. The sequence continues at coordinate 633,223 of VXBQ01006515.1, read as the reverse complement.
TTGAACAAATTGCCTGGTCCTGACAACTTATTAATTTGTACTAAAACCTCTTCTATTGATGCTTTTCTTTAAAAAATAGTTTCTCCATCTCATGCCATGTGAAGAAGGGAACCTTCCTGACCTTCTCCATAGTGAAGAGTGATGAAAGAATTCCCTTGTGATTACTTGCAGTGGTCTTCCCTTTCTTTAGTGCACCTTTTGTACTTTGATAATCTGCTGGCCCCACTGACTCTACAGTCACCCTACTTCTTCTGTGCTCGAAAATATTTTATTTTATGCCTCCTTCAAGTTTCATCTTGAAGCATCACCTGCTTTACTTTACTACAGTTTTAAATTTAGCTTGGTAAGTCTGTATTAGTTTTTCTCATATAAAAGTGAATGAAAATTTTTATCCTTTTTGATAATTTCTTTCCTTTGCTGGATTTTGAAATTACTTTGGTAGTTCTTTTATTGTTGACAATCTTTATTCAAAGATTCCGGTGTACTGTCATCACCACTTAACTGTCACCCCAATGGATATCTGAAAGTTTCATAATGTGTCCATCTCAAAATCTATGAAATAAACATTTGGGGAAACATAATAATCAAGAATCTGTGAGAGATGTGCATGAATCAATAATCCCACATTTTAATATAGGTCGCTGAAATGTACACAATTGGAACATCTATATATTTTTCAAATTTTAAAAAGAGGTAGGCACTGAAGAGAGCAATTTCTGGATTGTAGTTCCAGGTAGTTTTTATCATGCATGAGTTTTTCCTTTTATTTCAATTTATCTGTAATACCTCAGTTCTTGGTACAATTATTATCTCTATAAGGAGCCATACCCTTAAGTTCTTGTCCAGATATGTCTCCTTGTACCTATTGTTTTATATTAGGAACTCTGACATGACTTCTTTCATCTAATATATATCTGGAGTACTTAATTTCAGTGGCATTCTAAAACCCAAATCCTCTCTGTATATATATTGTTAAGCACATTACTAAAACTTTAGATAGGAGTAGAAATTATGAGCAGTATAAATTTCCAATTATTTTCATTCATTCTTCTCTAAACACTTTTTAGTGCTATTTTCTGAGGGCACATTTACATTGTTTTATTCTATATTTGTTTGCAGATGGTATTCTGTACCATATCTACAGTTATCTTTCTAATGCAAATGATGATTGTAAAAGTAAAGAATTTAACAACACAAAAATGAAAAGCATCATAGTAACTGAAAGTGACAATGTTTTAGAATAAGTATATCTTGTTGACACTTAAATGCGCACAATTCTCTCATATAATTTTCATTATGTAGCTAAGTTAAATTGATTCCAAAGTGATGCTATGAAAAACTGAATTGCCTCTTCCTTTTCTCCCTTTTTTATAGCACAAGTTTTTTCTGTGAGGAAAGCACCATTGCTGTTATAATTTATTTGTTTAAATTTATAATGAAGCTAAGGAAAGAGCCTCTCACATGCTCTAAGCATCACTGCAAAATTATCTTTACAGAAATTAAGAAAAAAAAAATCACAAGTTTTAACACATCTGCAGCCCAACCAATCAAATCCAGTGAGGACGACGTGGTTTGTCAGTGATTGCTCATAACAATGGGTTTGTTTGCAAGATCAGGGTTGTAAATTATACATTTTAGAGCACTCCTTTCTCTGATGCTTCTGTATTTTTGCTGTATTTCTGAATCAGAATGGAATTTCAAAGTAGCCTCAACACTTACCTGTTGGGTTTGGTTTTTTTGTTTGTTTGTTTGTTTTTAATTGCATTGTTTTCAGTCAGTGAACTACTAAGAATGAGTTGCAGCAAGTGGGCTCTCAACAAACGTAATCGGAATCTTCGGAACTAGAACTTTAGGGACCACAGAAAGGACAAAGGAATTATATTCAGTAAAAGAGAGAATAACTAGGAATTGTGAAATGAAGCTCCCACATAAATACAGTAGAGAGTATACCATGGAGAGATTTTAGTTGGTATGTGTAGAAATACCTGGGAATTTTGCCTGTGGTTACACCACATATGAATTATTGACTCTTTCTGAACTTGTGAAATATAACATTTATAGTTTAACCTTTTCTATATAAGTACTACCAGAGGCTGTCATATGTACCTGCTTCTAGTCCTATACAAAAATAAATGGGCAATTAAAAGTAATTTATGTTAAAAAATCCTCTATGGGACTGAAAGAGGAAACCCTTGACTGCTCAAGAGCCTGGCCTGTTTCTTATGCTAAAGGTAAAGCTCTGCACAAGCACAGTCTGCAGGAAATCTTTCATGCTTGATCTGCAGTTCATTTCTTATCCAGTCCCAGTCTGCTATTATTCTTTAACCAATGTTCTTGGGTTAAGATCAACATTGATTTCCATTTTTTACACTTCCATCAAATGTGTGTGGAGTGCTCCATATAAAAAAAATCTACCCTAAATTTCATCTTTCGATGGAACTTTTTTTATGGACTAGATATAACATGACTCACTTCTCCCATATCACAAGCTTTAAGTAAAATCAAATGATCTGGGAATATTGCTAAGCAGAAAGGATTGTTTTTTCTTCATTCCATCCTTAAGATGAGAAACTAACCTTTTCCATTTTCTCTGGAAATTGCTTCATGTACAGTTTATTTTCCTAGCCAGATTTTTTTTTTTTAATTTATTTTTTGGGTGTTGGAAATAATTAAATGCTTTAATTAAAAAGTAGCAATCATAAACCAATAAACAAAAACCTAGCTTTATTTTACTTGACCTTCATGTGATAAAGACAAGACAGTTTTCATAACTAATAATAGGAATTTCCCCCCCACTCAAAGAGAAAAACTTATAAATAGCTCTATCTGAACTAAACATGATACATAACAGACAAATGCATGGCAATTTAGCATAATGCCATCCAGTCTGGGCAACCTTTCTTTCAAGGTGCATGCACTTGTATTCATTGACTGGTTTTGACAATCAAGAAGAGAAGGAGGGAAATAGCAGTGAAGAGCACAATACCTTCAGGTCTGACCTTTAGGAGGTACTGTCAATACCAATTTTAAAACTATATTAAAAGACAGCTCTTGCAATCTGCAGCTACTAGCTGAGCAAGTTTGCTGGATGACAGAACATATGACAGAAAAATCATCAGCATTAAAATTTTTCATTTGTTTAACACATTTTACAGTCACTTGTTTCCAAATTTATGCTCAGAGGAAATGTAGCTAGTTCTGGGATGCAAGGAAGAATGTAAAGCCATAAAGCTCTCAGGTAAAGAAAAATTACCCTGGAGAGATTAAAAATCGAGTCTGTGTAGTCTGTTGGAATTTAGTTGCCATTACCATCATATGGGAATGATGCTGCATAAGAAAGTGTGATGAATTGCTGCTGAAGTGCTCCTGAGTTTGGCATCATACTATTTCACAAACATTTATTTCCCTTAGATAACAGTGTATTTTGACACCCAAGAGAAACTTTAGGTATATAAATGAAGGGGAAAAAAATATACAGTGAGAAAAAATAAGTAGTAAATGCATAACCTCTATATATTCAGAGAGCAAGGGTGTTTCATTCTTGTGGCTTTATATTTGCCCCTTTTACTGATGTATCACTAGCTTGCACAGAATAATTAGAGACTACAGAACTTCACTTTGCAATTCCAGCCTGAAACCCACAGCTTGCAGCTGATTTATACACGAAGAGAGAATCAGATTCTGCCGTTTGAAGTAGCCATTTTACACAAGACTAGGGGCTGTGGGTGACAAATAAACAGAAACATGGAATATTTCTTTAGGGAAGCATTGGAACCATATAGTCCCTAAACAGAAAGAATAAAGATAGATGTACACACGGTTTTTTTGGTTCTTTTGGGGCATCTGCTTCTTTCAAAATCATAACATAATTTCAAGATTTCTAGGAATTTTATTGTCCTCAAGGCAAGGAAAAATAAGCCATCACTTACACTTCAAGTGAAAAAATTGTTTTGTGGATGGAAATCCTTAATATGTGTTCATTTTAGTGGTATCTGATATACTTACTCATATATGATTGAGCAAGGAGGAAACAGTATGATCCTAGCTATTCCACAGCACACTAAATAGGACTTCTGTGTGTCCCTGAGCAGCAGTATTGCTTTTTAAAATTGAAAAAAGCTATCCTATCAGGTGATGTTAGCAATGACAGTGACAGAAAACCCATTGCAAACCCTGCTAAACTGTTTCTATGATTAGTTCCTTATCATAAAATGTGTGCAGTGTGTTGCTAGTTTGAATTTGCATGGCTTTGTTTTCCAGCTCTTACATCTTTGTTGTGTCTTTGTGTGCTGGACTGAAGAACTCAATATAAAAGTTTTGTCCTGCTGTAGATACTCACAAACTGAGATCAATTCACCACTTAACCTTGCACTTGGTAATCTTAAGTAGCTTGACCCTCTTTGCTCTTTCATGTTGTTATCCAAACCTTTATAGTTTGTCATTCATTTCAGTGAGACAAATGAGCCTAGGGAAACCAAAAGAAACTGAAAATTGCTCAAAAAATAAGTCTCATCTACTCTCCCTCACCTCTTCTTTCTCTGAAAAATAATAAGCTACACAGTAAATCTGTTATCAGTTAGAATAGAATCCATTTTCTCCAAATTACTTTAATAATTATTTGATCTGGTAATTTTAAATAAATGTATTATAACAGAGGATAAAATATACAGTACTTACAAAGTAGTTTCTCTTGGTTCTTGAAAAACCTTATATTACCCCGTGTTGGTATTAACAGGGGTTAGTAGTTTTTTTTATTGGGAAGGAAAAAATGAATTATGCTGGCATCTTAATTTTCAGGAAAATGTTCCTGAATGCATATACCAAATTATAGGAGACATTAAATAATTCTTATAATATTGCTTGAGCTAAGACAAATGATATCTCCTGTATTTCCTCCATTAGTCTTCTGAATAAGTAAGGAGCTGCATACTTAGAATCATAGAATATGCTGAGTTGGAAGGGACCCATCAGGATCATCAAATGCAACGCCTGACCCTGAGCAGAGCCACACCATGAGCCTGAGAGCATTTTCCAAAGGCTTCTTGAGCTCAGGCTTTTAGCTGTGACTAATTCCCTGGGGAGCCTCTTCCAGTGCCCAACCATCCTCTGGGTGAAGAACCTTTTCCTGATATCCAGCCTAAACCTCCCTGGACGCAGCTTCATGATTTTTCTTTGAGTCTTGTCACTGGCCATGAGCAAGAAGAGATCAGTGCCAGTCCCTCTTTCCCTCAGGAGGAAGTTGTACTGCAATGAGTTTCCTCCTCAGTCTCCTCCAGACTCTACAGACCAAGTGAACTCAGCCCCTCCTCACACAGCTTCCCCTCCAGAGCCTTCACCACCTTTATAACGATCTTTTTGATTCTCTTTAATAGTGCTTTTTTTTATGTTTCAGTGCCCAAACCTGCACACAGTGCTCAAGGTGAGGCCACACCAGTGCAGAGCAGAGCAGGACAGCCAGCTCCTTTGACCAGCCGCTGATGCTGTGCTTGAAGACATTGTCCTTACAGGGATTCTGGCCCTTTCTGACTGGTGATTTGTGTCACTTGTCTACTGGGAGTTCTGGGTATCTAACACAGGTTTCCAAATTTTCACTGAGCGCACGTGGCTTCAACATTATATTTGCAAATCTTCTATTGAGCTCTTGAGGTTAACCATGACATATGTCCTTGCAGCTGCAATGCCTGAAAATTCCAAATGAAAAGTAAACTTGCAGTTCAAAGCTGAAATGTCACCATTTTGAATAGCTGTGATTACAAGATCCATTTCCTTTAAATATTGCTCTGTAAGTGCATTGGATACATTTCAAAAGCTTTCAATTTCTTTTTATTTTCCGCAGGGCTTATAGATTTATTAATGGATGGAGAAATGTCTAACTATAAAATATGTATTTTGTCTCATAAAACTCTTCCAGCATATCTTGTGGAAAGAAAACAGAAGGATGTTTCTTCCACATCTTATTTGATATAAACTTCCCTTACACTGTCATTTCTGCAACATACTATCTATGATAAACCCTATTGAGTGTTTGATGACTCATATTGATGAAGAGACTCCAAATACACAAGAGCCAACCAGCAACTTCACTTAATTTAATTTACTTCTCTATGAAGAGAAGCAGCTGAGCAGATCTATTTTAAACCATCTTTACTGTGTATTTATCAGTGCTAAATGGTGAGCAGTAAATTATTAAACTTTCTTTCTTTCAAAATGACAGGCTAGAAAAAGTAAACCCCTTAATAAAAACTTTTCAACGTGTTATTAGCAAGACAAAAGTTAAAAGCTGGTTTTTTTAGACTTTTGTTGACAAGTAAAAAGTCAGAGAGAAGTGCCTAATTTTTTTTTCTCTAGAAAAAATATTTTTCTTATCTATCTTTACCCATACTATGGACAGCAAAAGGCTGCTAGTGACTCCCAATATGAAAAGCACGTGGCTGTAAAATAATAAAATAAAATGACGAAGCAAATTTACTCCTAGGTCTTTTTCTAAAATGTGCTGTCAAAGCATAGTAGTTGTCAAGAGAATTAAAGTAATATTTCCTTTGTATAAAAAGAAAAAAACATATAAAAATATTCATTAAAAAAATATGTGTGTATTGCAGGATTTAGTTTTATTGCTGGAATTTCAACAGTTTTCCTAGTGGCAATTCTGCTCATCTTCTTGCAGCATGGTGGGACTGCCTCTGGCAATCTTAAATACAAAATATACTCTGTATAGGAACAGAATCTGTGTAATTTCAAACTTCAAAATAGATTAAGGTACCTCACTAAAAGTTTCTCTTTGAAAAGTGAGAGCAAATTCCAAACAGGCCTTAATAGTACTAGATAGATTAGAGAGGCTTTTTACTATTGCTAGATATATTGCATAGTACTATAGAGTAAGCTTTTCATTGGAATAAAATGTCCTGCTAAGAGATGCCCTTTTCTATAAAAGACTTCAGAATCTTTCAGCTAGGTTTTTGAGTCCTTTCGGGCTCAGTGCTTGTCATCAACTACATTCCAACATAAAAATTGGGAACAATAACAGAGCTAATGGTAGATGTTTAATAGGGAAAGGTGTTATGCAAAGGGAACCACCAGTCTGCTCCAATCTCCTTCAGAAAATAGCATGAGGAAGTTTCAGAATAAATGAAATCCAGCTGGTAAGCTGCACTCAGTGCCTGTTAGTCTTTGTATTCCGTACAGATCTATGTCAAAAAACCTGCTGAAGCATCCAGGTTTCTTCTTATTTGCAGTACTGTTGTGGTACTAAGGTTTATTTGTTTCTCCAATAGAAAATTATTATTGTTATTATTATGCTGTACATATCCAAGGTGTGTAGCTATTATTTTGTAATGATATTAACAAAAGCTGGAAGGAACAGTTGAAAGAGGCTTCCGTTATTCACTTAAAATTGTTATATGAGAGGTTTAAGAAATTTCTATAATCTCACATCTCAGACATCTGTAGTTTTATTAATATGACATGGCAGCTAAGAGGAAAGATTAAGATACATCATGCACAGATTTTTCTCAGCAGCATATTATAAGATTCTTGGATGTGAACAGAAAGATACAATTTTCTATTTTACTACTGTTATTATTTAGACTGTCAGCATGATTTTACTTAAAATTGAACCATGTACGGAACTTTTCAAGTTTAGGAAAAATCTCTCTTTTAGAATGTTAATAATAAAAATATGAAATAATGTAAGTAATAGAGGTACAAACAGATTGTTCATGTCAGGTGTAGGTTAAGCTATATGTGTTTTGCAGCAGGAGGTTTTGGTGGTGAGGGAATGGAGGAAAAGTATGATATAAAATATCATAGTTGCTTGATATAAAATATATCAGTATAGGTTTATAAAAGACACAATCCAGTTCATGGAAAGGGAAAACAACAGACTGACTCCTAGTTGGAAACAAACTGTACTTTCCTCATAGTTTTGGGAGCAAAAAGTATCTGGAGTTGTCATAGTATTTTGGGTTGAGTTTTGCAACAGCTTGGAGATTCAATAAAAATAGTTTTAGAGGGTATTAAGCCTTCAGTATGAATGACTCAAAATTAACTTATGTTTAAATTCTGTATGATAAGCAGGAAAATAAATTAAGAGAATGAAGCAGGTTGAGGCACATGAGCATAACTAAGCAGTGGAAACACCTGAGTAGTTGAGATGGGGAAGATAGCTTTGAAGAGGATTGTCAGACTTTGCTGCTTGACCATGACAGCAGAGCGTTCTGAGTGGCCCACCACATGGCTCTGGTGCGAGGTATACTTTTAGTAAAATTTTATTTGGAAATCAGTGATTTTCAGCTTGTTGTTTGGTATCAGGTCCCAAGGCTCCTCGTTTGAAATTTAAAGAAAAAAAAAATCAGGAAAACTAAGTTTCTGTTTAGCTGACTGAAACTCAGCAAAGTAATATTTACAGGGCTAAAACATGAAAAGGGAAAAAAAATAAAAATAACAACCAAGAAAAGACAAAAGCTGAGAATAATTATGTGAGAAGTGAAGCAGAGGAATTGCTGCTAGGAGACAAAAAGAAGAGGGGAAAATTCAGAAGGTAAAGACAACAGCTGTTGTTGAATTTTTAGATTCTCAGTCACTCTCTCTTTGCTAAATTTATGTGGTCAGGGTGAGGTGAATGTGTATAGGTTTTACTCTGACTACATAGTATGAGGCCTCCCCTATCCACTGCTTATCTGAAGGTTGTTTGTAAGGGGTTTATCTCAAACCAATTCTATATTTCTTTTCCTCAGGTGAAGTAGCATCTTCCTGAACAGCTTTATGTGGCTATTTTGTTAGATTTATACTGTTTGGTTCTTCTGTGCAGTTTCTTTTTCAAGTTCTGTTTAACCAGTGAAAAATAGCTGTTAGTGCCCTATAGCAATTATTATGTCACTAGATATCTTTCCCTTTGTAATTTTGGGGGAGAGTGAAGTAGGATTGAGGAGGTAGGTATGAAATAGATTTAAATTTTGTCTGTTTTTCCCCCTCTGTTAAGAATCCCCTATGAAGTTTAATTTTAGGTCCTAAACATCTATTTGTCAGCTATTCTACTCCCACTCTTTATCTAAAATATGGTTCCTTTTATCCAGGGGTTGAAAACAGCTACATGGTTGACCTTGTATGTATATAAGGACAGAGAGAATTGAAAACAAAAGGAACTTTGATGCTGTGAAATTAAGATTTTTAGAATCAAAATTTGTGAGTTTTTTGGTTTTTTGCTTCTTTTATTTTGGGAATGTTTGTTTGTTTATTTCTCTAAGTTTTCTTAAAATGGACTGATAGGAAAGATATTACAATAAGCTCTAGAGTTGCAAGTAGTAATAGTAGTCCATGGTTCCAATGAATTTCAACTTCTTTTGGTTTTGTTCCAGAGTGAAAAGTTACGAAGTTCAGTGTTTATTCCAGAAAATAAAACTGACTTTTGAAATTAATAAATAAATTGAAGCTAAAAGTTTTTATGAGAAAAATGCAGGAGCACCTGGCAGTCCAATTTTTTTCTGCTTTGTAATGAATGATGATAACGTGTATATGTGGGAAAGTTTGCAGTGAGAGGGAATGTTACACAGTGAAGAGAGAGATTACTGATGCTTTTCCATTGGAAAAGAAATTTGTGGAGGATGTTTGGGCCATGTTGCTAGTACAGAGCTAAAAGCGTGGAAACTCAGCTTAGTCTGTCACCAGTTCTCACATAAATGACTTGTTCAGAGCAAAACAGCAGCTGTCCACTCCTAAGTGTCGGAATGAGTGCATTCGTGGTGTTTGTCCAATTAGGACACAGATGTTCTCAACAATGTCATATAAGCGAAAACTGAATCAATGTGCTCAGCAGAGACTTAAGCAGCATATGGTGAACCTTTCTCACTCTGTCTATCCAACTTGCTCCAAATATGGTTTAAAATAATTTTGAAATTTTTTACAATGCCTCATGACGCCTGCTAAGTATAGAAGATGACCTAGTGAACTACAGAAGATGACTAGATGGCTATGAACTCCAACAAAGTGTTCAATTACTTTTCCTTAAGAATATGTATAAAATTTCCCAGCTACATATATTCATGACATGGCCATGAGGGATAAAACATCAAATTAACCAGAGAGTGTTAAAAATTAAGAAATTTGGCATCTGGAGACTAATATTTCATCTCAGTTTCTTAAGTCTGAGGAGATGTCGTCAAATCCAGGAGATCACTGAAGACGTTTTCTGTCATAGGAGCAGTACAAAATATCTGACAGTTTTATGTATTTTTATGAAGCTGTTTATAGACGGTGTTTTGACATGATTTATTTACCAGTGTCTGTGTGTTCTTGTCATGCAATATAGCTTGTATTTACTCATGGCAGCTTATAGGTGTTAGTGGCAGGAATCAGAGGAGTTTCCAGGTTTCATGAAGTCAAGTTACAAAAAGGATTATAACTCTCCCCTCTTCTGCATCAACCTCAGTTTCAGGAGAAAATGTTATATGTCATATTATACCTGGCTAATAATGATTACAGGGCATTATATTTTTTTTGCATCAAGACATTAAGAGATCTACTCTGCCTAGTAAAAATAGGTAGAAGAATTGATTAATGTAGTATAAATTGAATACTGTTTAATTCTCTGGGCTATTGGTAAGCAAAAAGAAGGCTTTTAGAATATGTTCCAATGTGATGACACTTATTTAGAACTCTGGGTGCCACCATGCAGCTTGAAACCTTCTAAAGTCTGTGACAACCTGCTTTCTTAAACCCATCTGTTTTTCTTAAGCCAATTACTTATATAAAAAACGAATTGAAGACTTACCAGCTTCTGCAAAGTGTATTTCAAAACCTGCTACAAGAGCAATAGCCAGTACTTTTTTCCCCATTATTGTTCGTACCAGTTGATGTCCCCTCACTTTCTATGTCCATATAAAACCTTCTGCCTTTTTGTCCTAAACACAGTAATTTATTTTAAATGTAGAGCTTCCTTTGCCATTGACTGATTGTTTCAAGCAACTGTAAAGAACTTGTGCAAACATGAGCCAATCCCAGCAACTGAGACACCACACATAAGGAATTCATTATTTATTAGTCAATTTTTCAAAAATTATTATTCTTAGGCTAAGCCAACATTTATAATTCTGTTTAATGCCGTTTAGAAGGAGATTTTGCCTTCTGTGTTCTGTAAATACTATTACTTTATACATTCAAGAAGTTAATTTGAGCTTAAGTAAAAGATGAAAAAGTTGAGTGTATTGAAGCATGCGTAAATGTACGTCAAATAGTAATTATTGAATTGTTCTGAAGGTTTTGTTATGGGGCTTTTTTTGTAACTAACCTTCAGATGCTCCTGTAACCTTCCTTTGCTGTGAATTCTGCAAATCTTAAGAAACTAAATATACACTGAAATTCTTCCCTCTAACAAAAAATTTTTCATGTACAAGAAGTTCAGGGGGCTAGATGACAATCAAACACTCAAAAAGATAGAAATTCTTTTGACAATATGGCAATCAACAATTGTTGGTTTAAGCTACAAAGCACCACAGTGTTTAAAGAAATCATATTTTTTGAATTATTTTTTCTTACCTAACTCAGGAGTTGTCCTCATATTTGTAGTACAGAAATGTAAGTTGAAATACTGAACAGACTATTTCATGTCAGCAGAGTAGCAAATAGCTCACAGGAGCATGTCCCAATATTAGATTTAATATTAGTTCTGTTGGACTGTTTGTTTTTTTGTGTGCTTCAAGCTATGAATTTTTATCCCAGTGCAAACACAATTCTTTTTGGACATATTTCCCCAGAAATGCTGTTTGTTCTTTCTTCAGCTCTTGCAAAAAACAACAGAAATATAGTTTTTTAACTAGTGTAGCTAGCTAAGCTGTTAAAGTTTTGTAGTATGAGACCAGCAGTTTTCCTCTTCCAAGATTTCTTTCTTTATCCTCTCTGTTCATTATATATGGATGCAAGGATTAACAGAAGTTCATAACACCTTAAGACTTCTCATTTTTTTCTTAATGGTTGTGGTCTGATCCATGATAAGGAATAAATTATTGAAGGAAAGACTAATAGCCTTTTCCATTAATTATTTTGCTTAACAAAAAATTTTATGCTCTCCTCTCTGTCTCCAGAATAGTGGCAGTTAAGAATTTATTTCAGATCCCAGAATATCAAGTCCAACTCTTAAGTGAGTGGCCCATACAGGGATTGAACCCACAGGCCTGGTGTTATTAGCACCATGCTCTAACCAACTAAGCTAATCTTACTAGATTAGGAGGAAAGAAATAAATTTAAAAAAAAAAATCCCATCTGACTGTATGAATATTAAGTAATTGGAATAGGGGATTATTATAGGTGCTTTGCATGAGAGTTAATTTAGCAGTTATTTAGTTGATATCACTCTCTTTATAGATATTTCCACATACTGTGAGGACTGCTTTGCCATGTGTGTTCAGTATTAAGTAACTGTAAGTACTTATATACAGGATGGTGTGCCCACAGCTTGCTAGCAGAAGAGCAACTTTTTTTCAGGGCTTGATTTCAACCAGTTTCCTGATTTTCTGTATTGCAGCACACTCAGTCCTCACCACCAGCCCATTGGAAGGTTCCTTCTGTCCTGTTCTATTAGTGGGCTGTAAGTCCTTTTTTCTTTCTTTGCTTTTATTTTTATCTCCCCTGCAGGCTTTCTATTCACCTACTACACTCTGTAACCTCTGAATCTTCTATCCCCAAGCTCTTAGCTCCTATCTAAAGCAAGACCAAGCCCCAAGGAAATTCTTTTAATCTAGTCACGCTTTTCAGAGAAACTTAAAGGACAAACTGAGAAGCACATGTACTGTGTCTATCATACAATTTCCTCTAGGTAGATGAAACAAGGTAGGAAAGGCACCCCCCTTTTTACAGAAGTAAAGACTTAGAGAGATGGTGATATGCATTTATGATTCTAATTTTTAATGCCTTTAATTTCTTGTTTATGATAAATTATAGAGAAATCTGGATGAGGTAACGTGGTCTTCAATTAAGAAATTTCTGTAAATAAATTAAAAATTGAAGGATGTGTGAATCAAAGGGAAATAATTTACAAACCATACTTTTTGATGTTTATTTGTTTTTTGAAATGGTACAGAGGAAAATGTGCAGTCTATAGAAAAGTGTGATTGGATGTTCTGTCAAAAAAACCTCACAAACATAAATATAAAGGTAACCAAGAAAAAAATGCCCTCTGTTAACAGACTTTATTACCCTAGATGCTAAAACCTGAGAAATCTCTGGTATCCTTCTTTCTTGCAAAGTGTAGCTCAACATTAGGTACAAAATTGCATTGCCTGTACTAGCCAAAGCTGTCTCTATTTAGAGGTGTTTTAGCATGATTAACAGCCTGCTTTCTGCCTTTCTATTACAGCAAACTATCCAAGAGTGAAAAGTGAATGTGGTATTTTTGCAGCTTTCTCGTAATGCAATTAATAGTAAATAGAATTAAGCTTGAAGAGTTTCAAAATGTTGTGCAAGAAACAGATGAGTCTATGCAGATGAAAGCAACTGCAACAGTAGGCATGAGTTAAATGAGTCAGATCTACTTTATACTCTGTCATTTGGCACAAGAGTCCAATTGTAGTTGACCACTGCAATAAGCTGCTGTACAATTCTTAATCGATAGCTACACCCTTGTTGGGGTGACTGATCCAGCCAAGGAATGTTTCTGAAGATTGAGAAACAGCTTTAAATGTCCATTGATAAATGACCTCAGAACAACCACAAGGCTATAGAGGCTAGCACCATGTACAAACTTCCTCTCAAGAAAATGAGGAACGAAGATTCCTTGTACCCTGTGAAAACTCAGGTTCAATTCGAGCAGTTTTAGACAAAAGAGAAAAAAAATTAAAGACATGCAAAACATAGACTTAGGCCAATGTTTTGAAACNCCCCCCCCAGTCCCACAGGCTTGTATTCCTGATACATCAAACTGAGGAATTTGAGCTGCTTGGGTGTCAAAAGAAACGGGAAACCTGTGAGTAGCTACCTCTTTCCCTGACAAAGTAATTTAGTCAGTTAATTGTGTCACTCCCTCACTCAGAAGTTTTCAGGCATGCAATTGATATCCTGTACTGGGCATATTGAAGCAATTCCCAGTCTCTGCTTAGTAGTTTTATTCAAACCCTAAGTATCTGGTGATACTGGCCTTTATGCCTTAGTTTAAATAAGTCTTCATGCAGGAGATTTCATATGAGGAAATTGCCCAGAGCATCTCACCAATACAGGTACCTTTACAGTGACATCTATAATTTCCTTTTTGGTTACCAGGATGGACAAAACAAAAGAAACTTGCACAGCACATCCACTTTAGAGTTATACATGAGCTGAAAAGAATTGCTTTGAGGCTGAGATGATCCCCAGAGCATAATGGATCAGAATAGAAAAACTGATAAAGCCTTATGTCTTGCAGTGTGAACAGCATTTTTATGATAAATTTTGTTTTCCTTTGATACTTCCACTCTTATTTCCTTGTCTACATACATAATTTATTGCTTTCTAGTAGGTGGAAGTGTGATGTTGCATAATTTGTTTAGATTTGCCAGGGGAATAATAAAATAGATTTCCTTCTTTTGTTTTAGGGATAAGTAGTAATTTATGTTTTTAACAGAATCTGAGTGACATGTGGAAAATGATGCATGATCTCCATCTATTGCAGAAAGACTCATAAACAGTGCTCCAAAACTAGCATCCCATTCTCATTTGCAAGATTATATGCCTACTGCAGTAGAAGCAGCATTTGGTTGATTTGTAGCAGAATGTGCAGCTAAGACTTTTACTTAACCAGGCAGCATCTGAGCCCTGCTGTGAGCAGCAAACTGATATCTCCAGTTCACACGATAAAGCTGTCCTGGAGTGTTAAGGTTGTTTCTTTTAAAGGCAGCATCTTAACGCTGTGCCATGCAACTCAACTAGTTATTTAGGCCTGTTCTTACAGAGGATGCAGACCTAGGTGCTCATTTATGTTTGAAATACTGGTGATGAGCTTCAAAAGTGGCATAATTCAATATAGTCAGTTAAAGTAACTTTTTTCCCCTCGTTGGGAAAAAAAATGTTTTAGCAGCTCTGAACTATTTGGCTCCTGGCAAAGTTTGGAGTTTTCAGCCAGCTGAAGACATGGCTTACCATAAAATAATATGGTGCATCAAATTAGTGCAGAAAAATGTATGTATAGATAATACTAGGAAACCCTTGGGCTTCACTTGCTTTATGTGATGAAGTGGATAATGAGAGGAAAATGTGAGCTCTGCACTAAACTGCAGTCAGCTTTAGAAACAGTGATTGTCTGTCTAATATGAAAATAATACTTTGTATGTTACTCTTCAAGTCTACTGACTGCAGTCAAGAGAATGCAGTTATTGATCCCATTTCTACTTTTTTTAGGGTCTATAGGAGTGTTTGGAATAAAGCTTTCTCACACTGCCGTACTTTTTGTCACATCCATGCAAAACTTACAGCTGCATATTTAATTGACCTACGGTTAAACACCTTCTCTGAAGTGAAAAACATTCACCGTTTGTGTGTGTGTCTCTTCACAGCTCCTTCTAGTAACCTTGTCAATGCTGTACAGGCTGTGCTATTCAGTTCCAAAACTGACACACTACTGCCGAGGAAGAATAAGAGATTTTCTCACCAGTTCACAGGTGAAGTTCTTGTGAACAAATTTATGTATAGAGAAGAGAACAAAACTTAGCTTTCAAAATGCTCCTTATATTTGTGATCAAACTCACAAATACAAATAGTTCAATAGAACTGGAGTATACATCTGTATGAATGTTATGTGAGTTTTATTCATTAAGTTTGTTGAGTGGAAGTTGTCCGAGTTTTTAGTCAGTCTCCATAAATCTATTTAGATTTTAGAAGCACCACAGTAAGTTGTGTTTGGGGGATAGAGGCCATACAGAAGAGATGCTCATCAATATGTTAAAAGAGTCAAAAATAAAGGAAATAATTAAATGGAGAAAAACAACTCATATATTTCACTCAGAAATTGTTAGCAGTTATATATTAAGTTAGTATGAGTTAATATTAATTTTGTTTCTCATACCTAAAAACAACCCCTTAGTTTTCTTGTCCTCTCTTGACATGCTTCCTGTACTTCATGGGACAGATTCTCTTCTCCACTAAGGACAAAACTTGAAGTATTTTCACGTTAATCTTAACAAGGACAGTATTAATACCAGCTTGCTGTTTAAGAACAAAAATAATTAAGAAAAAGGGATAACAACAAGCTTGAGTGATTTTACAAATGCTTTAGAAGACTAAAGATCTTACAGCAATCAAACAGGAATTGTCTCAGTCATGAGCTCATTGAGTCTTTGCTGGTCTTAATTGCAGTTGCAAACGCTTCACACCTTGTAACTCCTTTTGAAATTAAAACTACATACAGATCAGTCAAAGCAGCTATGAAATAGAACAAATATTTTGAGCCTTGAAACTATATGTGTATCTTTTTTTTTGTAAAGGCAAACAGTATCTACAATATCTGTGAGAGATATATGCATTGGAGATGTTCCATGACCAGTTTCAGGAAGGTTGGAGGACAGTTGCACTTGCTTTTTAAAAACAGTTGCAAAGAGAATAGCCTTGAGGAGAAGGGTTGCTTTTGTATGTAGAGGGATGGTTTGCTGATTCATGGAAAGATATGCTAGCTATGAGCAGAAATACTTAGGGTATATTTCTATTCATAGAAATGCCTATGAATCATATTTTGGATAATCAGAAAAAGGGAATGCAAGCTTTGAATGTTGTTTTTTGTTAGATACTGTCCTTAATAAGATGCTTTAGTTTTCCCTTCCAACTGAAATATTATATTCTATTCTGCTCTGCTCTGCTCTATAGAGGATCTTGTGAAGCAGTTAGATCTCTTTCCATAGGCAAGTTTTAACACAGCATTGTTGAAGAGGAACATATTGCACTGGGTTATCTGCTTATTGCTACTAGATAGGGACTAAAATTTTCATTTTCCTTATTTTTTGCTAACAACTGACTCTTTTAGAAATTGTCAATAAGTTGAAGGAATGCTCCATGTACTCAGTGTGAAATCTGAAAAGTTTATCTTTTCTGACTCCTTATGCCACTGTCATTCTGTAAACACAAAAAAGGTTGTAGCTAGTCCTTGTCATTTTCCAATGACATCTATAAGAAAATTAACTCATTTCTGGACTCAAGAGTTAGTATTTGCTCTTAGAATTTAGAACTTCTTATATAGTGTAGAGGATTGGTAACATGACGTTAAGGAAAAAAAATCCTGAAAGAATAAGGTGCTTGCAGTATAGACTCATGAATTTTACACAGGCTACGATTGTTATCATTTTCAGCCATTCTGAATGGAGCTGGAGAGAAGTTTGAGAGTTGATAATATCTGTGAGTAGCCCTTTTATGAGCTTATGTTTTTTATTTTTATATTAAGCAGAATTCTTATTGGGAATAAAAAGTTATTAAATGTCTGAGAGCATACCATTAAATACTCGTTCTCTCCAGCTAAAATTAGCAGAAACATATTAAAATAAAATCTTGAGTGATTACAATTTATTTGCTTATGCCAGGACACACAACTATGAGACAGCTGCTGTTTCATTCATTTCTGTTTTTGGTCTCCTTGGTCACTGTGGACATCTTATGGAGGTGTCTCAGTCCCCAGAGCTGCCCATCCATGCCTCCAATTGTTCTCTGTGCTCTACAGTTTCCCTAGTGTAGTGGAGGCAATCATTGTTGTTTTGGTAAGCAGAGAAAAACCTTTTCCACTGAGACTTGAGTAGTCTCAGTGCTACTGCTACAATATTTTCATGTCATAGAAGTTATACTCAGATAACTTTGTTACACATGAAGTACCCTCAAAGATTATCTAATTCTAGGAAACATACAAATAAATCTTCTGGTATAGAATCTTGTGTACTGAAATAGAATGGATTGTTTGCTTATTTGGTTTTCTCCTTGAAATTTTAAATGCTGTTATGCACAGATAGAGGAGAATTAATTGTGAAGCATTTGACAAAGTCAGTTAAAACTTTTGTCTAATATGATTGAAGTATTCCCAGTTCCTGAGTGATTCAGTCATTGGTTCTGATGTTCTTTGGTAGGAATTTTAAGCTTTACTAATGGAACAAATCTTTTAGACTTATTCCTTTTGAAGTTTACATAGATTTTGTACATGCATTGTGGACCGGAAGTCTGTGGGTAAGAAATAAACAATCTAACTCCATGTCCTTGAAATGTTTGAGAAAAACAGATTTTTCAGGCTTAATTCTAAAAAAATGGACATTGAGTATGAATTTTGGTATTACAAACTTGAAATTCTACGTCTTTGTGAGCAAGTTTTGTAACTGTAAAATAACTATGTCTGATATTATACTGAACCTTTACTATGCATTTGTAAATGCTGAGTGTTTTGCCAAATGTATTTTGCAAACATAAAACAGCTCTCAGACTGACCAAGAAAGAAAATGTCTTTAGATAACTCTACAGAAAGAAATATATGGGAGTCTTAGAAGAGATGTGCAGCTGCAGCTTCTGTCAGCTGAAGCTGCAGACAATAGATGAGCAGAATGTGAATGATTGATTTGCCCTACAAGAGGGACTGTTGTAAGTAGGCAGGGTGCTTTGCAAAATCATAGAAGCTGCACCTGTAATAGATCAGAGGTAGGTCGCAATAACAGGTAATGACTTGTGGAACAACAGAACTTAACTGTCAGGTGCTAAACAGGTGACAGAGGAGCAGAGAGAGCACTTTAAACTTTAGGCACAAAAAACCCCCCACATATGTGTACATATCAAAAAGTCACTGTACACTGGTAATTTCTTGATCAAATTGCACCATTCAATTGCAAAGCCAAGATAACATTTCCGTTGGGCAGAAACCTGTCTATCCTCATATAATTTTGAGGTTTTTGCTTAACAGAGAGCCTTACAGAAGGGAAATATATTTGTCATCAAGCCCTGAAAAAAATTTATGCTGGGGATCTTAAACTCAGATATAAACTTTAAGCTTTTAATGTGAAGTGAACAGCATTCTAAATTGCTTTTGCCTGCAAACAGATTCGATAAGGTACCAGAAAGTAGATGTTTGGTTGCATAAAACCAACTTTAAAGGTATAAAAAAAAAAGATCAATATGATGCAGAGATGAGATGGGATATGCATGCCACAGTGCTGAAATTTGGTCTCAGTGCAACACTTGGGACTTAAATTGCCTGAGCAATTTGCAGCATGCGACTTTGTTACCTGATTTTCTTTGTTGTTGTGTGAGAACAAGTAAGAGTTAAAAAGCATTCATTAACTTTGCAGTGGGTATGGCATGTTGTGTGTTCTTTGCTTTTCATACCAGCTTCTTGATCTTGACCCTGACCCAGTCAAGTGCTTCCCAAGAAAATGCAGCCTTGCAATTCTTATTTAGTCATGGTGGTCTCAGAATAGTCCACCTATGAAAGGGAGGAGCAAGAGGTGCAAAGAGTGTATAAAAATGGAAATATTAGGGGTCAGATTTGGTTGGTATGACTTTTATTTACTTCAATTAAACTGCTTGCTGCAATTCAGTCAAATAGTAGAGAGGATTTCAGCGTGTCCATGTGGAAGCCTGGCTTGTTAAGGCTATGTACAAATAATGGTATTGTGCTAGTTTTGGCTGGGATAGAGGTTATTTTTTCACAGTAGCTGCTATGGGGGAAATTACGATGTATTACTGTGTTGGTAATAAAGAGGTGTTTTTGTTATTGCTGAGCATTGTTCATACGGGTCCAAGGCCTTTTCTGCTCCTCACTGCACCCCATCAGTAAGGAGCCAGGGGCACAAGAAGTTGGGAGAGGACACAACTGGGAGAGCTGAAACCCACTGACCAAAGGAATATCCCATACCTATGGCACTATGTTTAGCAATAAAACCAGGGGAATTAGTGGGATCCTGCTGCTCAGGAACTGGCTGGACATGAGTCCTTTGGTGGTGAGGAATTTTTTTCAATTTCATCACTTGTCTTTCTTGCTCTTATTTTCTCTCTCTTTGGCATTTTGCTTTTCACTGCAAGTTTCTATAACAATAATAGTTATTATTATTGTACTTAGTCTTGTTATTACTATTTTCTTGGTCTCAACCCACAAGTTTTCTGACTTTTACCCTTTTGATTCTTCACTCCCACCCACTTGCTTTGTATACTATTCGTGGCAAATGGAATGGCAAAGTTATTTTTTAAATGAGACAATTGAAGTTATATTAATGGAAAAAACCAAATTTGTTGTGCTGAATTTAAGGAAAGGAAAAGCTTGTGGAATACTCATGATGAAATGACTCGGATTTTAAATGCTAGTATTCCTATAAATTCAGTTGATAATATCTCAGATGTCAAATTTGCCTCTATAAAATTCATTTACTATTCTAGACAGGATAAGGACCTTGCTAAACAGCACAGAACAAATTATAAATCTCTATTTGTACAAAAATTGTTTATTTCGTATGATGAAATGAGAAGAATACATTTTCTTTTGCTAGTAAATGGTTATTCCTTGTAGAAGAAAATTCACTGTTCCAAGATGGGGAAATAAGCAAAAAACTTAAAGAGAAAGTAAAAACAATGGGAAAATAAACAGATTTTTTATAAGATAAAAGCCATTTATTAAATCAAGAGTAAAAAAAAAGCTTAAAAAGAATTTGCATTGTGTTTCAAATGCGCTTACAGCAACATTATCAACACAGAGGAATCTTTATTACATGTTGTTTCTAAGAAGTGAGAGCTCTTAAGAAAATTAGTTGCTGCTAGAAGAAAAGCGCAGCTTTTTTTTTCAGGGAGAACTCAAACTACTTCTCTTTAACTTAACTGGCATTTAAAACACATTTATCTCATGGCAATGTAAAAACAAAATTGGATTCAGTCTTTCAGCTCAAGAGAACCTACAGGAGAAGACTTTTATTCCCAGGTGATTGAAACTGTATTTCTCTTTTAGCCACAGGCAAACTGGTCAATCCAGCTTTTTGGATTGAGCGACCTTTTTCAGGACAGCAGAAATAGCATTTAAAATAACTCTCCTTCCAAAGTGGCAGCATATGTCTGGGTCAAAAGTTAGTCCATTGTCAGCAAGATTCCCCAGAGCTGAGGACAGCAATGATTGCAGTCTGAAAGATGTATGAATAAAAATATTTTCTCAAAAAATGAAGCAAATATTTTACACGCTCAGAAAACTCTTAGGGTTGTGAATAAAAAATACAGAAAATAAAAGATTAAACTATTGCATGGAAGTGTACAGAGAAAACACACTCTAAAAAATTCATGCTTGAAGCCAGGCTGGTTGAATAGAGAAGAACAAAATCACTTTAAGTATTGGAAATAAAATAGTATTAATGTAATCATATGAGAATAATTTAAAAAAACCCAAAACACTAAAAACTTAGAGTGAGAACAAAGAATATATCAGTAATTCCTAAAGAAATTTATATAATATGTACTTCCTTAATCTGAGTCTAATTCTGGGTACTGTAAGGACTGTGCTTTGGAACACCACACTAATATTAATGTTGGGAATGGACTGAGGTTTTGTGTATTTGTTTTTTAAGGGTTAGTTTGTTTGTTTCCTTGTTTGTTGTTGTATTTCTGATTTAATAAAGGAAAACAATATATTGTTCTGTGTATTCTGGATCACAGGACAAAGTCATCATCCCTTCTCAAAAATCTCTCAAGTGGAGACAAGGAGATATAAATATACACATAGTGAGGAAGTAAAGAAAGTAATAAGGAAAATGGATACCAATAAGAAAACAGAAATTTTTTTCTTACATCATTATTTTCTCATTATTAGATTCCAAAATACAACTAGGCTGTGGTAAACCTAATCAAACAGATTATTTTCTTGGGGAGCCTCATGGCTTTTCAAGCCCTGTGGGTTATGGCAATGAAGTTGCCATGAAGTGGGTTATGAACTGTTAAAAGTAGTATGATTGTCACACTGTAAGGGACACACCATTGAATTCAAGTTTTATTTTCCAGGTCTGATCAAGAAGGATAAGAAGAATGCACACATATAAAGATTAGATAGTATCATCTTTCTCTTTGTCCTCTTTAGTAAATCAATTTGCTTTAAAAAAAGCGGGGCTGAACTTCCCAATGGATTTGGTTCATCAGTCAGAGAAAGATTATTGTAGCTGTGACTTATAGATGCTGAGCCACTCATAAAATCCACTGATTTAATAAAGGAGAAAATTATTCAAAACTGTTTACATGATTTTCAGAAAAATGTCAGAGAAACTAATTCCTGCGTATTAATTAATGAATCTTTTCTTCTTTGTGCTCTGATTATTTTGACCATCAGAATGGAATTAATGTTTCATGTTTATATGATTTCTGTTCTGGTTTTGGCTGGGATAGAGTTAATTTTCTTCATAGTAACTGGAACAATGCTGTGGTTTTTGGATTTAGTATAGGAGTATTGTCAATACAGATATTCTAGTTGTTGCTCAGTAGTTCTTACCTTAAGTCAAGGACTTTTCACTCTCTCATGCTCTGCCAGTGAGGAGGTGCACAAGAAGTTGTGAGGGAGCATAGCTGAGACAACTGACTCGCACTGGCCAAAGGGGTATTCTATACCCTAGGGCATCATGCTCAGTGTACAAACTGGGGGAGTTGGTCAGGAGCAGTCAATTATTGCTCAGGGATGGGATGGACATTGGTCAGTGGGTGGTGAGCAGTTGTATTGTTATGGCTTGTTATTCCTTCCTCTCATCATCATAATTTTACCTTATTCCAATTATTTAACTGTTCTTATTGCAACACATGAACTTTCTCTTTTTACAATTCTGCTCCCTATCCCAATGGGGCAGAGGAGGGGAATAGGAGGATCCACTGCATGGATCTCAATTGCTGGATGTGGTTAAACCATGTCAGTGTCTTATTTAACTTTTCTCACTTGGACTTTGGAGTCCAGTGGAGAAAAAGAATCAAGGGAAACTTTACACTGTGCATCTTTGAGGTTAGGAAAGCTGTAGCCATTAAATTGCTTCTCTGTGATCTCTTGTTCATCTGGTAGAAAGCAATTTTTTTCAAAGGCCATACGTTGCTTGTGGCAGACCACAACATGTATCTTTCACTTACTTAGGATGGAAGTATCTTAACTGAAAGCCTGAAGCCACATTCATTTCTGTATTTTCTCTCTAGCCTGATAGATCTTCATTCCTATCTGCCGGTGTAAGAAGGCTGCTGCTTCAACTGAAAGAAATGTGGAAAATGTCTGATTAGCTCCAGTTTCTAGTAATGAATCAGATGACCATCTATTGATTTACAGGTCAAACCTAAGAGACAGCCTACAGAAATGAGTGAAAATGTTTTTATTCCCAATTTCCATTACTTCTCTAAAGCTGAAATTACTGATCTCCTTATTTTTAATACAACTTCTAATGCTTTCTTTTTAGTTATTTAAATAGAATCTTACAGAAAATTCTTTTCTACTCCCCTTTTATTATTTTACTTCAATTTTCAAGTACAGTTTCAGTTTCACATTGGCATTACTTTCACATATCTCTCAATTATATTATTTCTTTTACCCACATCTATATCTGTCACATGTCATCTTCCTTAGGTCACTTTTTTTTGAGCTGACTCCTAGGTGCCTAATTTGTTGGAGTTTTTTGTTACATCTTTGTAATTTGTTTCTCTGGGCCTTAACTACTACATCTTATTCATGATCTCCAACTGGAGTATTTGTTAACAAACTTTTACTTACTTAGGTTCTGATGCATTTCATGCAGGTGCATCCTTTTTACTGTTACCCAGTAGGTTTCTGTATTTGTATAAAGATTTTAAAAAGTGTATTTTTTTTCTAATTTTCGTCTTTCCAGTTGAAATAATGTTTTTTCTTGGTTTTTTCTTAAAAAACAATAGATACTATATGCAGCACTGTGTTGAACAATCATTCCCCTTTTGTTCTTGGCATTTCTACTTATTACTTTAGCTGGATGATATATAGAAGATGGGATTAGGTCTAAAGTATGTATATATTATTCATGTGTAGTATACTGACAGAGAAAGTGTTATTTGTCTTCCAATTTTATATCATATATTAGTTATCCTCAATTCCTTTTACTTTCCAGGGTTTTTACTCTTCTTAGAGCTGACTCCTCTTTACACTCTTCCCTATTTACTGCTATCCATACTTCTCTTGTTCTATTATTTAGCAATATTGTGTCAAATCGCAACTTTAAGGCAAAATTTGAAGAAAAAAGCTCTTCTGGAAGTACATCCTTTGTGTTTCCTGATATGCAGTTGTAAATCTAATATTTTAACATTTCCATCTTCAATAGCTTCTGTAATACTTGCTCAGTTTATATGGAAAAATGTTAATTGCACATATTATTCATTTCATTTGGCCCCTGTGTTAGACTCTGTGAAACCTCCATGACATTTCTGAATCTGATGCTTTTGTACATGTAAGGTAAAATGTTGGTCCACAATGTTAAATATCTATCAGTAATGAATATTCTTAGCTGATTTTTAGATGTTGGTTTAGCTCATGATTCATGGTTCATTACTGCATTTTCTCTAAGTTTTGTGCAATGAAGAGTTAAGGCTGGTTTTAAGTTTTTTGTACTTTTGAAAGTAGCACAGAATGTGTAATTTAACCAATTCTTATTAAAAATACACCACAATTCATCACAGTGGTAACTTGCTCTCTCCACATAGGAAAAAATGTGTTTGGGTTTTTTTGTCAATTGGTATGCCATGTAATAGACCATGTTGGATAGAAAAGTTTGAACAAATTCTATCCTGAAAATAATTTGCTGTCATCTTAAATATTGAAAAGTAGGCTGAATCCCAACATTCACGGTCCACTTCCTACACTTAAGTAAGTAAATGAGAAATCTGGGTAGACCATTTCTGTGGCCCCAAAATGTGGTTAGTCTTAAACAGTTAGAATGCAGCTTCTTTATTTTATAAAAATCAGTAAAATTATTTCAAGAGACCCAAATAAGTTCTGGTATTTCACTTCACTTGTGATTTAGAAAGTCAGGATATCTCTATAAAAGAATAAAACCAAATTTTTTCTCATAAGAAAAATTCATTGCCAAGAATTAAATAGAATGCAAAACTAGTAACCTGACCTGAGCTGATTTAGAAGATACACATCCTTTTTAGGTTGTAACCATACACAAATAGAAAGTATTTCTTATGCTTCTTAAAACACTGCCCACAGTGGAAGCTCAAATGTCACTCCTCCAAATCAGAAAAGCTAAAATTACATCTCCTAAGTTTTGGCTGTTTACAGAAGTGAGGGGCAGCCAAGATTGCAAAGGAAGCAAGGAGTTCATAGGAGTTCAGGAGTTCAGAGTTTCTCATTCTTGTATTCTTCATTAAGTTTTTTTTTGTGTTGGGTTTTTTTTAACATTTTAGATTTTTCTCTTTCATTTAATGTAAGATCTACTTGACCTCTTAGTTTCTCTATTGAAATTCAAAAGTTACATGCCATAGAAAAGAGTACAGTTGTCTTTATTTGAACACGAGGATGTATTTTGAAGATTTTAAATCTCTCATACTAACACTACTGAAGTTCACATAATTACAGAATTTTTGAGGTTTGGGAGGGACCTCTTGAGATCACCATGTCTTCCACCTCTCGAGTAGGGTCAGAGGATGAGATTATCTTGGATGCGTCCAGTTAGTCTTTGAATATCTCCAAAATGGGAGAATTCACTTCTCTGGGCAAACCTGTTTTTGTCTTAGACTGTCATCATTGTAAATTTTTTTTTCTCATATTCACATAGAATTTGATATTTTTTAATTTGTGTCCATTGACCAATTCCACCCACGAGGACGTTACTGGAAGCTCAAGCACAAACTAAATGCAAGGAAAGAATGTAAAGGTACTGATGATATTCATCTGACATTTCCTCTAGGCTCATAGATTGTGTGGAATTTCTTTTACTTTCCACCAAGTCCCTTTTAGCCAGCAAATCTGGAGGCAGAGAGAAACTGAAATTAGAATTATTAATTCCTAGTAAATTGCATTAGAGTTTTATTCATACAAGAAAATAAATCTGTGCTAAATATAGAGGTATTTCAGTATATTAGCTGTCACAACAAGTACCAATGGTTTCATACATCATCTCTTCACTAACCTCTCTCTAAAGGAAAAGAATTCCAAAAATATATAAAGCCTCTCATTGAAGAACAGCAGTTTAACAATCTCTTCAAAATTACAGGCATTTTCTGAGAGCTTCTAACATGGTATAAACCAAGTAGATCCAATGTCTTCAAGCACGATTTAAAATCTTAGCATTAAAAGAAAAACAAAATTGTTACAAAACAAGGATAATATATTTATTTTGGTACTTATATTTCAAGTTGAGATCTACACACAGGCAATGCATATCTTTTTCTAGCTCTTCCCCCATCTGTAGGCCCTTAATTTTCATTGTCATAATTCATTGTGCCAGCCTAAAATGTTGAGACTGACTTAGGATATTTATCTAGCCATACAGCACAGATGGACAAACTAAGAGACTTGGCAGTTAGCAGATGTTGATTTATGCTGAATTCAACCATAATGTCACAGGCCTATTGCTGTAGTTATACTTAGGGCTTATTCTGGTAAAAATCTGTGCATCTCCTTTTGTCAGAGCAAGGCTTTTCAACTGATTTCTAAGGGAGTAAGTATGAGTCAATTTTGAGCTTTTCTAAATACTCAGACCTATTCTAGATATTATGTAGGATTAGCAATACAACTTGAAGAAAAACCTTGAAGATAGCATGGGTTTCATTCTCTGAAACCATGAATGCCCTGTGTTTCTTTGCATGCATGCAGTGACTTACTGGGGCGCTGAAGTGGTCTGATAGAGTCCCTCAAGAGGGCATGTAGAGAGGGATGGGAATCTCATTTTTTGGCTGGAACTCAAGTCTGGCACCTAAAGCTTACTGGTGCTTGATTTTTACAGCAATAGTAGGAATTAGACATCTAGTACATGTGTAGACTCCATACTGTAGTCATCCTGATAGTGAATGCATTCACATCCAAGAACTGTCTCTCTGTTTACACACATTTATGTGTGTGGCTTCCGTATGACTCCTGAATGTGACCCTACTTCTGATGACATGAATTTGTCACATATGTCTCACTTAGATTTTGGCTTTCTGGGGAAAAATCATCTCAACCTTTTCCTATTATTGCATTATGTCAAAATGCACTGTCATAACTACTTTCTTCTCAGCTGTGATAATTAATTCATAACTTGCTTTCATGACTTGGAAGGAAACTATTCATACACAATCTGTTCTCATCTGCTTTTCTTGTCTTCTAACATCAAGATGAGTTCAGGTCAAAAGATAGAAATGGATAACAAAGTTTTGAAATCCAGAAGGAAATTAATTAAGACTCCTACAAGCTGTTTCAAAACAAAGAAAAATCTGTTATATGACATATCTGATATTAAAATGGAAAAAATACTGGAGATGTATCCTTCTGGGCTTAAAGTACAACTACTTCTGTGGGAAATGTATATATGCAAAAACTTGTTTTGAGAATGTATGATTTTGAGGAAGTAACGGGCACTTAGGAAAAATGAAAATGTCCATATTTTTTCAAGCTGGCTTCCTTAAAAGTTGGATTCTTGATTTACTGTAAAGATCACAATTCTTTCAACTTTTCCACATTTATTAAATAAGGAGACACATGATTCTGGTGCTTGCTGTCGGTCCCTTCCTAATCAGGATATTCTGTGATTCCAAATAGATTGTTTTAAGAAACTGTTTAGAACAAAATGCTATCAAATTTGTATAATATCAATTCCCATGTATTTTATGTACTTCAGTAGTCTCTTGACCAACTGAACACTCCTGAACGGGACTAATTTGCATATGTATAGTTTAAATGAACATGCTTAAAATATCTGAGAGAAGGTTTCAAATAATCTAAATTAACATTCTAAGAGAAGGTTTCAAAGGAATATTTCTGGAGCTAGGCATCCAGCCTTCAATCATTTTCGCAGACTGATTTGGAAACTCAAATGGTACATTTTTCCTTTAGATTATGGTAAAAGAGGTAACCTTCTTCTATGACAAATAGCTCCTGTATATAATGGCATTTCTAACTCCTTCGTTCTGCACAAGCCCATGAGATAGCATGACCTTAAGTTCTTAATCAATAAATCAAAACTTCTTTTAGATATCATATGCTTCATGACATTTAGAAAGAGTGGCAAGTTGAGCGTTAGGAGTGATTTCTCAGTATCATTTCTATACTTACCAAAATGTCTTCCTATAGAAAGGAAGACAGATTGACTTTATTTCTGCATAAGGCTTTGGTTCTCTGCTCACCCTTATTTCACTTCTAAGAAGGGGAAAATTATGATGTCTGTTTGGAAGTCCCAATTACCCTCATTTATGTCAATGGCAAATTTAACTCTATTAAAGCTTCTTTGTGTTTTAAGCCACTGAAACACAATCCAAACACTGAATGCAGCCCAAAGGCTTGACCTTTCGTAGTGCATTGTACAGACATGTCTGTGTGTTTGCAACTGGGAACTTTAAATAGCAGGCAACTAATTTTTAATTATTCAGTGCTATAAGTTGGGTTCTTGTGGCATAATGTCAATTAGTAGGAAACAATAGAACTGAATATTTTGATATAGTGAGTTTTTCCTCTGTCCACTGAGAGTTGGTAAACACTGTAAAAGAATAACATTTCTGTCATTTAGCTTTGCTTGAGCCATTTTTCCCTTGCACAACCTTAAACTAAGAAAAGTCTGTGGTTTCATTTAAATGCACAATAAAGACAACAGTGTCAAAAAATAATGTTCTGCTGTTGGGCTCATTCTAAAAATGTCAGTCAAGGCACAAAAACCTTTTAAGATACAGCTAAGTAAATTAGATGTTACATTCTGCCACGCAGTGAGCTATTCCGACATGCTGACATCTTCTTACATCACAGATTTGGGTTAGAAGGGACCTCTTGACATCATCTGGTCCAACTACCCTGATCAAACAGGATCAGCTACATCTGGCTGTCCAGGATAATGTCCTGGTGGGTGTTGATTATACCCACAAAGGGAGACAGAGCAACTTCTCTGGGAAGCCAGCGTGTACTGGTGCATGGGATTATTCCTCCATAGGAAAACTGAGGATGATTCATGTCACATCACTAAAGATAATATAGACTTTACATGGAAAAATAAATACATCCAGCAACAAACATAACTTTAATTTGGATGCTTCCCATGCCTCCAAATTAGGAGATTTGTGTAGAGTTTTTTCCCTTGTTGTTTGAAAGAAAATAGAATATCTCACTGTCTGGCAGCCAGAACAGGATGCCAGAACATTTAAGGAGGTTTTAGAGACTCCTTTTGTATTTTGTTTTGTGTTGTCTAATTTGACATCTTGTTCATATGTACTAAATACTTTAGGTCAAAATACATATTTTTTAAGAATTAGGTGCTTTCAACCAAATCATACCAGGTAACTGTCAGGAAAAATATGATTGAAAAATAATTTCAGTTCAGTTACTAATGTCTGCTTTAGTTGGGGTACTTTCAGTTAATATTATTAGCAAGTGACTTAATGGAGTTTTAGATTTATCTTGGTTTTAAAAGCGAAATCATGTGTACTACGTATTATACAGAGAGGACATTTGGCATGCCCATAATGTGTTATGGTATGCAGGAATATTTGTATTGTCACAGAAACAACAAGAGGGAGTGGAGTACAGCTGTGCTATCAGCCTGCTGTTAGGGATAATCTGTCATATCTGCTTAGATGCATGGTGTTTCATCATGCAGTGGAGCAACAACCTTTGTTTCTGTCCTATGGCTGAAAAAATTTCTTTTGGATTACATTCACTGAAAGACACAATTGGGGAAAATAAAAGTAATTATTTTTGTTGTTCTTATTTTTGTGCTGGTTCCTCATTCCTCTGGGGAAAGTTTTGTGAGGCCCAGTGTTTCAGAATCCTTAGAAATACAATGGGGAACATTAACACAGCTTTCATAAATGGTTTGTTTGCTTGAGAGGAAAGTTTTCTTTTTCTTATGCTGGTACAGGAGAGCAAATCAATCATTATGTTTAATGGAACAGTGTGTGCACTTAAAAAGGACTGTCTTCTTTTGTTCTTTTCCAAACTGGAAATGTATTGTGCATTTTAGGGTCAGAACAGATCAGGTATGAGCAGTACAAATACAAAATTTACTTATTTATTGACCTGAAAACAATATATAATTCAGCTTGCAACGTAGACCGTGTTTCAGATTAATTTGTACAATTAATTGATTTTTCAGACTCTCCAAAATAAGGATTTAATTGGTAATGTAGACCAGAATTGGAACTAACTGTTGTTCACCGCTATTGCATTAACAAAGCAGGGAAGATCTGCAGCGGCAACCAAAATCTTTAAGTTCCATGGTATGTTCCCTTTCACTCTGAACACTTGCTAAGAAGATAGCCTGATTAAATGTGTGCTCTTACACACTTTTCTAAGCTCCTTTTCTTCTGGACACCCCTACGCATAAAGTATATTGGTAGATATAAAAGGCAACAAATGTTGTGAATAGGTTGTTTTATATGATCATCACAGAGTATATGAATTATCAATATACTTAAAATGCTGCTGACAAGTTGAAATAGTTTTCAGATATTTTTTGATTATCCATGGTCTTTCATTCAATTTTTGGTTTTACATGTTTGTTTTTTTGGAAGCTTGTGAGCATAAAGAAAAAGTCCAAATTAAAAAAACCCAACCTCTACAGCCTCTTCATAAATGCCACTTCATTAAC
The DNA here is from genome assembly GCA_013400175.1 of Phainopepla nitens. Classification (NCBI taxonomy): domain Eukaryota; kingdom Metazoa; phylum Chordata; class Aves; order Passeriformes; family Bombycillidae; genus Phainopepla; species Phainopepla nitens. Next base: position 602,522 of record VXBQ01006515.1, on the reverse strand, counting down.
TGATTCCATTGCACACTTTTTCCAAAGTATCTTCTGTAAAGATTACAACAAAATGGAATAAATGTGTATCTTACAAAATGGTTTGTAGTTTTGGGCATATGAATTAAAATACCATGAAAGGAATGGTAAATTAAATTTATGGGTAAAAAACTGTCATTAATAAAAACAGATTGGTTGTTGAGAATATTAATGGTGTCATAACTTATCTGCTTCTAATTTAGGTAATGAATGAAAGTGGAACTGGTCAAAAGCAAGAGACATGGTTTTGATTTTTAATAATCCATCATTATGTTTGATTTAACTAAATGGCATGATCAGGTAACACAGTTTTGAGTTGGCTTTTGCTTTATCATTCCATTTTTCCATCTGAAAGAGTCAGTGAGTATGTGAGGCATTGAACACAGGGCAGATCAGTCATCCTGGCCAGATTTATGTGTTTGGATTCTGTATCCAAATCAGACACTAAGAGTGGTTCCTCTACCTTTCAAAAGAGCACTGATAAAAAAATATTGCTTATGAGTCTGAAATTCTTTTTAAAATGTGGGGGCTGGATAGAGGAGAAGTAAAGGAAACTTCTTCACTGGAAATTCAAGCAAAAGTGCACGGTATCCTGTTCACCACAGAGTTAATTAAATTAAAATCTCTGGTGGAATCATGTACTTCTGCTTGTCAGGAATTTCATGGTAAAATAAGCACAGCAATTACTATGCCCTGATATAGTCCATACTTCAGAATAACAATAGTATAATAACGTTAATTAAATATGAGTGCATTTACATTTCATCGTTTCCACAGTCCAGAGGTTATATTTGAAGACATCTTATACAGTTATTCGACTGCCTGGTTCCCTTTATATCAATATCAATTAGGGGGAAAAAAAGTGTTTCTTTCATAGTTTAAACATATATAAAGTCATCTTTGATAATTAGAAATAGTATGCAAAGTGAAATCACTATCCAATTCTCAACAATTCCTCAAGCTTAACATGGAAAATATAGATTAAAAAGAGAATATTGATTACATGTCTACATACATTAACTATTAAAATTAAAGTAGTTTTTTTACTACTGTGTTCATATAAACAAATAACAGTATGTATATGAAATGCTAATTTAAATTTAAAATTGAAGGATTTGTCAATATGCTATCATAATAAGACAGTTTCTTCTCTAAATTGGTGGGGAATGTTCCATTAATATTTGTGAAGCAATAAGTTAATATTAAGATCCTAATTAAATTTAATTTTTTGTCCCTCATTGTAAATACTACCTGTAAATTACTGTCAAAACCAGTGAGACTAGTAAACAGCATTCTTCATTGTGATTTTCCTTTGAATTCTTTGTACTTAGAAATGTGCTTTGTGTATATTTTTCAACATGAAGTGACCAAAATTTATGATTTAAATGTCCTGCAGGATTAGTTCTTTTAAGTTCTTTAACTAAAGTTTAGTGGTTTCTCTACTGCAAAAGTCAACATCTCTCTTCTGTCAGAGTTATAGGCAAATGTTATCACCCTTTAGATGGCAACAGAGGCAGATCTATCTCTTCTCTCAGATGCTCTCCCTCAGTGCAGCAGCTAATATCTTTAAGAGCACCAAAGGCAATAGAGAGGAGTAATGAATCCCACAGGCCGAGTCAGGCTTTACTTTGAAATCTTGGTGCTGGAACCGACCTTTTCAATTATTGTGACACAGTTGTCAACATTATCAGTTCTGAAGTCTGAGTAAATGCAGGTAACTCAGAATTTTAAAGTGTCAGACATTTTTAATTAATACTGTACTTAGTGGATGGTGAAATTTCATTAAATAATCTATATAAACTGCGTCTATATGTTTTGGAAAAGTACAGCGATAAGTAAATTACACTAAAGCATCAGTCCAAGTAGCTCAGCTAAATGTAATTGAAGAAACTGTAAGTACAAAGAGCTGTATTAACATACAAAGGACAGTATCCTTCATGCGGATTATTTGCTGATCACAACCAACACAAAGATCAAAGAGTGTGACATTCTTTAACCAGCTTTCTACCTTCTCCAAAAAGAATTCATAATTTATTTTGACAAACTAGAAAATACTAGCTTAAACAAAGCAAACATCAGATCTTTGCTAAGTTAAATAATTTTGGCTTCATATGAGACCCCTAACTAGCAAAACCACGAGGAGCAATAGCTCCTGGTGTAAGAGTAATAGCAGTCAGCTGGGCTCAGGCTGGAGGTGGTTGACAGAAGATGTATGCTTGTGTCCAAGCTATAAATATAGGTTATGGTTTTGTATCAAATTCTTTTCTTTCTCTAACATTGCTTACAGGCGGCTAAGTTGTTTGATGTGACCTCTAGTTCAGTTTTCCATTTCCATTTTTCAGATATAACTCACATCTGCTTGCACTGAATTTTTTACCCTGGTTTTATTTGTTTTGATTAGAAGATAATGCAAAGTTTCAGCAATAATACCACAGGAATTTATAACACTCTCTGGGATAGTTTTACACATTTTAAAATAAAAAGAAAGCAAGTTGTGTAATTCAAACTGCTATTCGAAAGTAATTTTACTAGATTTTTTTTTTTCTTGACATTCTAAGGTGCCAATAAAGCATTTGATTTAATATTATTACAAAAATAAGGTGTTTGGAAGAACTGGTTCAGAAGAAAAATTGCTCTTTTTCCATAGCTTTGAAAAGGTGAACAAGTCTTTAGATCATCATCTATATTTTGCCCCTGCTTAATGTGATTAATTGACACTCATGTAACAATTCTAATCTTATCTATACATAATTTTCTAAGTGGTCTATGCAAAAGATGTGTAAAGTTTCTTAAGATGCAGGGGGATTAGGGATTTTTGTTCAGTGGTTTCTTTTCAGATCTATCTCAAATTTGTGTGAATTCTGTACTGTAGAAATAAAAGAAAATTCCTTCTACAGCTTCACAGGTGACAACATAACATGTGTGTGCTCTCCAATGAGTGCTAGGACCTAAAAGTCATTAAGATACAATGTCTAAGAAGCATCAAAAACTCCAGTGTTCTCAGGGAAAGCAAAGCACACTAAACCAGCAGGAAACAAATAAACTGAATTCAGGAAATTGTACCTGTTCAGTTCTTTGGCTGCAGAAGAGGCTGTCGCACCAACGAAATACTAGATCAAGTGAGACAGATGATATTTAGGTATTATAATATCAAATAAAAGATGTTGCCTTTAAGACAATTGCTCTTCTAGAGCCTTTAAAGGAAAAGAAAGTAAGACATCCAAATCTGATCTTACTGGTATAATATACAGTAAGATACAGTGTACTAGACCAACACCAGAAATGGTCAGAGCAGATAAATAAAACCCAAACCTTGTGTTCATAGTGACTTTTTATCTTTCATTACTTGTACTCAAAGTAAGTACTAAGTGTGTTGTATCCAGGTTACTTGTAGGAAACAGTTTGAGTTATTGTAAATCCATTTATTTTGTTTTCCTAAGAGGATTAAGCCCTGAGAAGGAAAAGTGAGGCACTGTACAGGTTGTGTGGAAAATGTAGGAGTTTTGAGCTTGAACAGAGTACCAGGCTCCAAACACCAATGTAGATCTACTCACAGAAGACAGGACCAAGACAAGTGCACAGGCAGCCTTGTAAGACTGACTAACAAAATCAGACTTGAGAAGCAACCTCTAAAGATTCAGATCTAAAATGAGATTTATTCCTGATGGTCATTTACTAAAGATCAAAAGTTTCCATTCTCTGATATTAAGATCGTAGAGAAAGGAATTGAGTTTTTCATTTGTATACCTTTACACCTTTATAGTGAAGAAGAAAATCTGGCTCAGGCTTTTGCTTGGATAGCCCTTGGATAAGAGTATAATCCCAATCCTCAAAACTGATGCACATTTTGATTTCTCCTGACTAGAAGCACTTACAGCCATCTGTTAGACTGGCAGTACTCCTATGCCAAGATTTTTCTGCCAGTTTAAAAATGGCATGAAGGAGCAACTGGTGAAAATAATCAATTTAAAAAAATGGTATGAAGGAGCAACTTGTGGAAAGAATCAATTTCCATCTCTTCTCCCTCTTGTGGCAGCCTTCATCAAATATCGCTTTAAAATTTGGTGGTTTTTTTTTTTTTTCAATTGTTTTAAGTGCTTCTAGTTAGCAACGAGGCTAATTACAGAAATTAGTTGCTCATGTACCTCTTCAACCACTATTAATCTTAGACCTCTACCAATTTATTTTTGTTAGATCACGTTTGAACTCTATAAAAGTTAAAAAAAAAAAAAAAGAGGATAAAGTTAAAAAAATAAGGTGAGAATTAAGGAAAACATTATGAACTCCATGAAATGTTTATTTAACGGCTCAAGTTGTGTTACAGAATCACATCTATTTCTCCTTTTAAGTAAAGTAATAATTCATTTTATATAAAGACATTCGGTGGGAAACATAACCCTCATTTTTACTTCCAAGAAAAGCAATTGGCTTCAGCAGTATTCTTCCGACTGAGCCTGAGATATCACATACAGCATAGATTCTGAATAAACCCAGTGATTACTGAAGCATCCAAAAAAGTGTACTTCTGATTATCTGGAAAGAGATAAGCAAACAAATATTTTCCAGAGGTTCTTTGAAGAAAAAGGTTTATTCTAGACCTGTAGCACTGCAGCACTTCAACTATAAAGCTTTTAGCTATTTTAAACATTTTCAGAAATTGTTATGTCTATTCCCTAATGTGGAAATCCTTCAGATGGTCATACATGGCACAGAGTGCTAAAAAATATCAGTCAGGCATCTACCATCTGCTGTCTGGTTTAGCACTTAGAAGTAATGAGTGTCTGCTGCTCACAGCTGTCACAGTATGGCCTCAGAGCGTAGGCAGACACAGTCACCTTTAAATCTTCTGTGGGGGACACAGTGCCAAGCAAACTTGCTGGTATTGAAAGAAATGTTGGGAACAGGAGCAACCAAAAAGTGTGTGACTATTGCTGATCAAACTAATTTGGTTCAGAAAACGCTTCCACTATGAGAAACTTTTCCTGCTGTGAGAGGCTGAATGCAGCATCTCTCTTATCCACAACTAGACTAATTTAATGTATATTCCATGGAATTTGACAGCATCATATGTTTGTTTTGAGACTAATTCACAGCTTTGACTTCAATTAGCAATATGTTCTTGCTAGTTTCTTTGTGCAGGACTCAGTTCTACTCTAAATTAACAGCTCTATTTGAAGAGTTCCTGCTTTCAGTTGCATTGCATGCATCTTTTGGGAATGCCTTTATTTTAAACTGTTACGCTTTACTGGTTTTATTTTTACAGAGAACTGTTCTGCATTCTTAAGTGTTTCATTTTCAGACTGTTGTGTTTGTACATTAATGTTCTTAATGTCCCTTGCTGAATCACTGTTGCACTTTTACCGTCTAACATGCATCAAGCTCTCACTCATTTATCTCCCTGTAATGAAAATTTGGGACTGATACATTGTACTGATACAAATCAATCTGCTATTATCCAGTATACACTGACATTAATTGATTGGTTCGGCATTTATGAAATTGCTTTAGTTATGCAGTTATGACATATCTTACAAAATGGCAGTAGACTTAAACAGACCTTTTAGGAAAAGGATTTCATTCTGAGAAAAAAAAAANNNNAATTAAAAAATATTTTATTATTGAAAATACCAAAAAAAAAAAAAAAAAAATAAAAAACCTGGTCACTACAATTGGCTGCATAATTGGTTAAATCATAATAAGTAGATGTGCCATGACAACTTTGTATATCTTTAATTCACTGAGGATTTTTTGGGGTTTATTTCAGGCAGTTATTTGTTGAGTAAAATCATTTTTGTTTGAAATTTGCTTTTTCTTTGCCTCATGATACAATCCGTCTTAAAGTACAAATGATGGAATTTATCTTCCAGATGAAAGGAAAAATAATTTAATATCATCTATTTTAGACAAGAATGCTCAAACAAGTTACGTTTTCCATGAGATTTGCACAAGTCCAAGAGGGTTGAAAATGAAGTATAAAGGGTGGAATGAAGACAAACAAAGGCAAAGATTAAGAAAAAAAGATTATACAGAAAAATGACAAAGATTAGTAATGTTTTGAGTGGAAAAGATGTATGGAACCTAGGAGACAGGTTAAAGAGGGACATAGCTGAGAAGAAAACGACTGAAGCTACGCAGAAATCCTGTCTGGTTGCATATAACAAAATACTGATACTTTTAGGAAGTGCTGTGTGTAAGACAGCACAGATTCATAGTTCAGAATTCACTATGGGATGGAGATCAGTTCAGTCAGATGTGATGGACTGTTAATTCTTGTGTACTGTGCTTATGCTAGAGCATGTTTATTTCAAGAGTTTGTTATTTCAAAGGAGTTGTTATATTGCAATGAGCAAAAATTGCAGGATTCTCAGCTTTACATTGAAGGATATATGGCAATTTATGTGACATAAAACATACATGCTTTGGAAGATCACTTTGGCCCTTTTGCAATTGTGTTATTCTTCAAACCAAAAATTAGCAGAAGAATATTTATAAGTAGATATCTTGTGGTGTGAGAAACTGTCAGAATTGATTCTAATAATTGAATAAGAAGAAAGCTCAAGCAGAAAGTGATTGAATATTTTGTGAAGGTGTATGGAGACAGCTCTCAGTAATGCACGTGTAATGCAATAAATCATTCCTGGAGCAGAGGAGCCATATTTCTCAACAGCAGCTTGAAGCCGTGTATGTGAAATAGTTGGTTGTCTAATGATGCTGGTAACATAAACCTTGCTCACTACTGATGTACCTATTCCTTCAGATGAGAATCTATTGTTTCCAATACTCCACAGTACCTTTTATACCACCTTCAGTTAGTGAGCAAGCACCTTCCAGCTGTTCTTCCTGTTTGCTAGAGTTTCTTCTCTGAAAAAAAGAGAAAATGTAAAAGTTGATTCCCAGTTTTAATGTTTTGAGTTCTGAAAGAATAAAGGGAGTTCAGGTACGTAGTCACTATTTTTGTGGAAAAAAAATTAGCTCTGTCTGCATTTGTGTATAGGGAGTCTGGGTAGGGAAAGCAGAGAATGAATCTTGTCTTACCAACATGAGTGAATATACTGTCTGCATCTAAATATACACACCAAAAATGCTACACTTTCTCAGATATGTTCTTAAGATGTGAATTTTCTACAGTATCTCAAATATTTGTGTGTGGGCATTTTATATGCTCCCCAGAATAAGAGCAAAGTAAAGCACTTCAGTTTTTTTCATATGACTGAGACTACCAACAGATGATGCACAATTCTGGTCTTTGTTTCACTCAGAGGAAAGATAAGAATGCAGTAAGTTAAGCTTTGTCTCTCATGTCTTTGCTCTCAGACATCTTTTATATCAAAAGCTTCAAAGAAATTTAAAGATACAAAGATAAGTCCTGCCTTCGTGATGATTAAAAAAAAAAAAAAAAATTGAAGTGTGAGACTAGTACCAATGCCATATGTTAATGCATTGGAAATCTGGATGTATAGAGGCAAAAAAGTCTCAGAATGTCCAAGTATAGTCAAAAAAATTGAAATACAATCTAAATATCGTTGATAGATTTCTTATTAAAATAAGATAAAAGTGAAATTATTGATATGAGGGGACGCACTGTAGCAGCCAGAGGAAAAAAAATCATTCATTTGTGAATAAATGCTACCTTCTTTAAGAATGTCTGTGTCAATTTAACAAACTCAAATATTCCGCTAGGGATTCAGTGGGCATGCAATTCTGCTTTTGGGTAGCTGGTTTCCTAAATTACTCCTTCCTTCCTTCCTTCCTTCCTTCCTTCCTTCCTTCCTTCCTTCCTTCCTTCCTTCCTTCCTTCCTTCCTTCCCTCCTTCCCTCCTTCCTTCCCTCCCTCCTTCCCTCCTTCCTTTCCTCCCTCCCTCCTTTCTTTCCTGCTTCCCTCCCTCCTTACTTTCTGTTCATTAGTCAGGATTTTTCATGTATTATCATACTTTCATATCTTCCTGGTTATGTCTGCAGATTTCTTTGACAAAACAAAGGAGAAATGAGCTCAAGTTCTTTCAACAAATGCTGCAGGAAAGGAAGTTATTTACTCTTTTGCTCTTGCTTATGTACATTTGCTTTAATTGTAGAGTAAAATTCATCTTATCGACCAATTTCTTCCACTCTCTCATGAGGAGTAATTCTTGTATAGGGTGATATTTAGAAAATGTGGCAAACCACAACACATTGATTCAATATGATTACAAAATTTTAATTGAAAGTACATATTAATCTGCTATACAGGAAATTATACAAATGTTTGCAAATAATGCTACAGATCTTATAATTTTATGTACCTCTATTATACTGTATAATAGAGGTACATAAAATTCTAGAGAGTTGCAAGACACTTTTGGTGGATTTTCTCTTATTTTGGTGTTGAAAGTGTAAAAATATTTATTTCATTTGTTTGTTTGGTTTTTCCTCCATGGTGTTCAATGAATCAGTAAAATGGCAGAGGCTTGTGTGATGCCAACATTAAAAATACTTCCTTTGCACATCTGTTTTCCAAAAAGTAAACTAGTGATTTTCCAGGTGTAGTCACTACCCAGCCACAAAATATAAACATAAAGCCTAAATATATGCTTCCTTTTTATGTTTTTATATGCATATTTATAGAATTTTGTGGCAAAATTATAAATCCCAAATGACACATACCTTCTGCAACTCCGTGCTGAAAGTGTTTCTGGTTTAAATCCAGGTGGGAGGTGAAGGAGGCATTTTTAAGTTCTTCAAATCAATTCCTGGTTTCACGATGGCTGCATCTTCAATTTCAGTTTTGAAATGACTGTTGCGTTGTTATCTCTCTGCACAGTACATTTCTGCAACAACAGGAAGCAAGCTGAATTCAGCAATCAGATAGCTTGTTCTCTTATCAACAAAGCAGACTTCATTATGAGGCATCCCTGTTTATCTAATTTCTTTCTGTACATACTCTCTGAATGAAGTGTCAACCTCCTCTAGCTTAGTATGTCTACAATTGTGGATAAATGCTTTTCACAAGTAACAACTATTTTATACTTACATATATAGGGGGGTGTTTGTTTAGGTGTGAATATATATATCTATATATAAAAGATATACTAAACACATTCATAAATATATACATCTATGAATATATATGAACTTCTGATCAACCCCCACCTTTTTAAGCAGTGAGAGGTAAGAAAAATAAAATCATATGGAGGATTTATAATACAGGGGTATAAACTTTATTGTGACTCAAGTTTTACACCCTTCAAACTAACAAAAATCAGGATGGCAGGCTGTTTTACCTCCAAGCTTCCTTCCCCTGACCCACCACTCACACTTGCCAACCATGCTGTGGCTAGGGCTGTACAGGAGACAGCTCTTGGGGAAGGCAGGCCAGTATCTCAGTATTTTTGTGATTCAAACCATTTCCATGGTGATAATATTGAGTCCTTAGGTCATTCAGGGGCTCATGAAAGATAGAGTTTATGTTGTTTTCTCCAAAGACCTTGGAGATCCAAATACTGTAATATTGTCACCCTGTCCTGAAAGGAGACTATGAGCATATTTTATGTTGGTTATCGTGATTAGTTTTGCACAATAATTTCTAATGATGTGGCTAATTGAAATAATTGTGGTGAGTGCCTCAGTTTAAAGGGATTTTTTGTTTTTTGAAAGAAAGTTTCAGTTTAATATGGAACTTCTTCCCACACCAATTACTCACAGCCTAGGGAAATGGACATGTCCTGCAGTGTGAGAGGTGTCTGTTCTTGGACTTGTATGGCACTCCTCCACTTTTCCATCAACTTTCTTTATTGTACATCTACTAATGTTTTATTGGTGCTTTTCACAACATTCTCAATGAGGCGCTTGAACATTAGTGAAGGGAAGAAACTGTCATTTTTTCCCAAATTAAAAAAAAAAAAGGCAAAGAATTCTCCCTAATGTAATACAAACTTTGGAAACACATTGACTATTTCAAGTTAGAATTTCCATTCTCAGTGATTTTATAATTCTGGGTTATTAGACACTCCAGATTTTCAAAGTCATTCCAAGAGAACTGTTTTTAAAAAGTCTTACATCTAGGATTAAAAAATATTGGCTCTCATTATTTAAAAATGAGAAATTAGTCTGTTATCTGTTGCAACTAATGTCAGACAGATGTAAGAGAATATTATTACTGTTATGTCAATACATCTTGAGCCAAAATTTCAGCAGAAACCCATCATGAGATTTAGAACCCTAAAAATATTCTTCTAAATTGAAAATATTTCAGTCTACAATGAAGAACCACAAAAACCATTCTTTAATCTAGAAGTTACAACTGATATTTTTCCTTGTTATCTGTAAGGTAGCAGCAGATTTCTTTAACAAATGGATGCCCTTATCTGTTTTAAAGTGTGTAATTTGAAATAATTGGATTACTCAGATTCAGTAAATTCCTTTTACTTAAGTTTGGCTGAAACAATGTGTGCTTGAACACATAAACCTTCCTCTTTCATCAACCTGTATTTTGAAGCTACTATAATTGTACTTTCCTCCATTAAATATATTATTACCCTTCCCTCTCAAAATAATAACCAAAGATTATTTCAGCAGGACCTAAGCTACTGGTTTAGGCTTCATATGTTCCCTTTTCTGTGAATTGGAGACTGTCATTCAACAGCAGCTTGCTCCTGTAAAGGAGCTCAAAGACCTTTTACAACAATATTGGATGGAGAACAGCAGTTATTCCCAATAGCTTGGAGGTAATTTCTGGCCTGAGGAAAAGAGACCTGTTTAATGTGGAATGCCTAAAGTGAAACTGGTGAATTGTATATTAACATTACTATACTAATGGAGTATGCTAATATTATTCATAGATATTAACGTAGTAGGGTGTTACACAGAGTTAGCCCCCAAAAGATGTAGGAGGAAATTTTAATGACTCCTGAGAAACCCAGTATTTCAGGCAACATAAGCTCATTCAAGACAAAATTATTGAATTTTTCTTTATGATTGCATTATGTGAGGCTTACCTATAACTCTTTGGTTTGTAAATTAATCCTAGATATAGCCAACCTAGCCTCTATTTTAAGGGGTCAAAAAAGGTATGTGTTTGTTTACTGACATGAAGGATTTTTCCGTTAGAGTACTCAGTAAAAAAATAATATTGATTAACCCATGATTTCCATTTCAGTGTAGCAGTACTGATATACATTTGGGTTTTTGTTGCTGTAGTTTATGCTTCCTTAACAATATTCTGTAAGGGTAATCTTTCACCTTAAAACAGGTTGAATGTAATATTTTATTTGACAGTTACTGCAGTGATCCCTCCAAATGCGCAATGTCTCTTATTAGAACATCAGGAAATTTCTAGGGCTGCCTTTGCTATGCTAAATTAAGGCATACTTTTGTTCACTCCACATTATTGTGTGTATCCTTTCTGTTTAGGAACCAAATTTTATCAGGAGCAGCAGCTCCTCTGTCATGCATCAGGTATCAATCATGTATAACCTGTGAGAATCAGCAAATATCCCTAAGGCATGCATCAGTGTGTTTGTATGCAACACAAAAGTGGCTTTTAGATACCTGCAGTTATGTTTTTTCTTTGAGTGCCTGGTTGATATTTAAACACTTGCCTTTCATTTAGTCCTAATTCTAGCTAGCTATAGGTTATCTTTCCAACCTCTCCTGGCATTTTGATATTTTTCAATATCAAAGCAAGTCTAGATAAAAAAAAAACCAACACAAAATACTCCCAAAAACCAATAAAAGTGAAAACCACCCCAAAACATAAAAGAAACAATAACAACAACAACAAAAAACTACATGGAATTTATTGTTTTATAAAATGTATCTTCTCAGGCTTAACTTAAATATTCGTCCAAAATAAGAAAATATTTTGCCTTATTAGAGGTTATTTACCTATCAAAGAAGATGTTTAAAACACACAAGAGAATTCATTTTGCCCTCGTGAAACAGAAGTGACTCTTTAGGAGTAGTTTATTGATTTAAACAGTTGAGTAGCCATAATTGTCTAGAAAGTATTACATCATAAAATGTATTAAGTCTGCACAGAAAAGCAATTGCACTGGAATCTCTGAACTAGTAAAGAGAATTCATTAGAAATAACAGACACTTTTCCCCAAAACTCTGTCTCTCTTGATTAATTTTGCTGTTTTCTACATATTGTTACTGCTTCAGAGATACTAATTGCTAGGACTTCATAGTAGATAAAATCTAGATTTTTATAGCTTCTAATCAAAAATTTCTGTCTTCTGCAGTGTTGTATGGCTGTGTATAATATATAAAGCTTCAAAATGATGCTTAACAGTGGTAGCTTGAATTCATTAGTGTTAAGTAAGCATTTGAAAATATTATAAATATACTTGCAAACTTCTCAGCGTTCCTAAATGGTTTTATGTAAGTACACTTACTATAGTTGCTCATTGGGATATGGTGCTACTAGCAATGAAGGTATCTTGTAAGATATGTTGGTGCAGAAATTGTATTTTATGCCTCTAGAAATGGTAGCAGAGTGTTTCATTTAAGAACAGGCTTTCTTGATGCAGGAAAGCTATCAATTCTTAGAACGTGGATCATGTAAGTATAACCCTTTCCTGACTACTCCTGTCCTATTTATAGATTTCAGAGAAGAAAATAATTAGAAGCAGGATGATGATTCCACAATCTTTTACTTAGCTTTACCTTTTCCTCTTCTTTTTTGGTAACTGGGAAAATGTTTCTAAAAATTAAAATATATTTATCTATAGCTGAAGCTATTCTTAATTATACTCACCTGGAAATAAAAATGAGCTTTTTAGGGAAAGCAAAGCAGTCTAATTTCATCTATGAGTTAAACTCCGGTAGAGGCATAATGAATTCCCCTGTGTATTACAATGAAGGTTTTGGCTAATCAGACAGAATAAACTGATAATAAACTTGTGCCTTGAATAATCTGCCTCATATCCTGTATAATTCAGTGTGAGTTATAAAAGAAGCTGGTGAAGGGAAAAAGTCAGGATCAACAATTAATCACTAGTAAATGCAGATAAGGGCGTAACAGACAGTGTCTGTCTCTGTTGGGACTGCAGTGTATTGCTTTCCTTGGTTATTTCACTGTTGCTGGCCTAAACTCTATCAGTGTTTACTCATCCACTAGAGAAATGCACTTGTTTTCTGTAAGTCACCATGACCTTTAAGAGTTTGATATTCACAATAGTCACTGTAGAGCTTAATTAAATGGATGATCAGGAAGGTATTTAGGAGGAAAGATTTAAGAGAGAAGTGCAGTTTAAGTCATAGTTCTATATTTGTGGCTAATGTTAGGTTCCCTTGGCTGTGAGACTATAATTGCATGAACGATGTGTGCACCGTGTAACTCACATTATTGAGAATTCTAAATCTTAACTTCTGTGTCTCTAAGCAAGTTATTCAGGTTTGGGTGAAAGACTAAGATTCAAAAGTAAATGACAACTACAACCAGTTTTCACTTTAACTTGTCTATGTGCGTAGAACACCTGCAAATTACACCATCAAAATCTGCCTTTATCCCTGGCTGCCAGTTCTAGCCTGCATTCAACATTTTTCTGTCTTTCCTATATTTTGCTTCAATAAAACAAACAATCAAGCACAACATTTATTTTTCAAGCATTTGATAGTATTTCAAATGGAATATTTCACATGAAAATGTGATTCTATTTTTTAAACATTCACAGTAGGTGAAAACTGAGATCTGCTATTCTAAATCTATTGTAATAGAAGACCTTTATCAGATGAAATCTTACAGGTGAAAAACTCCAAACTTCAAAACCCATATTAAAAATCAGTCTCTTCATTTATAGCTCTTAATATTCAACTTGAAATCTTCTTATATCACTCTATACCAGACAAAGAACCTTCTGCAGCTGGAATCTCCCTATGCATTTGTTTAACAGAAAGCTATCAGGTCACCCTCTGTTGAAAAGATGAATAGCAGAAAGAACAGCCCAAATACGAATCAATAGTATTGTGTAGGCTTCTGTCACAAGCTCTGTGGTGATCTCAAATCACCGTTGAAGTACCACCAGATAACACTTTACACAATACCTTCACAACCCAGCACAGTTTTTCAAACACATCAGAGCAGGCCATGCTGATTACTACAAGTTTGAGAAACCAGAGAAACACAGAATGGAATTTGAGAGGGTTTTGTTATTTTTTCATTGAAATCAGCCAGTGATTGTATGGAACAGAAGGTTCCATGGGTTGCATCCAGAATATTTCAGGCTTTTATAAGGGAGTGAAGGATATAATGGTAAATGCAAAAAAAAACTGAGACCAGGGAAAAAAATTAGAACTCTGTCTCCCATCTTTGAGAGTGCTATCATAACCTGTTCTGCTTCATTCATTTCTTCTTCACAATGACTTAAATGGAAATTTATAGAAAGAACAAGGGCATTTCACCACATGACGATATCTTGCCACAATCTTAACTGACTTTTCAGGAGGAGTTGATCTGAATTGTGGGGGGATGAAATTCTAAGAATATTCAATTTCTAAGGAGTACCTTAATTTTTTGTTAGTTTTATGTCACTGAGTTTATACAGATTTTCCCATATAATTCTGTGAATACTTCTGGAATGACAGAATTCAAGTGTATTTAAAGAATAAAAAAATTTTCACATCAAACATGAAAATGGGAGACTTTTTTACAATATGAGGGTTTATGATTTGGGAGTATCTCTTTTAACATGGGAAAGGAATCAGTGAAAACAAGCCCTTAGGTCACATTTTTGAAGACATGTGTTTGGAGTGAGTTTCTCCTACTTACTATCTTATGTTTATTGTCAGAATGATCACTGCAGGTACTTGTATTGCTACCATTTCTGCCAAAGGTCACTTCTTCTCCCTTCCTAGTACAAAATTAAGTGAAAAGAAATTTACCATAGTTTTACTTTCCTTTATTAGTCAAATTATAAAGGTTATTAGACATCATGGAAATCAGTGTACAATAGTCATTGCCTTGTATTCTGACAGTTCTAATCTGTTGCTAAATACTGAAGTTTTCATGCTTAGGGTATTAGGGTGAGAGTTCACAATATTCTTAAGACTCTGAAAGAGTTATAGATACTTATTATATATATATTTTATTGTAATATATATATATATAATATTTATAATTATATATACTCAGTTACTTTTTTTTCCACAGAGCTTGACAAAGGTTTCTGTTACAATGGAGTTCTCAGTGTGGTGGTTTTTGGTATAGTGAGGTTTAGAAGTATCATAGAGTAAAATATATTTTTTAATTCTTAAGACTGTACTGGAAGATTCAGTTGAAACTACCAGGACTGAGAGAAATTAATAAACCCTTACTGAAGGTAATCCTAGAATATATTTTGGAAAAAATGCAAAATCTTGCCTTTCTTTTCTTGAGAGTGTCTGTAGATTCCAATCTTGGAAAGATGCTACAGACGAGTTTAATTCACAGCATTGTGATAGGTTTTTATTAAGTCAGGTGTTTTGCTGAAGTAGAGAAAGAAAGACTGTAATAATCAAATTCAGAAAAGGATATCATTTTATAATTTAATATATGGATTGAATAATTAGCAATTTTGAATTCTAATGTTTTCTTCTTGTACAGAGGCTCAACCTTACTGTTAAAGATACAAGCAAAATCCCCATTTCAGAAGAGAATAAAAAGGGCTGGTCTTCTTAGGAAATACCTTACCAAAATTTCCTTACACTGATATAAATACACACAGCTATTATTTTCAGTCCTACTGAAAAAAACAGCTATGCTAGATTTAAACCAATGGAATGATGCTCAGACTCTGGACCAGTACCCCACATTATTTTATTTACAGAAGTTCATACATGAATTTTTATAGCAAAAGGCTTGAAGTGGGAAAGAAGGCATCTGAAAACATATTAAGGAATGTGTATACACTGCATAACTGCTAAAATTATCTTTCTATTTCCATGGTCTATTTTCCTTAATGGAAATATTGGATGGTGGTGATAGCCAAAGGAAAGGTCCAATAAATATTTTGCTATGTAAATATATTCAGGATTCTTTTGGTTTCTTTTTGAAAAAACATAAATTGTAATGCCCAATGCAAGGTAACAATTTGCTTTTAGTAAGTGAACACACACACATACACGGAGAAATAGCACACAGTCATTTCAAACAGAGATATTCTGCCAGAGACTGGCAATTTTCAACTCATTACATTTCACAGAACTATAGCTTTTGTGTGCAAATAAAAATTTAGGCATGATTAATAACTTATAAATATATTAATCACTATGTGCACACCTTGAAAGAACATGAGATTAGAATAATGAAAGCGAGGTCCTGCTTTAAGCAAATCATTAAGTGTGTTTTGTCTCATTTAAGTGCAAACCTAAAATTAAGCCTGTATTTATGTGTTTGTCGGGTTAAAGCTTAAGTTAATGTGACAAGTCCTCTTAGAGAGAGCAGAAGTGTGTTTTACTGCCACATACCAAAAAGGGAAGCTATTAAGTCAAAGCACAAAGCTAGGAGGGAGAGAAGAGCAAAACTGTATTACTGAAAAGAGAAACCTGTCAGACTAGATAAGGTAGAGAGAAAGTGATATGGGTTATGGGAAAAAAACAAACAACAACTGTCCTCAGAGAGACAGGGTAAAGTCCATAGGGAGGAATGTTACAAAGAGTTTAGAGATCATGGAATTGACTCTAAACTGAGCTTTGGAAGGCAGAAAAATGTGGCTAGTTTGCTGACATCCTGATTATTTTCCTCCAGACCTTCTTTAAATATTCAGCCCAAGTTGTACTCATTTTTCTTTTTTCCCTTTTTTCCTATGCCAACCTTCCTCTCATTCTCTATGTGTCCTGCCCTTTCTATGTTTATTCCTTGAATTGTTTATATAATCTTTCCAGCTGTTTTTTATCCATGAATGCTTTCTGGACTGCTGAACATATATGATGTTTTTAAATGAGAGAGGGTTTCCTGCCCATGTTAGGAGGGCTGGAATTGGATGAACTTTAAGGTCCCTTCCAATCGTAACCATTCTGGGATTCTATGATTCCCTAAAATTGTATGCAAAGATTATGCAAGATATTGTGGCAAGTCATTGGTATTGAGCAGTAAAAATCTGAGGAAAGAAGGGAAAGCTGCATTATTCCTAAATGCAACCACTGTTTTCCTAACCAAAATTACTGAAGGGATTTTGAGAAGCTGAAGGTCAACACATAACTACCCAGAACGACAAAAAAACCCTCATTTAAACCCCCAAACACATGAACAAAACATTAGCCATATCTAAACAGGAATATACAGTCTAACTACAAAGAAAATTCTTAGGAGGAAAAAGAATAAGTTAGAGCATGAGAAGTTCTTACTTTGGGTCTATTGGAGTATTCCCTCACCAGAAATTTCTAACTATTATTCAAACCTTTGTATCTCATTTTCTTCCACTTCTAATTACAGACAACACAATTACTTACCCCAACATTTACGTGGCAGTATTAGCACCAGAAAAGCCAGGTGTTAGTGATGTGAATTTTCTTGCTAGGTTATATTTACTTGGAATAATGACTAATTTCAGAGGCCTAAGGTGAATTTTGAAAACAGGTGCACTTCTTTCTATATTTGGGAATTCATTTTAAATCTGCCTGTCAAAGTGTTCTGGCCTCAAATATATCTGGCCTGTTAGTGCCTGCCAAAATTGGTACATTTGTGGTTGTATTAAATACACCTTTTTGCTAGGAACTGATTGAGTGCTCTCTTTATCCTCCAAATTTGCCCCTTTTCTTCCTTCCTACTGTATCATTGAAGAGAATACCCAAGGCATATTTCCAAGCAAGAGCAAATGAGTCTCTAACTTGAGCTGAACCCACATCAACAGATGTCTGAAAGAACTCTGCACCCTTGATTGTAATAAAAATGGTACATTAGCTTCTCTAGTAATAGCTTTAGCTAGAAGTGGTTCCCCAGTACGTGGAAGACCTGTCAGAATTGCCTACTTTGGAATTTTTGCTCCCAGATTCTCATATTGTTTGGGATTTTTCAGGAAGTTAACAAACTCCACTATCTCTAATTTTTCCTCTTCACATCCAGCTGCATCTTTGCATTTAAGATCTATTTCATCCTTAAGGACTTTGGCTATGATTTCACCCACACTGATATGTGGGGTCATTCCCTGTTCGAACCAGAAACATCAAGGCTGTGTGTTCAATCCTTCTATGGGTCAATGAATTGCATTGCTGGACTTGCTTGGAAAGTTGGACTTGCTGAACCTTCTGGGTCCCTTCTAACTCAGAATATTCTGTGATTCTGTGACTTAAGTCCTGCAGGACTTTGAAGTGTACAGTAAAGAACCACTAATTAAAACCGTAGGCAGCAAACCCCAGAGAAATCAGTCATACCTCTCTGATGAGCAGACTACAGGCAATCTATTCTCCAGTTCTATTCCTGGATCTCGCTGCTTCTTTTGTTTCTCCAGCTGTACCCCTTGTTCCATTAGCTTTCCTCCCATTGGGAAATTATCTTTCAAATTATTATCAGGAATGGATGGGGGAGCTATATTTATTTAGCCTGGAGGAAGGAAGGTTCGGGGGAGACCTTATCACTCTCTGCAACTACCTCAAAGGAGGGTATAGTCAGGTGGGGGTCAGCCTGTTCTACCAGCTAACAAGTGACAAGACAAAAGGAAATGGCCTCAAGTTGTACAAGGAGATGCTTAGATTAGATATTTAGCAAAATTTCTTCATGAAGAAGGTTGTAAAGCATTGGAATCCACTGCTCAGGGAAATTCTGGAGGTGCCATCCCTGGAATTTTAAAAAAAAAACAGTGTGGGTATGGCACTTGAGGAAATGGGTTAGTGGCAAGTGTGGTGGTGGTGCTTGAAGATGGTTGGAT
Organism: Phainopepla nitens; assembly: GCA_013400175.1. NCBI lineage: Eukaryota > Metazoa > Chordata > Aves > Passeriformes > Bombycillidae > Phainopepla > Phainopepla nitens. The sequence goes on along the minus strand of VXBQ01006515.1, from coordinate 583,683 downwards.
TTGATGATCTTAAAGGTCTTCTCCAACATTAAAAATTCTGTGATTCTATGGTAGCGTAACCAAAATGAGTAACGTGTTCAAGCAGGATGTACATTGTGCTTGTCCAGTTGCCCACAGCAGGAGTTTCTGCAGCTCTGCCCAAGATCACAAGGACTGGCATGCAGCAACTGTGGCCAACTGCACAACTGTAAGGTGCAAAAAATTAGAAGGTCCAAATACCCTGCCTCTGTTCTGGCTTTTTTTCACAGAATGGTGAGAATTTTTCTAATAGCTTTGTGCTTTAAACTTCCTTTTTGAACAAGCATGAGCAAAATATTGGGTTTTGCCAGGTTTTTTTAATTGAAAAACAAGTTCAATCTATGCAATAAAGAATTTACAATACACACTTGTACCTGCACAGTAGTCCTCAGTGGGCATTTTGCTGGCCATTCTCAATCTCAGAGAGCTGAATGTGAATGAAGAAAGACATTTAGAAGGCCTTTTACAAAGTAATGATTATCACTTCTAATTTCCAACATGTAGAAGCTAAATATTCTTTTCTTATTAGAATGGTCATGATAATTAATAACCGAAGCAGATTGTATTTTATCTGATATGTTTGTCTTAAACCTCTCATGTCATATGCATGACATGCATTTTACATATATATCCATTCACATATCTAGTACTTTTTTCTGTTGTTGCTGTTGTTGAAATATCACAGTTTAAAGGGTAAAGCAAAAGGCACTGGATTGAACGAGTAGTCTCTCAGTACAGCTGATGAAACTGCAGTTCCTTGTGGTAAAACAAAGGAGAAAAAGTGAGGAGGTAAATCCTCATATGGTGTGGCAAATCTTGTTTGCAGAAATGCCAAATTTTCTGACCCTCTTGCAGTGCAGGTACAATGTTCACCAATAAAGGTTGTCTAATAGTTTCTGAAAAGAAAAAGATTCATTTGCTCATAGACTGGGATGTCCTTTTAATTCCCAAGTGTGAATGTTAATAGGCTTCCTTATTAAAGAACCTCATTAAATTCAAAATCCCACTGAAAATTAACTGTGCCATGATAATGCTGAGAAGAGAAGCGCATACAGAACCAGAATATATATTTTGGATATCCTGTTAATCCAGTGAGATTAGCTGTTGAACATGTTGTCTTGGACCTCCAATGACCATAGTAATAGGTTCATTTTAATTTTATTTTCATCATTTTACTAATGCAGTAACGTGAAAAAAATCGTCCTGATATACCTCCCTTTTGCAGTACTGATTAACTGGACTGTTTTGCTCTAGATTTTTCATGTCTGCTGTGTTTCAGTGCTCGTCATTTCTGGTAATTTCATTTTTCAGAAAGTGGATGATATAGCAGAATATTTCATGATTATCAAAGTATGAAAACAAGGCTGAGATACAGAGTGAGTAAAATATGAGTAAAGCAAGAAAAAAAAAAAATCAGTGTTTGACTCGATTAAAAACTGAACACTGAACCAGCAATTTAATCATAGGTACACCTTTATTGCTCTTTTTGCCTTTGAAATTGTTTATTATTGTCCCCCTTCCCTGACTACTTGATGGCTTCAAAAGAAGGTCTTGAGTTCCACCAAGGCAAATGGCTTCCCTGTGTGGTCCAGACTCAGACAGGTTGTCCATGATACTCAGTTCTGTAGGGCATGAAAACTCCTTTACATCACGGAAACTTCTTCCCTACAGAAAAGTGTGGAATTTGACAGCAGTAATAGTTGCCTCACACTTATTGGTTTCCACAGAGAAATTGTGTCTGGTTGTGAGAAGGAGAGCAGTGTTCAGGATGTATAGATTTGCATAAAAGCTTCATGTTTAGCATTTTTCTCTCTACAAACATGCAAATCCAGTCATTCAATGTGCCTGTTCTGCAGATTACAAAATCAGTCTTAATATATTTTTTGTTACAGCTAATGTTAACTCCATACCCAGTACCCACTCTTGCAATAGAGGGTGAGTTATGGCTGGAAGAGTCACAGCCAGTTATATTTGTGGATGTGGAAGACCACTTGTTAGACAGGACAATGTCTCACTTACCTGTAGCTGCAGACTTACTGTCAAGCAGAGCAAAAAAGGAATCAGCTTTACAGTGGAATTTACAGTACTTTTAAATAAACATGACATGTTTTTTCCCCTGGTGGGAAACCATGTATTTAATGGCTCAGGTGAAAAAGTATGTTAATCTGTTCCTCTAGGACCAGGGTTTGTATCAGCACATGCTGACAGACAAATTGCTAGTGCCTGAATGAAAGAAGGGAAGGAATACTATGGCCCTTTGACTGTTAAAGAAGAAAGCACGACTTGGTGCCAGGATCTTACTGTACCATTTTATATATAATCAGTTATTCTTTACACTGGTCAAGATAAACATGGTATGGTTTGAGTTGATTTGTGGGTACACATAATTAGCCAGAGACTTTCTAATTTTTTATAAAATTTTCTACAGACTTTTTCTTTAGTACAATTAGGTCACTTCTTTATTTGTGATTAGATATTCGACTAAGAAACATGTTGGATTGAGATGCAGACCTCTTTTGAGGGCAAGCAGTTGTTTCTTGCTCACCACAAAAAGATCTCTACTTCCCCACCACTAAAATAGTTATTAAGGAAGTCTTGCTGTGACTGCTATTATGTATTCTGATCATTGTGAATGCATTAAAAATTGACAACAGTAAGTCCTGTGCTAGAAATTGTCCCCATACTGAGTAACCATGCTGCTAGCTAAAATGTTTTAATCTTCTGCCAAAGAGTTTTTTTGTCTAACATTCTTATTGTTGCTTAGTTTATGAGTGGGATGCAGAGGTCACTTACAGATTTATGGTTGATAATATGCCCCTCTCTGGGACATAATTGACATCACTGCAGTTGCAAGCCAAGGAATAAAAAGCTTTTATCCTTTCTAAGTGATTATTTCATGAGCTTTTTTTCAATCAAATCTTTAAAAATTATACAAACAATAAAGGAAACCAGGAAGCTTGTGACAACAAATTAAAGTTCTAGTCAAAAGAAATATTCTGTAGGGATAAAGAGATAATAGGGCTCATTTTTTAGTTTACTCAGAGAATCAAAGCCTCATTTATTTAGAGAAGAGTCCTTTTCTAAACTCATTTGAACTTGTCAGAAGATTCACAAAACTATTACTGCTGTGCATATAGTCTGTGCACATTTAGCCTGTTAACACAGATGGGAGAGTAACTATAAATGAGAATGATTCGCAGTTCCTCAGCACAAGTGAGACACGGACATACTGTACAGAATCCAGCAAAGCGCTGATGATTTTGGGGCCTGGAGCATCTCTCCTGTAGGCAAAGGCTGAGGGAGGTGGTGCTGTTCAGCCTGGAAGAGAGAAGGCTCAGGGTGGCATCTCATCAGCATATATAAACACCTGAATGGAAGATGCAAAGAGGATGGAGCATGGGTCACTTCAGGACACAAGGAAAAATGGGCACAAAAAGAAAACATTGGAGGGTCCATCTGAACTTCAGGAAGCACAGTTGTTTTTAAATTGTGAGTACTGGCACCAGTTTTGCAGGGAGGCTGTGGAGTCTTCCTCCTTGGGGATATATCAAAATTGGTTTTGGTCAATTGGCTTTAAGCAGCCCTGCTTGAGAAGAGCAGTTGGCCCAGCTTATCTCCAAAGGTCTCTTCCAACCTCACTTTTTCTGTGAGACAAAGACAAAGACACACATTAAATGAAACTCAGGGGTGAGATCAGCTGACTGAGCTGTTTGAGAAACCAGCCATTGCTCTAATAGCGTTCTTAGGGATTAGAGAGACATCAGAGTGGTAACGATGTCTGATTTTTTTCAGGGGGACTCTGGTTACTGCTGTCTTTCATGGCTTTTACCATTAAGCATCAATGACAGCTCAAAGTAAATTCTGTTGTCAATTTATGCCACTGGATTTGAAAGCAGTATTTGGCCCACACATTTTTAAAATCAATTTTAAGCTGCATTATTTTCTGTTATTAGGCACACAAAAACAGACTATTCAACAGTAAGCCCTCAGACGTTTTTGGACTTTAAAACACTTAGGATAGTTGACTACCAAAAAAGCTACATCTTCTGAATGGGAATAAATAGTGACTCAGATTTCTCATGCTGATTTCAACAGCACTACACTAATAAAAGTGAAGGAAGAATCTAGCCCACAAAGAGAGCTGTAACACAGATGAATGCATTTAATTGATTTTTCAAAGGCTTATACTGGTGCGACAGCTTGTCTTTATTTAATTTTAACTCTCTAAATTTAAAGAGCAATTTAAACCAGAATGATAAAAGCTAGAGGGGAAAGTCACCTATTAGATCATTGAGTTAATCTCCTGCCAGTGCAGAAATGTTCTTTAAAGTGCATTTTCAAGTATTTTGCCCAGAATTGTTCTTAAAGTCAAAAACAACGGGCTTTCTCTCCTTAGAGAGGATTAGGATTTTCTGGCCCTCAGGATATTTCTCAGACATAGTCTTTCTTTTCCTTTTCATACTTTAATTGATGTAGGTCTAATGTTTGGCGAAAACAGTAGGAAGTTTAATAAAGGACCTTTATTGCTTGCTTTTTGCTGACAGCCTGCTAGGAAATGGGAGCTACAGTTTTAGGAGAACTGCAGCTTTTTCTGATCCAGCAGAGCTGCAGTGAAAGTTCAGCCCCACCCTTTCGGACACTCAGCATGACCTGCTCCTTCTTATGCCCAATAAAATGTTTTAGCTTTTGGCTNTAAAAAGTTTAAGCTTCTGGCTTTTTTTTTTTTTTTTTGGCTCTGCTGTAAACACCAAAAGCTCTTTTAGCTTATCCCTCTATTTTACAGACAGAAATGTTCATTTTCTTTCTTCCTTTAATAAGAATGTCAAACCTAATAGTGAAGATGTCTCTTCTATCTATTCCATAGACATCCCCGAGCTTTTTTATTTCTTTTCTCCCTCTCATACAAATAATTTTGTTCATGTATTGCCAGTTTTCTTTCGCCAAAGTCTTCGATATTTTCTGACTGATAGTTGTTGAATTTTTCTTTTTTTTCTGCTGTTTCTCTGAGGTGACATGTTCATTATCTGGCCATTATCTTTCAGGATTTGCTTTTTCCCTCTGTTATTCCCCTAGCCCCTTAATTCGCTTTATTTCCCATTTCAAACTACTCACCCACATCTCCTCCTGCAGCTTGCCAAATTAGTAGCTGTCTTCTAGATTTTGTTTGGGCATAATGACTACTGGAGGTAGTGAGGAACCAGCATATTTTGTAGTGGAGATTATGATATTAAGCTTGTTGAAGTTTTTTATTCCATAGGATATTCCTAAACGATGGTTAGATCTGATTTGGTAATAGATTAAAATCATCAGGCAAACAGGGGAGAATTGGATTCTAGACCCAACACAAAAGATTAAATAAAAATGTAACAATATCCAGGGAACTAATTTAATTAATGTAATTTATATGTATATATTATGTATAATTTATATATATATGTATACATATATATGTAATTTATACATAATTAGAAGAGAAACGGTTCAGCCCTACTGCTAAATTAGAACTTGTGTTGGTACTGAATATTGCTAGACTGGCCATTAACGTTGGAACAGCTTGAAGAGGAGGAGCTGCCTGCCTACAGGGCCTTCACTGCCATAGAAACTGAAGAGGTCACATGGAATTTGGGCAAAGTAATGAATGCTATCTGCATCTTAAATGTTTAAGATGGTAACTGTTGGACCACTGTATTAGAAGGCCTCCCTTTTAATGGGTAGCCTTTTCCATAAGAGCTTGGTGTTCTGCATTGGTTAACTTTGGCTGCTAACTGCTTCTTTCTTTTTTTAAATTTATATAAACAGAATCTAGAAACCTGGCATTGGGTTTGGGGGACTATGTTATGCACTGGAGAGCAAATCATCTAAAACTTAATCTTGCTCTGCCACATTTCTTACTGTGATGTATAAATTTGTTTCTGGATTTATATTTAGTAAATGCTAAGACCACAACGATGCAAAAAAACCTGAGCGGAGCTGGTGGGTTAAGTACTCTAATGAAGAGGGTAAAGGAATTAAGAAAGTTGATAGGTGAAATAAGAACCCAAGAATTATGGTGCACAAAATGTGGAATATATTGATGGATGGATATGTCCAAAACTTGATTGACTGTTTTGAAGAAGGCCTTTGTCATTGAATCTGAGAAATTGGCTTTATTCTGAAAAGTTAAAAATATGTTGTATATCTTGTTCAGATGGAGTATTGATCCCTGGTAGTGATGTAGAGTGGTTTGTCCCAGTTTGTCCCAAATTACTTTCTTTCATGTTTACCCCTCCCTCAAGTTCATGTATAAAAAATTGTAATTTTTTTGACAGTAATTCTTTTTTTCTTTAGTTTCCAAAACTGTAAAAGGATGATCATTCTTTTAAAGAAAAGGACTGTAAAGTTGAAAAGCAATTATTAGTTAATGTTTAACACATCAAGAAAAGCAGCCTTTTCTTTCTGAAGTTAAAATAGTAGAATGTTTCTTTTTCTGTCATGAGTAGAAAACTACTATACTTCTTTGCTTTTAGTATACTGCATGGCGTCATGGTGCAGCTTGTTGAGTAAGGCATTGACTTCATTACTGAAATACTACAAGCTAAAATAGATAAAACACAAATAGATAACTGCATTTTGTAAATAAAAAACTAAGTATTTTTAAATGATCTTTTGACCAGTTATTGCAAGAATAAATCAAGGCATAAAAGTTTTACAACAGCAGCATACAAATGAAAAGTGCAATAAAGTTAATTACTTTACATGACATAAGAAATGTTCTAATCTGATCTGAGAACATGAATAGACAGACTGATAGAGACAGGACTAGAAATGCATTGGGGAAGAACTGATCAAATCTGCTTTCAGGGTGTCAAGGCCCTGAGTGCACCCCCAAGCACTAATTATCCTGACCAGTCAGTGCGCCAATTTGTCTTCTGCCTTTTGGTCCAGAAGCTTTGTTTAAGCTCAAGTTGTGTTCCTAGTTGTTGTCTGACCTATCAAATATGTATCCCTGTGCCAAATGGATTTCCTCTGGGTCCTCATGGGTTTTTTGGATGTACAATTTAACCTCAGCCCTGGCTGTCATATCACATTTGCCTGATGATCACTGGGCTGAGCTTGTTACTGCCACCAGTCTCACTTGGCCCTGTGGAACTGCACCCATGTTGAAGTCTCTACCCCTATCTGTGCCAAGGTCACTTGTAGCTCATCCTCCAATGTATAGGAGTCTTGGTCTTGATGCTCCATGACAGTCAGTTCCAGAGGTCACTTCCCTGCTGTTGATGGCTGGTGCAGTCCAGAATATGATTAGTCTCCATCATTGAAGGGGTATGTGGATGGTTTGAGCTCAACTTGTTGCTTAGTATGGAATAATCTGTTGCTTTGTATAGAATAATCTGAAATCTTATGGTAGTAAGATTTCAGATTATTCTATACAAAGCCACTTTCCTAACTGTATGGTTCTCAGCCTGTACAGTCTTTAAGGGTTTATATCATCACAGATGCAAGGCTTTTAATTTCTTTGTTGAACTTCATAAGAGTCCTTTTCATATTCAATCCACTTTTTTTATCCTTTCAGCATCCTTCCAGTGTGGACCTATCCACCCAGCCTGATGTCATTTGCAAACATGATGCAGGACCCTTTTGTTATGCTATCCAGGATATTAATGAAAATTTTTAACAGTATCAGTATCTAGCATGAAAACTTGAGGTACATTACTTATTACTATCTATCAGAATTTATTTGCAACTGTGGTTTTAAAAACAAAGAGTCCAACCTAATTCAAAGAAATACCATGAAGCATTTCTAAGTGTTAATCTAAATTTCTCATTTGCTACTTTAGGAATTATTACAAAGCTAAAACTTGTTTGTGGAGCAAACAGCCCTGCAAATAGACAAGGTACAATGAATTCACAAGCCATAGTTACAGGGTTGGAAATCAGGCAGCTCTGAATATCCCTCTGCTAAACTGAGACAAGCCACATCTCTATTTTTGCCTTGTCTCTCATTGAATATATTGGAAAGGCAGTGTACTTGGGAAGCAGGCAGACATCCAGCATTTTATTCTCATATTGATAGCTCTGAAATGTCTTAGTCATACTCATATAATGAGATACTTCAGCATTTCAAGCAAAGCAGACACTTTTGAAAGGAGCTCTTTAAAATGAAAAGTACAAATATTTTTTTACCCATAGAGAGAAACACATTTTTTTTGCTACGATATTTCGTACAGTTGCTTCACATCCTTATTATTCTAAATGGCATTCTTCTCCAGCATACCCAGAATTTACTGAAGGTGTTGAATAGATGCCTCAGTAAGAGGCACAGAGCTGCTGTGAACTCCACTGAAAGGGAATACACCCTTGCCTCTTTGACAATCATTTCCTTTAAAAGCCTGACATGCACTTCAAAGAAAGCCCAGGAAATATTATTACCCACTTGTGAGTTGTTGTATCTGTCATTTATCAGTTATTTCTTACAACTAGCTCAGTAGAGATGGTATATGAAAGTAGGTACAAGAAAATCCTTTGTCTTTGCTTGCTTCATTTGGGGGCACAACCTCTCAGGTAGCCCAGAGAAGTCAAGCAGGTTCCAACAAGGTGTTCCTTGAGGATAGACAGAGGGATAGACTCCTGGAAAAAGTCGTGTTTAAAATAATGTTAAGTAACAGTATGTATTACTTATAGATGAGAATATTTGGGGCAGACTCTGACCAAACTCATCCAAGAGGTACATTTGAATATACTTTGGACCACTGAATCAGGATGGCACATTTCTGTGAGCTTTTGAGTCCTTGTGGTTTTGGTTCATTACTCATTGCGGGTTTGAATTCTGCTTGAACCTCAGGTAGACTCAAGTGAAAACCTTTGTTGCCAGACATCTGATTTTTGTGGCTTGGATTAGTTTCCACTTGCTGAAAAGACTTTATGTGATTGGCAGTCTAACAGTAGTTTATTTTATGAAAAACACGGAATAACAAAACTAGTATGAGTTTTTGTTCTGTAATTGACTCACTGACATGTTAAAGAATTTGTTTGGAAAATTAAGGAGAAAGGAAATTCTTCCAGTAATGAAATAAAAGTAAAGAAAATTTGCATTTGAATAATATCAAAATTACTATTTACCTCCTGTCAGTTTGCTTTTATTTTGTTGATTTTCCACTGAAGTGCTATGTATTCAATAAAAACAAATGCAGAGGGGAAACAGAATGCTATTATTTTTGTTGTGGTTGTCTATTCTTATGGTTCAAGATCTGAAAAACTGTTGGTCTGCTACCTTTCAGAATTTTTTGCAGTTATTAAAAATACCCAATGTAATTTCAACAGAAGCATATAACAGTTATCTTTAGCCACCATTTCTAGGAAAGACTGGTGGATAAAGTGACTTGAAGCATAAGTGCATATCTAAGTGGTTACAAATCAAATGCAAGTAAGATGTAACAGTCATGTAAACAATTAAATTGACTAACCAGAGAAAATACTGAAGTTACTGTCAAGGGAACTGTCCTTCAAGGAACAGATGTGTAGATGCATATAAGGCAAATGATGTTTAAAAATGGAATTAATTTTATTAATTTATCCTTTTCTTTTTGAAACTAGTGAAGCTAAATGATTTTTCCTTTTTGCATTTATCCACATCTACAGTGCAATTCGCTAGTTGATTTATCAAGTCAGACATTTTTCATTTTTGTTCAGTGGTTTTGGGTTTTTTTCAGAATTCAAGCCGATAATAAAGACTAGTTAAAACTAAAGTCTGCACAGTTTTATGAACCTGCACAAAGTCATAGAAAAATGGAAAAAAAAAAAAGGTCCTGATCTAGATGATTCAGGAGTTTTGATTGAAACATTCATGTAAGTGCTTTTGTGGACATGTGCCAGGGCGCTTGGTTGTTCTTTCACTCACGACTCTCCAGTGAAGCAGATCTCTCAGGCTGTTGACACAAGTCCTTGCTCCAGTTTACTGTGGTGTCTTGAGCTGATACAAGACTGAAGTTTGCATTTCAATTATCAGGAATCTTGGGGAGAATTCAAAACAGAAATAGGATTTGAACTTTGCCAACTTTACCAACTTCTTTACCATTTCCTTTTAATTAGTGACTGGTAAGATATTTTCCATTACTTTATAAGAGCTGACGAATTTTCTACAAATCTACAAATATCTGTTCCCATCTGATCTCCCTTCATCTTAGCTGTGCTACTTTTCCTGCAGTATTCTAAATTCTGATTTATAAAAAAATTAAATTCTATCAGAATTTTAATAATAACCTCATTGAAATTCTCTACAACATAGCAAAAACTGTTTAATAAAAATTCCTTCTTTAAGAAGCAGAAAAGTTTTCAATAAAAGGCACTAAATTGTACAAAATACTCATAAAGTAAAATGCATGAAATGCAAATCACAATAATGGATTTTCTCTTCTAAGAAACACATTTGTGTATGTTTATTTTAAATGCCCATATAACTCTCTTTCCCTTCTAGCAACACTTTCTGCATGTCCAAGGAAAGACAAAGAGAAAACCACTTTTCTAATTTTTGAAATATGCTTTCATCATTGCCATAATCTGCAACATTTTACTGCAAAATTACTTGTTTCATGGAGATGTTTTGTTTTATCAAAGTCAGATATTAGATCTCTGGCTGCTGAATATTGCAAAAACTTTTTAAACTTATTTTTGATATGACATGTCTAAAAGAACTCTTCAGCTTTGTCATTTCCACAGTAATCATTAAACTAATCTATAAGGCTCATAGGTGAGATCACTGTGCCAGTACATTTAAGATAGTAGAAGTGATGAATTGTCCATTCATTATTAAATAATTTTCAAGTTAGTACTGGATAAATGCAAATCCTTAACAAGAATTTTTCATGTTTAAACTGCCTTCTTTTCCATTCTGGAAAGTATGATATTTTTCTTGCTGATATGTAGCATAATTATTGTTGAAATTAATACAATTTTAACAGGACATAATATTCCTAGGCCATCTTGAAATAAATATGGATATGGTGGTCTAGATGTTATGAAATATTCAGCATGTGACAAGAAATACTTCAAAAGCTAGATATGTTCTGGCACTCTAGTAATTGGGTTCATGATTTGCTTTAAATAAGAATATGAAAGTTGGTTTTCCTCGTTTCAACTAATTTCACTAGTGATTATGAGAAAAAAAAAAAGAAGTAATTTTTAAAGATAGTTTAAGGAAATGAATCTGCTCACATGGTTGAAATACTGAATTCAGACCTTTTTTCCCCCCAGGGATCCAGGTATTTGGTGACACATGCAATTTTTACAGTTAATCTAAAAATGCTTGCAGTCCTCAGAGGTATATTATCAGTATTTTCCAAGAGAAATCCCACAACAATGCTTGTCTTCATTTATGCTAAACCACTGTAAGAGGAAATTGAGGACCTACTGTCAGGGAATTGGAAAGGTTAAAAGGAAATACTGTCACTTTTTTTTTTTTCTCCAGCAAATTGAAATATCTTTACATAACATGAGAGAATAGCACCACTTGGTAATTAATGTCTATTAAATGCATCCTCTCTAAGTGTTCATATTTATTTTTCAGACAATTTATGTCAGTTTCTCATTTGTTAAAATGAGACACTACTACAGACTAAATTATCAAAAAGTAGTTTTAAATTTCAAGCTTAAAAACTGTTAACAAACTGCAACTTAACCATCAAGACACACCACAAAACTCAGAAGGAACATAATGAAAGTAGTTGAAATCCTGTAAAACAAACAAGCAAAAAATCAAAAACTCCCAAACCCTCCTATTCATTACAATGAGCTTTTATAGAAGAAAATATTTAAGGTTCCATTATGAGAGGAGCAAATGAGATCCCAAAACACACTGATCTTCAGTAAATAATTTAATTGAAGTATTGATTAAAACTAAAATTATTAAATACTTAATCGATCATAATTTTACAAGGAGATTGGTCTTTTTAAGGGGAAAACATGGGTCTCTAATTTAATATAGAATAATTTCTTAGGGATGTCAATGAAATGGTGAGCGAAAGAGATATGTAGTTTGTCTTAATTTAAAAAAAACTTTTTGTAGTCTTTCACAAGAAGCCATAAAAAAATGATTAGTCTTAGGAGCAGAGCTAATGTTGTGTCGCAGGTCAAAAGCAAGATGAGACCTGGAAAACAAAGAGTCTGAATAATTTCTCCCTTTTGGAAAGTGTAAAATGTAGTGATATGTTTGAGTATTGAACTCAGAGAACTATCCTGGTTTAAAGGACTGTTTGCAATAATGATCTGGAAAAGAAATTAAATGAGCTAATTTTTGATTATGTGTAATAGATCTAAAAATATAATTTGAGAAGTACCAGGAGAATTTAGCAGAATGAAGTCACCAGTGTGATCATGGATATAATGTAAAGCTGGTCATGGTAGAACAATGCTGGTAATGGTACTGGCAATTTTTCTAAATGTCCTTGTGTATCATTTGATCTATAATAAGGATTGTTCATTAAAGAAAAGAAGATTCTGATAGGTATTTCTCAGTGATAGCTCAGCTCCCTGCCATCTCTCCAAAGAACAAGAGGAAGTAGAAGAGGGGAAGAGGAGGAGGTAGAAGAAGAAGGAGATGAAGAAGAAGAAATTAGAGATCACTGTGACAGGAATATTTGGGAAATGGACTGGACCTAAAGTAGTGTATGATACCATAGATCTGGTATTTGCTTTGTTCTGATGGCAGTGGTCCTTGCTGATTGTAACCATCAAGGCAGTCAGTTTTCAGAGCTTTCACTCAGATGATCAGAAGCCAAATCAGGCATCTGCTTTTTCTCCCCCAACATCTGAGGTCTGGCCATTTGAAGGACAGCTGAGTTTCACTGCAGATTGCATCTCTTGGTGTTACTTTGTCGGGGCAGTTCTTTTATGCTGTTTCTCGACTTTTATTTTCCCTTACTGAGCTTCTCCTTCTTTAACCAACCCCAGTCCTGCCCCAGCTCTCAAGGCTGGCTTTCTTCAATGACCCACAGCTGAACACTAGTGTTGGGCCCTGCACTTCCAAGCTGTGTCCAGGCTGTCAAAGCCTCTGCTGTAATCCTGCAGTTAAAGTGTGCATCACAACGAGACTCCCGGAATCAGGTTTGGGCTCACACAGCCACGTCTCCTAACAAGCTGATCAGAAACTGCATGTCAGGATTGGCACCTTGCACTGTGAGCTGCAAACATGTCAGTGTAGAGCTTCTGACCTCTTAGGGACAGTTTCTGTAATGTTTTCAAAGGGCACTTGTACACACACACACACACACACACACACATAAAAAAGATTTGCTATGTTTATGTGCTTATGTTTGGGTACAGAAATCAATATTGCTAAAACCTCCAGAGTGTGCTTCTACCTCCATGGGAAAATTGGCTACACAGGATACAGGTCTGCTAAAATGTGTTACTTTAACAGTGAATACGCATCCTAGGAGGATAATAGGTCTGGATTTGAGACCCTGTCATAAGAAGCAAGTTTTTCTTTTTCATGACAAGACCATTGCATCAAGCTTAAGGGTTATTCTGATATTATCAACTAATTAAATTATGGGTCGAAGGCTTACTTTGGTATGTGCAATGATTTTGAGTACAAAGTGACAGGAACTAGAATTATTGTGAGAAATGGAACTTTCAGAAAATTATTTAACTTTCCCCAAAATTGCTGCCTATTTTCAGTGTAATACATTGAAGTACACTGATGACTTATTTGAAGAGATATGTCTACTTTTTTCTGATAGTGGTCTGTTTCACAGGCATGGTTAGCAACATCATCTTCTGCAGTACTGTTAAGAACTTTCTGGTTATAATGTTGACATATTCATTTATTGTCTAAACCAATTCAGCTAACAATTAGGGAATTAGTCTCTGTTGAATCATAAAACTATATTCATAAGTAGTAATGCTGTCAAAAACATAAGAATGACATTATAATTCAATTTTTTTAAAAATCTGAAGTTTCTGCTGTCACAAACACATAGGTATCTATGCCGTAATCAGTAGACATTGGGTGAATTGTATGCTAGTGAATGCTAGTCTTTCCCTGTAGAATTTTAAGGCAAATCTTTTTCTCTTGCAGAACAAATAGAGAAATCTGTAAAATGGAAAAAAGGTTTCAATTCATGTGATTTTTGTACAGTGCCACAGCAACAATCTCAAGTGGAACCTCCATAGGAAAAAAAATATTTGAAAAGTTGCAGGAGCTCCTATTAAGCTCATAAAAGTGATTTTCAGTGCTGATTGAAGCAATATATTAACTGATATATAACTAATATTTAATATTAGGCAAGCTAAAGGGAAGTATTACTAGATCTATGTGTTGTATGACACGATGTGATAAAATCCTTTAATGTATTAGCAGACTCCAGGAGCTAAATGTAACAAAGAAGATAGCTAACTATAATAAATCTGCAATGGTAAAATTTAGCATTTACATAGTGTTGGATTCTAACCCACTTGCATTCATTTCTTTTTTTCAGTAGTCAAAAAGAGATTGTTACTTAAAAAGGAAAAAAAGTATTTTAATCTGTTTAAGCAACATTCTGTACAGTGAATAACACCGGATCTTGTGTAATAGAGAGGAAAGGGCGGGCTTGAGAAAAAGAGTTCTAATCATGCTCATATGGGAGTAAATTATATACTTGAAATCCAAATATTTTTATTTTTTAAATTTCTTCTTTTACAATAACTTCTGTTCTCTATGCCTTTGAATCCATATGTGTATGATAATAGAGAAGTTATACAAATTTATGTTTCCAAGCACAATTTCAAAATTCCTACCCTCGGACATTTTCTAGAACAGTCCCATCTTTTTTCAGCTGAAGGGGATTTGGGTATTTTGTCTAACTGAAATGAGGATGATGTGCTTTTTCATTATTTTGGAAATTAAAATTTAGGTTCTATTGAAGTGCAACCTTGATTGAACTGTTGTTAAAAGAGGGACCATAGTACCCTTATTGCTCGTGCTAAACTCAACCTTTTAAACCAGAGAAAGATTTAACGGTTACCCAAATGGTTTAAATTATTAGAGCAAGGAGAAGATTATAATTTCTCTCAATTGAACTTTTTCTTTTATTAAACCCAGACACTTTGATCACTTTTACTGTTCATCCACAAAATAAGAAGAGCTTTTTTTTTTTCTAGCTCTGCTTCAGTGTCTTCCCTTTCCTGTAATATAAATGACTGGGAAGGTTTGATGATGAGAGAGCTATTTCACCCATCTTTCCACTTTTGAGATATTCCTAAAAGAGGAATAACTTTAAGAGGTGTTCTGGCTATTTTAAGGATAATTTATAGACCAGAAAATTCTGTCACTTTATCCTCCCCCCACCTGCCAAGAAACACTTATTTTCTTTTAAGAAAATCAGCAGCTCCATTTGTACTATTTTCTTCCGATTACAATTGTAACATAAAAACCAAAATAAAAACAAGCATAAAATCATAGAATAGTTTGGGTTAGAAGGAAGTTGAATTTGGGAGTTTTTCCTCATTGCTGCTATTTAAAAAAACATTTGCTCTGCTTCCCAAAATCCATTTCCTTTATAAAGCATCAATTTTCCTTACTGAAGCTGAAAATAAAGCATCAGGCAGGAAAAAAAAAGGGACATCAACAGCAAAATCTGGATTTGAGTCTCTTCTTCAGTATCTCTGTAATAGAGAAATACCACTGCAGTGAACTCCTTATCTGAATGTGAATAGCTTTATTGTCAGCTCTATACCTACTTTATGTACTAAATGACAGCTTTTCCAGCTTTCTTTTTCTCCCCTCATTGCCCATTTAAAGCATTTGTACTGATATGTTAAACTAATATTTTATTCAGATTTTGCTAGTTATGATGCAGCAATTAAACAAGCAATTCTTCCCAGTTTTTCCCCATAGACTTTTCTTAGCTTCTGTCATACATGATAAATAGGAAATATTTTAGTAGATGGCTGTTCTTTCACCTCAAGTTATCATTAATTCCCTAAAATAACAAAAGACAAATTAAACTGCTGTAGAGGAGCCAATTAAAGCAAATATTTTGATAATGCTGGCACAAGTCACAATTATGTTACTGTACAAAGCCCAAAAAGCTGAACTCGGTCTGCCATGTAGATGGTAGGTAGAATGAGACAAAAAAAGAAGTTACAAGTGGTTTCAAAAATGTTCTCAATATAACATTTTTTATGGCTTTTCTAAGTGGCAATAAACAGTGAAAATATTTAATAGATGATTTGCAACTGCTAAACCCAACAGAGCTGTATCTCTGTAGTCCTGTAAAATTGTGCCAGTTCTAGTGCTCTATGGTACATGTAGCTCAGGTTTTCACATGATGTGTACACATTGTGCTTCCACATACAGATGAAAACAAATTGTTTCAATTTACTACTTCCTGGGCATTTTCTTCATATTAGCTCATTTCAGCCTTCTATAGTATTTCCTTCTTTGCTAGCTTTACCTGCTTTTTCAGTGGAGTAATTTCTATTTTGCTTCCATAGCTGCCTTTGTAGGGACTTCAGAGTTAACTTGTTTGCTACTAGTTTGAACATTCTGCGTAACTTATCAGTGATATTGGCCCCAGCTGTTCTGCAGCATTTGCAGCTGTGGGAGAAGGAGTTAAATTTTTTCAGTGGATATTGTGTCTTTACAAAAGATTTCTTCTGGATGGTTATAAAGGTTGTTGTAGACCAACATCTCCCATGAGCTAGCTGCTGTGTGCTTAGAATCAGTCATGCAGTTCCCACTTATACTAATGGGATATTTTTTTCTTGCCATCCTTGCTGCTGAAAGCATAATCCTTAAAATGAAATTATTTCTTGGAAAAAAAGCCCTTGTGGATGTGATAAACATCCCATAGCTCATCTTAGAAAATTAAATTATGTCTCACGAAGTAGTCTGAAAACTTCTAGAGCGCACTTTTCATACATGCCATAGGCTAATTATGTCCTTTAGGTTTTGCCTTTTTTTGCTATGTGCTCTGTGTTCTTCACACATGTATTTGTAGCTCTGTAGTCTATTGCATTAGTGACTAGTTTTCCAAGTACTTTTCCATGGCCTTTCCTTAAGCAGAAAGACAAAGCAAATTCCAGAGCTCCAAGCCCCAGGAGGTACAAGGCCCCCGTGCTGTCTTGGTGCTTCCTGGAATCAAGGTTGAGAACAACTCTTCGAGATCAGTTCTCGTGTACAAAGTACAGTCAGTGCTGAAGGGGGCTCCAGAGAAGGGAATTGACCCAGGTGGGAATTGCATCACCACTTGTCCTCTTAATTGGTGCCTTTTATCAACTATGCTAATTTCTTAAAACCTATAAAAATGTACTCACCCCTACCCTGGGGGTAGGCTTTTGTGGTCATCCTTCTATAACTGCCTCTGGATGCCTTCCAATAAAGATCCCCTTTTATATTACCTCCCTACTGAAATTATCTCAAGTTTCATTTCCAGGCTGGGAAAAGGCAACGCTACTATACCCATTTTTACTTACAAAGGATTTTTGCAGACATAGTAAATGGTAAGGAATTTTTCAATAAGGAACAGTTGAAGGATCCACCGTGATTATATTGCAAGGACTACATGAGAATTTATTGTGCATTGGTTGCTCCCTCCCATGCAGTCCCTGTGGAATCAGTCTTTTGGGTTTATGCTGTGGGAATGCAGTTCATTAAACACTTCAGGTGTAGTAATCTACTCTGAAACGGGTCTGCACAATCTCACTGTGCTCTAGTTTCCCTCTATAAACAGCATCTGAGAGTTTTGTCCTTTTCTACGAGGGCAAAACTCAAGATTTCTGTGTTAATCTTCACAGGGATTAAATTTGATGTATTTTACCATGTATCTCCATGTGATCACTTTTTAAACAAGGAAGCAACCATGCATTTGCATTTGCATTAAAATGACTCATTAAGAATAGTCTCTAATTACATCTGTTTGAATATTTAGTACCGATCTAGCTTCTACTGAAGTATTGTTATGGTCAATTCACTGGAAGAAGAATTTGTGATGATTTTGTCACAGCAATAGCCAACTACCATGTTCTGTTGTGAGACATGCTTTCAAAGAATTTATAAAAGCAGCGGTGATTATGTCCGTAACTCAGTGAAGAAATAAGAACAATGTTTTCCTTCAGCAGAACCATTTAACTCAGAGAAACTATGTAGCTGCTTTGCTCCACTTTGGGACATCTCTTCGTAGTGGATTGCTCCTGTATAGCCGTAACAGGTTATGATTATCTCTACATAAAAGCCTTATTCATCTCTATAGATTACCTTTTAAAAAGATTAAAGACTAATGCCTTCATCTTATTCAAGCCTGGGGAGATGGCATTGGTGCTCTTGTCATACATGATGAAAAATAAAAATACAAAAGAAAGGTAATCCCCTGAATAAACTACATTTGGCCTGGAATTACTGTTTTAATTGCTTGGCATTTCCAATCAATCGCGAACAAAGAATTTAGGTACTCCTCTATTTCTTTCTGATGTTCACTACAATTACATATAGAGCTAACTACTCTTGCTCGTATTAGTATTTGCCGAGTGATCTTGTTTATATGGACCAGTGTGTCAAATGGTTTTGGAATTTTGAATGTTATTTTATAACTTTTCACAGCATGTACCTGTTTTTTTCAATTCAGTACAAGACACTGAATGCTGACTGCATGAGCAATGAATGACTTTGCTAACTGATTCAAAGGTAAAGTTGTCTGGCAGCAACTGCGATAGCATGAATGAAGAAAATATAACATTGCCTTATTACCTCAGATTTAGGTATTTATTTATTTAAATTTTCAATGGTGCTCTAATGTGGCTAGTATTTTGGTATTTTTTATAAGGGCCATATTTACTTCATATCTAATTTAGAGCGAGGCTCCATTCTGCTGATTTGCTAAATGTAAAGTAATTTTTTCTCCAGATTCAGTGAAGGTTTTTAAGAGCAAATTTCATAAATTTACATAATAGATTGTGGACATACGATTAAAATCTGACAGAGTCAACTTAAAAAAGTAAGTAAGACATTTTGAGAAAATTCATATGCAATACATCCATTTTCTCTTCCTCAATCAAATATGACTACTAAAAATGTATTTATTATGTAGGACTTGCAAAATAGTTTTCTTTAAAGATATGAAAAAAATAAGATTTTTTTTCTATAAGGCTTAAACTTACAGAAAATAGTGCAAAAGGACAGTTTTAATATGAAAAACTAGGAGTTTTGAGAGAACATGTTCAAATGTAAAATTTCAAGTATCACTTGATGTTTCTAAATTCAGTCATTTTTATGGAGTAATGTGTTAGCTGCAGTTTTTGTCTCAGTGTGCTTGCAGTCAGAATGTTTCTGGTCTTTGTTTTCATTTTCTGAGTTAATGCCATAGGTGTTCAAGTTTCCAGAGCTATATAACATGTTGTATAACATTATAATAGCGGATCCCAAAGTTTCTTCAGCTGTAGGAGCACACAGCAAGTCACTTGTAGATTTGCATTAGTGGGAGGAAGGGTGCTTATATGAGAGCAGAACACTGCTAAACTCCTCTGAAACAGTCAGACATCTTCAGAGCCGGAGTCATGTAAGTCAGCTAAAGCACTCAAATACAATGATGAATCCAGCCAACATTTGGTTTGCAAACCTACAAGACTGAAGACAGGATTATTATTTTTTAATACCGTAAATAAGTGAACTTCCAACTGAAAAGTTCTAAAAGTTAATACCCTTTGATGTCACTGCTAAATTATCTGAAATCACAGCAGTACTCAATCTTAGTACTTGTCATGCTTCTTGATGGACTTGTATTATATGCACACGCTTCTGCACTTTTGTCTTATAAATATTAATATTTACACTATTACATAAAGATTAAAAAAATTCTATTAGTAATTCTACTACCGGTATTGTATAGGCAAAATATAAAGTGATAATAAATATATTTTACTGAGATGATTTTGACATTTTAACACAAATAAAAATGATCAGTTTATGGCCAAAGCATTTCTGAAATCATTCTTTAACATAAAGCAGAAGATTATGAATCATTTGTCACAATTACAAAATTAAACTATGTGCAGCATGACATTTCTTCTGCTACTTTGAAGTAAATCTGGAATGCTGTCAAAAGTCAGTCCTTCAGTATTTATAAACAGTTCCTATTCTGGCATAGGCCTCTTGCTCATGCATTTTCCCATCAGCATAAAGAAGGCTAGCAATGATTCAATGGCTTTTTATCATTATTTACAAGGATTGGATACCTAGGTGGTTCAGTAAAGCTGTGGACCATTTTCAGAGTATGTGGCTGCCAGGCCTGGCTGATGAAAGCTCTGCCCATCCTACAGCAGCCCTTTTCTCCTGGGCACACGATACAAGGAAAGCAGTTTGTGTAACAAGGCCCTAATCAGTCGCCATTCTTGTTTGTATTTCTCCTGCACTGGATAAAATTAATTGGCCTTTTTTATGTTTTTTCTCCCTTCAAGTGCTTAAAACTCCACAATTATAATAATGTTTTATGTTCTTATAATGGCTGTGCAGAATATATTTGTCCAATTGTGTGTTTCTCAAACACAATTAGCACTTTTATTTAGTATTAAATATTCATAAATTTGACCTCAGGGAGCTAGTGACCATTAACTAACACAGAGATGGATAACAGCCCTCAATTCAGAGAGCTGATGGATTTTTTTCCTCTTTTGCCTGAGTGGTAAAGGTACAGCCAGTGGCTGCAATGTCAGGAAGAGATGCAATTTGCATTCTTTTCTATTTTTTTTTAATATCATAATTTTATTTTGCTCAAGTGTTTCTTTCATGAAAGAGAAAAAGGAAATGGCATTCTACAAGTGTTTCTAATTATATAAGCTTTCATAACAGTGACCCATTATTGTCTGGTTGGAGCGTAGAAGTAGTTTTGTCCACTTTTTGCCAGAATACTCCTTGCCACTTGATTAAATTACATTGAAATGTTTACTGTTCCAATGTTAATTTCATAAGCATGAAGTTTATTTTTTTTAATATAATAAAATGAAATAAGTAGCAATAAACCTAGAGGACACAGTGATCCTGACCAATTCCTGAAAAAGTATGTGAGACTTCATTTCCTTTTGCAGAGAGAAGTCAGATTGTAAGTTGTTAATGGGTTGGAAACCATCCTCTTCCATTCTTTCACATTCCAGTGTGCTTACTGAAACTGCTTTTCATATGCTGAAAGGTTTTGTAATACATTTCCTCCCTCATTGTGACTATATTGAGTTAAAAATGTGGACTGAGGCAGCAAAGTGAATTGGGGCTATGCAGAGCAGGTTTGGATCTTCTGAGCTAGGAGTTTCCACTGAGAAAGGTCTTCTATGTTTCTTGGGTTTTTTTAATGTTGTATCTTGGGTGAGTGAGTGGATTGGTTGGTTGGTTGGAATTGTTTTTTTGTTTGTTTAGTTTTGTGAGATTTGAAGCAACTAATTTATTGAGTAGTAACCTTCAAAATGTTGTTGGGGCATAACCTATGTACGCATCTCAGCGGTAAAGGAAAACTATCTGTAGTTTAGGACTCAACAGAAGTTCAGTCCTAATTATCTGGAAATGTATTGATGGACAAATGATGGAACTAGTTTAACATTTTTCAAAATGACATAAAGAATTAAAGTCAAATATGATCATTCCAGTGTTAAACTTCTGATGATGAAGGTATTCTGTTAAGGGTGCCAGCTTTATAGGTCAAGGCAAAAATATCACTGGTTTCTTTCTTAACTCTCTTTTTGAACCATTTGGAGATGGATAGGAGGAGATGGGGATCTCTGAATATCCTGCCAAAAACCTCTGTAGGCCAATCAGTAGTGAAACTAAATATCTAGCTAGTTAGGTAATAACAGATTTACATGATTATCATGTCTTCAGGGTTGTACAAGGAAGTAAAAGTAGTCATGAAATAAAGGGCTTTTATATGCGAAGGATGCAATACAAGAGATTACATTACAAGATTACAAGAGGACATTGCTAATTTTGATGTATTTATTTTATTAGCTATTTAAATTAGGTATTTATACTGTTTAGCATCTGCAAACTCAGTAAGTTTTTGAGCCAACGTGCCTTCCTGAAACTGGTAAACAGAACCCAGTGAGTATTAAGAAATTATTATTGTTATTATTTTCATCATTATTATTATATACCAGAAAAGAGATACATAAAAAATACAAGAAACTTCCTTGAGATATAGGTATTTTACTTAGTTGACTAAAATTTGCTGGAATGTCTTAGAATTGAGGAACTTCATGACTAATTGACTCTAGGCATGAGCAGCTCATTAATAGTGTACTAAAAGAAGTACAAAATCTCTTCACTGCAAATGGGTCCTCTAAAGTAACCTGTTGCACAAACAGGCTTTTCTGTAGTCTGACTGCTATAACTGTACCAGGAGAAAAGACAAAAGAGAAAAAGAGTGTATGACTTTGTCTCATTTTATTACAGCTGAGAACACAATGAATGTGCCAATGAAATAATGCTTGAGATAACAAACAAGGACTCTTCACAGCCTCCTTTTGAAAAAAACACATTTTCTGTTATCTCTTAGTTTGCTTAGCTGGTTTTATCTATCGAAGCTGTTTGATTTGAAGGTGAATCAAAATCCTAATTAATACAAGGTACAGACAAAGGACAGTTATTTGATTGGGTTAAGGGTACTGAGCTAATTTTCCTTTTTATTCTCCCTAATTATAGAAATTTAATGTATATACATTATCTGAGATTTGAAAAAGATTTAAACTCTCTATATCACTTAAGATACTGTAGGAACAAATACTTTATTTATTTTAAATTGATGGTGAGCCAGTTCCTTTGAATAAATAAAGAAGCAGGGAAAAGAGATTACTGCCAAAGAAAACAGCTGTATTATCAGTGTACTCTCAGAGTTCTTTGCTTTTTAATAAGCTATATTTATGTCTGCAGTCTAGTTCCAACCTCACCATCACTCAGATCCAGTTAATTTTTTTTTTTCATTGTGTGAGATTTTCCACATGGAGCATGTTCTCTTTTACTTTAGCTGAAAAAAACAGAGTAAAGCAGATATGCTTGTACCAATGTTTTCATATTAATATTATTATATACACTAATAGATAAAATGTTCTGAGCGAGTGGGATTTTTTCAACCTCTTCTAGCCTTAACTTATTATGCCAAAAATATGTGGGGTTTAGTTTTTATTTATTGCATCAATGTATAGATTTGTAAATTGAGAAAAAATCCTGATTATTTCCCCTTTTTTTTAATGTCTTCTAGTCTTTGCGATTTTTAAACTAACCATGCAGTATTACTTATTTATAGAAAGAGGGGAAAAGATAGTTGAGAGGAAATGACAGAAGTTGTCTCTCTTCTTTTCTGATGTTTATTGGAACCATAAAAAAAAGCCTTTGAAGCTGATAAATCACTAGGTAACAGTTGTGTTACATACACATACATATATTTTCACATGCTTATGTGCATATATGCACATGCTTGTACATAAATATAAACACCTCTCAGTATATCCTGTTTGCTCTGAATGGCATAGCTATTAAAGGTTGTACACTACAGACAGAAGTGCAAACACAAAGGATGCTGTTATTTGCATAGTAGTCAGTTTACTTGGCAAGCGTCAGACACAGAAAATTATGGTAGAAGAAAGTGTCACTGTTACATTGCAATTTTTCAAATTGTAATCAACCAAGAGCATGTTGCATGACTTATTTATAGCATATAAATGTAATCTGTAGAAGTTAAAGCTCGTCAGTTCATTTCTCAGTCCAGACACAGACATTAAATTCGAGCTGAGCAAGGTACATCCTGACACTGGTGCCAGGACTAAGTGTACAGGCTTCTGAAATCCTTCATGTATCTAAAGAACACTTTTTCTTCTCAAAAATTGGAAAGATGCTGCTGATACCTTTACAAGGTGCATATTTGACACTTGAGAAAACAAGACTTTAGGATACTTTTTCTTTTTTTTCCCCTAAGTCTACAGCATTATTATTGTTTAGTATTTAGATCCTGCTCTTATGCATGGATGTTCTTCATGTGCATCATTTCAGGGGAAGCTACTTTCCAGTTACTTAGGCAGTGGTGTCACTGATTCCACTGTCTTAGTGTATGCTCCCTACAATATTTACAGGGGATAAATCACAATTTCTATTTCCGGACACGAATAGATCTTTGATTTAATTCCTTACACAACTTTTTATTCTGAGTCAAGCAGCTGCAAAGGTTTAAGCCTTGATTCTTAATAACTTTAATGATTCTCTGTAGAAACTGAGCTCTATAGCATGATTTAGGTCACTTTGATGCATAGATGATATTACAAACCTACTGCACTGCTTTGGAAGGCTTTTGTGTTAATGAATGGCAGTAGGATGTCATTTTGCTCTTGACACCTTAGATATAATTGTGAGTTAATAGTGTAGGAATAGGATCTGTAAACCTGTGAAAAAATTTTAATTGTGCTTCTGACATTGACAGCCCTTTGCCTCAAGAAAGAGTTCCCTGTTGTGGAATAGCGAAGATGTTTAACATCATGTAAGTATCTTTTACATATCTTTAACAGTTAATGTTATAGGATACGTCATGGCATTGTTCTATAGTTCATGAAGTTTGCGTAATATTGCATTTATTCCTTTTGGGTTTTGAAAGCAGTGAAGAGGCTTAAGATCTCCACTTGGGATTTAGCCCTTTTTTGAAATCAATGTTATTGAATTAGGGAGACCATTGAAATATATGCTTATTTCTATATGTATTTTTAAAAGTTTATCTTTCTTTTGATGATACCAATGAAGGAGCAAAAAAGAAGCAACAGCTGCAGAGACCATTTGCAATTCATGTGAATGCCTTAGCTTTACACAGGCTCCAGTACTGGTTGGATATGTGGGACATAAAAGGCAGAGGCAACATAAGAGCTGTGCTCAGGGCACAGACTTAATTGGTACAGTGGCAGGACAGAGACCAGCACAATACATTCTCTGAGACAGTAAGGCACTTCCAGAAGCATTTATTCCTCTCCCTGCTTTGGCTTTGTGAAGTGTGAAATATGAGGTATGTCTTGGGGAGCAGGGGCTGACTCTTCACATGAGTGTGTTAGCTTGGTCCTACTCATGCAGTCAAATAATTTGCTGCAGACAGCTCCTAGAGAACTGCTAGGGCCAAATATTCACTCTAGGTTGTTGTGGGACACTGAATTCAGACATTGTTTCAAAACAGGCATTTTTATGTATTAGTTCCAAAGAAATGCATGCAAACCTGTCATGCTGTGCAGTTGAACATGTAGATTTAAATGATACAGGAGTGTGAGTTTACTCAACAAATGTGTGTTTTCAAACACTACTAGCACGAACAGACTGTTTCACTGTTTTCAGCGGTGTAAATGTTTCTGAAGGCTTCTCAATGATTGTGTCTAGTTCCCAGATTCTGAAACCTTCAGCGGCAGGCTGCTCTGTGTAGAGTCTTGGAGGGAACCCTGCAGAAACAGTCTGAATAATGAGGCGGAGCTTCCTTGGTGATGAATGAGCCTTTATAGATGTGGCAGTAGTATTTGAAAGGGACCAAAGTGTCAAGTTGGAATTGCTCATTCCTTGGTATGTTAATGTTTCTGATAAGCTATTAACAGAATTACGCTTAGTGAATATTAAGTTGGCCAAATACCTCAATCTTGTGAAAATTTCTTTCACTGCAGCATGTTGACATCTGAAAACAGCATAAAAGCAGAACTGGACATGAAGCATTTTTCTTATAGACATCAATAATTACTAATTCAAATTTAAGCATCTCAATTTTTTTGTCATAATATCATTTTCCACGATTAATATCTGTTGGAGACATGTACTTGAGAGGAATCTATGTTTCCACGTGGCAGAAAAGACATTCCATCCTAGTAATTAGTTTTCTCAGATTTTCCACAAAATTAAGCAATTTACAAAAATAATATTGAATGTGTTAGAAAAGTTTGAATAATTAATACCATTGTTTTCTGAACTAATCATGTGCAGTAATGTCATAGAAGTGTTCTTATGTTTGGAGTTTCCGACTTGCAACAGTTTAAACCTATATAAGTATGTCTAAATGACTGCCATAAATATAAAATTTTAGGTCAGGGTTTTTTTTGAGAAATTTGGTGGTTACTTTAGTAGCAGGGTGGTTTATTCACTGAGTTGAGCTCCTCTCCATGTTGTTTAAGTATTTGCAACCATACCTCTTTTTAATTCTGCCTCCCTCTTCCACCCTCCCTGCCCTGCCTGATTTGGAACAGTAACCGCTGGCTGTGTGTGCAGTAACAATTAGGAATATTAACCTGCTAAAATTGACTGTAAATTTTTTCAAGTTAATTGTCATATGAACCAAACTTCTCTCTGGCAATAGGAAAGAATTTATGATCAGAGCAGTAGTTTTCAAATTCACAGTATCATTGTGAACTATGTCATGTATGGACTTGTCAAGGCAGGGGTGAAAAGCAGGAGATGAAGAAGAGAAGTATAGTCACCCTTGTCATCAGTGTGTTAGCAGTCAAATAGATCAAGCTTCCCTGAATAACTGAGTTCTTGAATTATTAAAACATCTTCTTACTTTCCTCTAGAAGATGGTAGACTTAATATAAAAAGAGATATTAAATTTGAAGTGATGGTTCTCAATATCTTTTGTTCTACATTAATATGATTTACTGATGTTCATTTTTTTCTACCGTGGCATGTTCCCTTGCTTAAATTGTATAGAAAGAAAATTACTTAATTCAAAAAATTTTCAGATTTTCAAACCCCTCTGATTTTAGTGGTCTCCATATCTGCCCAGGAGATTTGTCTCCCTATATTTGCCCTATACATCAAAAAGTGGAAAGCCCTTACCAGAGGGTGATTTGTGTGCACCAATTTGTCCTCTAAAAGAATCTCTTTTTTGCTACTAGTAGAGAGAGCCTTAGGAAACCAGCTTAAAATTAGTCTTTATTAGTAATCTATCACAACCAAAAGATCAGATTATCAAAGGAACTCAGGCAATTAACAGACTGATTTTAGTGAAATGTGCTTATTGAATTGCTTTTAACGTTCTTTGAAACATTTCACATCTTAAGAGGAAAAATTCTTGTATGTAGCAGTCAGTGGGAATAGAAGTTTTACTCAGCTTGGGTTGTAGTCTGTGAATTTATTCACTAAGATTATTTTTAATAAAAAATTAAGTTTTATTTTTTAACTTATACAGATGTCTTAAGATTTAAGTTTATTTTTAATACCCCAGGAAAGATATATAGGAGAATAAAAAAGCAAGAGCAAACCAGCATATTTTCTTAACAACTAATAAGAGCTAGGCTTTTCTTTTATCCTAAGGTTATTGTTTGTATAAAGATTTTACAGGCTTTGGTTTGCCTTCACATGTGGGGAACAAACAAAAGTGATTTCTGTTGAAAAAAGAGTTAAAATTATAGAAAACCCAAGGAATATTCTGTGTTGCTTCTATGACAGCAAGAATTGAACTGAATAAATAATATCTTCCCATCTCTAAAGCAAGCAGAAGATATATATGTAAATGTAAATACATAAAACATATAGAGCATAATAAATAAGTATGTATCAGTAAATTTTGTTACAAAGCAGTAATCTGAGGCTAATATAAAATATTCTAATATTATAAATCATGATAAAGAAAGTAAAATTCCCATTGAGTAAGAGATAGAAAATTAAACCAAGCGCGTCTGTGTCCTGTTGCCAAAAATTCTATTAAACATTTGCACAAATATGTAAATATAGACAGTGTGGTCATAGTTTCATATATATTCCTTAAAGTCTGGAACATTTAGTAATAATAAGTTGATGGCTTCAGTCTAATTTTGGATCAATGTCTTAAAAAACCCCAAACTAATACCCCCCAAAAATCAAAAGACAGAAACAAAAATGACCCCAAAAAAGCCCCACCAGATGTGATATTTAGCAAAAGACCTGACTACATAATTGATTGAGGATATTTTGTAGTCACCCCATGAACTCATATCAGTTTTCTTATAGGAAAAAAATATTATGTTCCTTTAAGCAATCTTGTGCAAGTGTTGAATATCTTTATTGCATGTCATAAAGCAGGCCCATCATTACAACACAGAATTTCTGAATACTTAGATCATATTGAGCTATAATGATATATAGGAATACTTACCATCCCATTACAGCTATCCAGAGGAGGGAGCATAAATAGTCAAAATGTGAAGTGGAACTTCCAAGGAATACCCACTGTTCCAGGCTCAGAATATTTTTCAGTCAAAGGTGATATTTCTGCATTTAACAGTTACTAATGTGTCTTTTCTCCAGGTATTTGTCAAATTATTTTTTCAGGCCATCCAAAACATTTTGTAGCAAACATCACTCTATAGAGGGACTGGATAACTTGGGCACCTGCCTTCTCTTTGCTTACTTTGCATTTTGACTGATGGTTTCACCTGTCGCTACCTCTTTTTCCAAGAGAAAAGAGAGTTAGCATTTATCCCTTCTAAGTCACTACTAAGGAAATCAGAACAAAGGGAATTCACACAATAGAGAAAAATTGTCGAGAAGGTTGAATACCTGGGTCGAAAATCTCAATTGTAAAGAAATTGTTAAGGAAATCAGATGTAACTTTCATTTAGGACCGTATACAGATATTGAAATATCACACTTCTCATTCTGGGCAATTTAAATAGTCTTGTGCAGACTATTATAGTGAATGCAATTTTCTAAGAATGAGACTAAGAATTAATTTAATTGAACTCAGGGTAAATTACTTCAACTGAGATAAGATGAATTTTGATTAACAGAGTCAAATGTCAATTCAATTAAAGTAATTCCAACTTAAGAAGAAAACATTTGTGACATATTTATTGGAGTAAAATCTCTTGAAACAAGATTACATGTGTTAGCAATGACAGTATTGAAGTTTAGGTATGCTCAGGACACTATATGAGCAGAAACCGCTGGCAATAAATATGGAGTTTAAAGATAACCTTTTCTTAATGCTCATGAAGTTAGAATCTTAAATGTACAAAAGTCAAATTATACAGGCTGATATCCTTTCGTTTTAAATGTAAAAATGGAATTTCAAGCATTGGAACAGTAAGCATGGTCTGCCAAAAGAAATTTGTTTGCTTTACTAGATCTTGAATAACAACAACAAAAAAAGCAATTTTTTTTTTAAGATTCTTGGATCACAAAATTTGTATTCATTCCTCAGATTCCCAAAGCACAGCTCAACCTACAATAAAAATATAAGCTATGACTGCAATGGAATTACACAAAATTAACAGCTATTGAAATTAAAAAGGATTTATTTTCAGCGTATCAACCCACTGTGAAAAGCTAGAGGGGAAGGAGGGAGAAGGAGAGGAAAATAACAAAACATAGTTGCACTTTACCATGCAACTAACAAATAAACTGCCTAGAGCAAAATTTTTTTGATCTTCAGGAGGTGAAATATGCTCATTGTAACTTGGCCTTATGTTAGAGAAGTAAAGTTGTGAAATCCATTACTATGCAACAAAATCAAAATGTATGTATTCCTGCTTGTAGCGGTGATACTTTCCTTAAAAAATTAAGCTGCCATATTGAAGGTTTTTGAAGATGCTTAAACACCACCACATTTTAAAGGCAGAATGATGAATTCTATTGTCTGAAAAAAAATTGTTCTCAGATTTTTTTTTGCTGTTTTGTGTTTTTTTCTAAAATTCTGGTGGTATATCTTAGTTTTATAAATTTTCCTTTTTCATCCACCATTCAACAGTAGAATCTATGTGGTACTTAAACATGGAGGATAGGATTTTTCCAGTCAACAGATTAAATATGGGTTCTTAAAGCTTGTGCCTCTCACTGGTGAAGTAGATTCTCCAGTTAGCAAAGAAATAAATGCTAATGGAGAGCAGAATGGCTCTAAAAGAGTATTACTGATTGAGTAATAATAGTGGTGGACAATGAGTAAGGGGTGGATTAGAAGAAACAGTTGGATCAAAAAAAAAGTCTTAGAGAAAGGTGATAAAAAATGGTCTGCTTGAATATTGTATGAAATGTATATTCTTCATTTACAGAAATTCAAAACAGCTGGCCTGTGAAATTGGCAGTTATTAGTAGGAATTTATAATGAATTTTCCAAGTTGGAGTGGCACCACATGACAGGAAAATATAATATCTAGCTTATAGGGGAGAAAAACATGCAGCTGCAAGCTGATTAGTCTATCCTCAGTAGCATACAATTTATGAATAAATACTGAAAGTATTTAAGTCATGACTATAAATGAATAAATGTTGGAAAATAATGCATCTGTTCATCAAAAGTTGACTATGTCAGACTAACCTTGTATCTGTCTTTGATAGGACAATAGATTGATTGTCTAGACAGGGCAATTCAGTTTTAATCTAATTTCAGTAAAACATTTGCTATAATACCACACAGAGAAGGACAAAGATGCAAGATGCTTAGGGAAGTTTTATTAGTGAGACAATTGTTTGATTTGTTGAAGTTTGGTAGCGAAACTCAAAGATAAGTAATGGGGAAAATCTTGTTTAATACTTTTTGCGGACATATTTGTCTGGAGAGTGGAAATTTGCTGATCCAATAAAGCGGGCAATCAGTATAGAAAAAGGACGGAGATACAGTTAGCTAAAAGTAGAATAAAATTCACTAATTTGAAATTCATTAAGTACTTCTATCAATGGTTTAGGCCATATAATGGAAACACTACAGGTAGAAACAAAGAAAACTTTTGGGATGTCCAATTTAGCGATTAATTGGTCAGGTTCAATAGGGCTTTGAGCAACTTGGTCTAGTGGAAGGCATCCCTGATCAAGGCAGGAGTGTTGGACCTAGATGATCTTTAAGATACCTCCCAGCCCAACACATTCTATGTTTACCTGACATCACAAAAGGAAAGCAGTTTTAAAAAATGGTTATTCAGCCTTAGAAAACATCAGTCAAGCATTTTTAAGATGGAGTTACTGTTCTTGCATAAAACACTCATGAGACGTCTTCTGGAATATTATGTACAAGGAAGAAAAATCTTTATTTTAAAGATAAACAGGAGAATGGGACATATATTTAATAAAAGGAAAATAGTGAGGTTTGGCTGAAATAGTGTAATAAAAAAAATCGGAGTGATACATAAATATAGTGAAAAAATATGATAGTTAACAGCAGCTGTGTAAAAAACGCCTAAAAGTATATAGACACCAGAACACAGGGGTATAAAATTCTTACTAATTAAGACAGTCTGGAAAAGGGAAGACAGCTTCTTATCACAATAGAAGGAATGGGACAAAGATATTGCCTAATTTTAAAACAGATTATGATTGTTTTAGAAAGGATTATGTAGCACTGGTGACAGATTCAAGTGGTTCCTTCTGGTCTGTGTTTCTTGAATAGTCATGATGTTTGTTAAATAGATAAATCATTGCTAATAATTTTATTTTGGTCTGAACTCAGACCAAAATTAATCCTTTATGTAGGCTTGCATACAGAAAGAAGGAAAAGCAAGGTTAAGGATCTGTATTGAAATGAATTGAGCATAAAATTTAGTACATTTCTTCAAGATCATTTTTTGTCTTCCTGTGTCATCTTCACTCTTTTTAAATGATGGGAATTATTGCCTTTATATATTCTCTGTTTAGTGTCAAATGAGTTCCATATGCTTTACTGATAAAGATCAAGGAGATTAAAATGAGTATTCCGGCAAGAAAGGCTAAGATTTGTGAAGGCTTACTTATAAACAACTTTGAAGTTACTTGAAGATAGTAAAGATGGCTATACCTGTGAAAATGTCTGCAGCATGCCACACTGATTTCAGACCTTTCTTAGTGTCAATCATAATCAGCATGTGGCTCTGAATAAGAATACTTACCTTGAAAATTTTTTTTGTGAGTCATCTGTAATTTCAGTGTTTTGATATTCTGAGATAGAAATTAGTCTGGAGTCAAAGAGACAACATCATGTAAAATGGGAAACCAAACTAGAATAGCAAGCCGAATTGAATTATGTCCTCTTCTTAGACTTTGTAAATTTAAGCTGTATTCAATTTTTTTAAAAAAATTATTCCATTACAGTGCTAACCAATCTAAATCTTCTGCTATTAGAGCATAAAAATTTCCTAGAACAACTGCTAAATCTAATGCAGATTATAGAATCATGGAATGTTTCTGTAGGTATCTACCTACGCATGTATATCACATACCTCATCAAATGTGGAGGAAATAGGGATGAGAAATAAGGAGGGAAATTATAGTATAAAAGGGTCAAAATATGTTCACATAACAAAAATGTGAAATAAGGAATCTAGCTATCACCAGCTTGGTGTCCTTGAAGAGGTTTTTCTGAATGTTTGAGACAATAATGAGCTCAAGAGCAAACATTTGGGTGACTAACTTGGATATTTTTCAACTGTTTTCAAAAGCTTATTTGGGGCTGAAATTATGCCTTTGGTTTTGTGTATATCAGAAGTGAGAATTGCTGCCTGTTGATGTATGATTGGTGGTAGGAAATGTCACAATACTAATAATTACTGGAAGAAAAAAAACCAGCTAATGATCATACACAAGTTTTCTGTCAGTTTTGTTGCTTATGTCTTTTGTCTCCACTGCATCACGGGAATTTAGTCATAGTCACATAATATCTTATTTCATATGGTTATGTGAGGCTTTAAGGTTGTATCATGTTGTAGAATAAAGTTAAAACTATCATCACTAATAGAATCACAGAATCATTTAGGTTTGGAAAAAACCTTTTGAAATCACAGTGTAAATTGTCATCAAGCTATTAGGACTGTCAGCTGGGAACAGGGGCAAATAGACATTTTTTTCAAATATGGAAATAAAAAAATCTATGCCAAAAGTCAATGTGATTAGAAACTCCTATTTACACTATAGGACGCCTTTATATAACTACTAGATATAAAATTAAGAGACACAGACTTTTTCACAGACTTTTCCACAGACTTGTCCACAGACTTGTCCAACTATTTACAATTTTTTCTCATGATGTCTGTGCACTGTAGGCTTTCTGAATTTCTGTTTCAACATTTCAGAAATATAAGATTAGCCTACCATTAGTAGTTCTGATTTATAATTGCTTTCTTGTGCAATGTGTTCACGAAGATATCAACATGCAAGTGAAAAGGAAAAAAAACTTAAAATATCTCCATTAAGTCCTCTCTCACTCTATTGCAGATATCAAAGGAGAAACAAATCCATTCCATACCTACCTATATTCCACACAAATATATAAAAATTGCTTTATAACAATAACTGACACAGTTCTTAAAATCTGCGCTACAAAAATGAAAATTTAACAAGATTGGCCCATATGAGCACCTTAGTTTAACTTCCCTCATCTATTACCTGACTGGAATGTATTGGTGTGATTGGTCAGTGTGAGTAAAGTAGAAAATAGAGTTATTTGTATTGAATGATGATATTGATTGAGCTAAATGTATATTTTCTCATTGACAATACTTATCAGGTTTATACTGTTGGGGGACTTTCTCTATGGTCTAATATTATTCAAAATTTACTCATTCGTGGAAACTACATCGATGAAATTTAACCTGAAATTAAATTCAAAGAAATTCTGCCTATTTACTAAATTCTAGTGTTCCTGGTAAAAATTGTTTCAGGACTGGGCTTAATTCTAATTCTAGTCTACTTCTCTATTACTAACAAGCAAAAAAAATGTCGACTTTTCAAAATCCCCAGTCAGTGGAAAGATTCATTGTCTCTCCATGAAATATAAGATATATTTCTGACATTGCTTTACAGCTGTCTATTGTTCAACAGTAAACAAAACTTTGTCCTTTCTAAAAAGTCATCAGAATCAAATCTTATTCTATAGACAATAACTCCTTTAAAATTGTTTACCAGGAGGTGTAGTAGATTGGCATATAATTTGTGTGGTCATGCAATCATATAATAGCGAATAAAGCTAAAAAATAATGTCTTTATTGTGAGTAAAAAAGTTTAAGGTAGCAGAAACATCCACTGTGAATTCTGTTTATGTGAATCTCAGTGCACTAAATGATTATGCTTTCTCAAAATACAATGACAGAAAAGTTGAACATAATGGGACACAAAATTGTTGTGGTCTGAGCTTTACATGCTGTCTCAAATTTGCCAAGGGCTTGGGTATATAAGAGAACTCGTTTTTTGATGAACCCATACCGAGCAATCAAAAAGAGGTGAGTGTATGTCAAGCCTAATCCTTGTAAATTTGTATGGCAGAAAAAATCAGAACATCATTCTGAAATATGTACTGCATACATACAAGGTAATGGTCTTCTATTGAAATACAGCAAGGACAAACATTCAGATTTTATTTACCTTTCCAAATTTCTCATGAGCTCAACAGCATTTCTTGGAGGGTATTTTCTTTGACAGAGTAAAAGAGGGTCAGCGAAGAAAATGGTACATTTTTATGAGGTGCACAAAAGCATCACACAAAAAATATTAATAGTTTTAATAAAGTATTCAGAACGTACTACACCTGGGCTACACTACAGTATGGTTTGCCCTACTGCCAAAAAAAATGAACTGAAAGGCTTCCTGAGAAAAGGAACAGAAAAAATCTGAAGGTTGCAAAGATAGATAAAAGTTAAAAGTTACTGAAAAAAAAGCGGCTGTCCATAACTAGGATAACTTCTCACTGAGTTTGCTAACCTAGCTTATAATTAAAGGGAATATGATGGTATAAACATTGCACTAAAGTTAAGTTGAATATCAATCCCAACTCCTGAGAAGGACTTGAATTCACATTACTTCTATTCTGAAACTTCAAACATTATTATTGTAGGTTCTTATGTTTTGGAGAGGTCTCAACTCAGTGTGACAGAAAATACTTGGTCTTCTCTCAGGCACAGCTGTACTAGCAGGATGGAAAAATAAGTCAGGTCTCTTGCAGAGAATCATTACTTCTTTTAAATAAATGATAGAGAAGCTTGAATAGACTGTCAACAACATGCTAATCCCCTTCAATTCTGCTGCTAGTAACTATTCCCCATAGATCATAAAAGATATTTGATTTCACTTTTGGACTCCTGGCCATCTGTTTCCTGAACATCTTGTATTAATTGTCTGAAGGAATAGAAACCTGGCAAGCCCATGTAGCTTAACCTGTCCGTTCATCCACGTGAGATGCATCATCAGCAGTACACTACCTATCGTCCACCGTTGTCTTTCCCTTTGACAAGTCCGAAGTAATTGGGTCTCTGCAGCATGAATCCTGTCACACCAGGAAAGTCAGTTGTTAATGTGGTCTCATATTTAGATAATCTGTCTGTCAAATGATTACTCACAACAGAAAGGGACAGAATTGGTGTAAGTACTGTCTCTCTTGACAGTGAAACTATACACGGTATCTTATGTGACAGTTATGATTTTCCTTACATAGGTAGCCCTGTGGTCTTCAACAAAGCTAGGTTTTAAAGCAGAAAAAACGAAACCCCACGGTTGTTATTGGTGTAGTTAGCTTAGAACCTCACAGTCATTGTTTTCATATCCTGGATGCTACTGCAATAGGGATAATCATTAGCAAGTTCTTGTTATTCTCTCTGACTATTTCAGGTGAGTTTGATTCTGCTCAGATATATGACAAATAATCACACTGAAATGAATACACTCAGAATCACAGAATACTCAGAATTGAAAGGGACCCACAAGGATCATCCAGTCCAACTCTTAAGTGAATGTCTTGTACAGGGATCAAACTCACAACCTTGGCATTGTTAGCACCACACTCTAAGTAGCTTAGATTATCTAAGTCACACAATAGGTTTGGAAGGGATTTTTCTCTTTTACATAAAATTATTCACTTCTCTAAATGGTTATGGGTACCTCAAAGCATCATTTATAGGTTCAACAAAGTATTTAATATAATTGTTTATTTACTTTTAGAAAGGGGAAAAATGGGGAAAGCCTGGAGCCCTGAAATATGACCATCACAACTGTGTTTGGTAAAATTTCATGGCATTCAGATCAGGGATACATTAAGGTGTGACAAATCGCATTAGAATCAGGATTTGAACTAAATTTATTATTCTTCATTGTTTGGATCAGTGCTAAAAAACCTGCAAAGTGCTAATGCACGTAGAACATTCTAGCAACAGACTACTTGTTAGCATTATTTGCAGTATACCAAATTTCTTGCAGCTAAAATAAGACTTGAAGAAAAAAATCAGACAGCTATTTTTTATAAATGTCTCCTGAGAACTGAGGCATAGCAATAGAAATGTAGATAGTGAAAAGATTCTATGAGATCATAGGATTGGTTTAATATCTCAGGACAAGAAGATCACATCTATGCTTTTCTTGTCGTCAATGGATACGTATCTGTTTTAAATGAGGATCTTTTAAAATAAAGAAGAAAAAACTCATAAAAATTTCAAAATAGAAAAAAATTCAGCCAAGGCCTGAATTTGTACATTTCAAACACACCCAATAAAATGCACTGCTGAAGAAAACCAGTGCAAATATTGTGTCTTCTTTTTTTAATATTTATTTATTAATGAGTGTCTTAAAAGTATTTTCTACAATTTATTTAATTTTTTAGTTTGAGGACAGATTTTTTTTAAATGCATTGAAAAGACACACCATAGTCTAATCTCATAGATGATAATATTGCATAAAATGTTTATGAACTTTCTGAATTCTTTGTTAGTAGCCTTGTGCATTAGGGATAACACAAATTCTGTCTCCTTTTTGTCCCGACATGTTACTTGATTGACTCAAGATCTGATTTTTATAAACAGTGTGCAACACTCCACATGAAATATCCATGCTTACTACTAATGATTGATATAAAGGCTATTGTGAGTGTTCAACACAATTTTGATGTGAGAAAATATGTAGTGATAGATATGTATTTTGAAGAACTTCTTAAAACTTTTCTTCAAATTTTTATTTGAATAAGATATTCTGCCAAAGGCCACACCTAGTATTTACTTTTATACGCCTATATTCATACTATTTGTATACATCATATTGTCATTAATGTTACGATGTATTATTTTTTAAATGCTTAACATATTGAAATAAGGACTCAGCACTGATCAAGTATCCCTGAAATACTTTTAGACCGCTCTTCTGCAAAGTTTTTAATCATACTGGATAACTTCCTTCTCTGATTTCTCTTCCTTATCCCTCTTCCTGTGTGAGCTGGGATCAGCTTCAAAGCAGAAGACTTTTTGAGGGACTGAACAATAGCTCTATGTTACTCCAGGTGTACCTGAGACCTTTTAATTGAGTTGAAATAGGTCCATGGTAGTGCAGAGCAGAAGGCAGGCTTGCTTTGAGCAAACCTTTCTCTTTTATCTTCTTTAAAAGTACTTTCTGTAGGCAGCAGCATTGAAGCCAAGGTAGCAAACTGTGCTTCATGAGTGAAAACGGTTCTGAACACTTGGGCCAAGAAATGCTGCCAGAATTTCACTGTATGTAAAGGCATTGTCCATGCTGGGTTCACAAAACCACAATGTGGTATCTTCATGACAGATCTCTTCAGCATGGCCGAATTGTAATTCCTTTTAAGAAAAAAAATATAAACACAAATCTAAATTTAGAGATCGAAATTGAGGATAAGCATTCTGAATTTTTATGCATTTGGTAAGTAGTTACTGGAGAAAAGCACATACTTTAGTTAAACAAACTCTTTCCTTCCCACATCTTTTGATGGAATTCTTAAAAAAGATATATATTAAAATGTTTTATTAGTAGCAGGCAATACTGTACTAAAAGAGTTCACAATGCAGACTAGGAATATTTGCAGCTCCTTCAAAAATGCAGCTGTTTGGGAATTTTCTGACCTTTATTTTATTTTTCATATTCTTGACTCTTCTTCCATAAATATATGTAATTTTTTTTTTATTATATTGTCCTTCCCTTCTTACATGGATGAGCTGGCATTCCCAGAATGGCACCTCTAGTCTCAGCAACTGAGATCTAGAAAGAACAGTAGGAGAAGAGAAGGTCATACTGGTTTTATGGCTGTAGTCTCCATACAAATTGTTATACCTCTTTGTTGCTCCTGCATAGCTTTCAATTTAAGAGTGTTTCAGCATAAAACAACTCAAATGACCCACTGCAAACTAGAAGTGCAAACAGAGCCCAAACATATCAGAAATACTTGTTTTGAAAAGCACAAGCTAATTAGCAACTTTTTATAAGCACATAACTATATCATTTTTTTTTCCTGAAGCCACAGGATTAGAATTCCATAGAAGCCCAACAGGAGCACTGAGGTTAAAGTACAGCATGCATATGCTTGTGTGTTTGGAATTGGTATGTATTTTTCAATCTGCTCCTATCTTATAATATTACTTCATAAGGATAATACAGAAAGTTTCAATTTTTAAGACATTGCCTAAGCCCCCAAATTTTCTATCATTTTAGAGCTGGAAGCCAGTTATAATTGTAGCTGAAGTCTTCTCATCAAGTTAAGTATAGACATTCATTCAGCATTTCCAAGGCTCACTTAAGAATCCCAAAAGCATTTGAGGTTATGAGCCTGATATAGAAGAATCAGTATTAAACATTTGAGAAAAGTACTGTTGTGCTAAAAAAAAAAAAAATAAAATCTATGGTTACAGTGTGTTTAAAAATTAATACTATTTCTTTTTCTTTCTGGAAAATATAGCAAATATTTAAGATTATAATTTTAGGAGGAAAAAAGATAAACTATGATTTATATGGCATTTATATGATGGCTCCTTTTTTTCTTTTTTCTTTTTTTGGAAAGAGATTGCTCACTGTGTTCTTGAAAAGTATTAAGAGCAGTTATCCTTCTGGTTAGGTGAAGGAATATATAAAAAATCCATTCAAGGTAAAAGTAAGAAGAAGTTATAGGAAAAAGACTTAAAAGGCTAGCTTTGATTTTATTTTAGCTTAATTTTCTTTCTCATTTTTGTCCTGAACCTCGGGATTTAGATCAAATGTACAAATCCCTTTAGTATCTTCCATGCAAATTAAAACACTTAATAACAGATTGCTTCCTTGTATTAGTCACAAATATACAAATCTGAGATAATAAATCTGAAGTAAGTTCATAATCTCTGGGTCAGAAGCATGACGTCATTAAAAAAAGATGTTTAAAATTATAACAAGGAGAAAAAATCCCTTTATATAAATTGTTTGATGATTGTGGCATGTGTGATATAGTATTTGCAGCAAACTTTGTTAGTTACTATAAAAAATTTCAAATTACAATCATCTCAAGAAAGTTTTGCTGGTTTTGAGTTCATTAAATAACCATTATTTTGGTAAGTGTTACAATTATTTGTGTCAGATTGTTTCTGCTTAAATGGATAGATTTTGAAGTCCTTAATACTATTTACACGATATCTGAACTATATATTTCTTTCTTTCACTAATTTACTACTGTTTGTTACCTCTTGGATGGCTTATAGAAAGCCTGAATGAGGCAGTTTGAGAGAGTTTGGTTTTAAACCTCACTATATAAAATAGAAAGGAATTTAGTAAGAGAGAAACTCATGAAATTAGGCTGCTCACAGTCTGCTGTTCACTGCAGAAAGGCTGACAAAAGAAAGGATATCTGACAAATTGTTGTTCAAAATGGACATAAAGAGCAACCAACGATCAGAGAAGCTATAATATGCACTCTGCGCATGAGCCGGTGACAAACTTCAAGGCAGACTATCTGGCAAGCAGGAGTCTTGGTTAATGGGGACACCAGGGGTCTTGGAGCCGGTAACTGGAGACTTTAGATCTGACAGCAGGACCCCAGAGAGAGGGAGCACCTGGGAGTCAAACACTGGTGACATCTGGGAAGGGATTTTTCCCAGAGAGTCCCAAGACTGGGTGATTACTCAGGCAGTTCCTGTTTTAGGTGGGTGCCTGGGCCAGTCCTGTTCTGTTTGTCTGCTTGCAAGCAGCTGTGTCTGCAGAGACCTTGTGTGTGCCCATGAGGGGGTAGCATTCAGCTTCATTCCTGCTGGGGCCTGGAAATGGGACTGGAGAAGATCCTCTCAGTCAGCTCCAGAGCAGATGGATCAATCCTCTGGGTTTGGTTATATATGTATATTAGATACTCCAAGTTTACCTACTAGTCTTAATATGTCAAAATTTAAAGTCTGTGATCAATTTTTCCCAGGAGTAATTTTTAGTTTAGTTTGGTTTGGTTTTATTTGTTTGGCTGGTTTTTGTTTGATTGTGGTTTTTGTTTGTTTCTGTTTTGTGTTTGTTCATTTTTTATTTGTTTGTTGTTTTATTTTGTGTTGTGTTTTTGATTTGGTTTGGTTTGGGGTTTTTTACTTTTTTTTTTACAGAGGATGTGTGAGGGTAGGGATGTGGAGTTTTGTGTACCTTCTGTGGGGGGAGGGGTATTTCTTTTGGGTTTTTTTTTTCCCCACTTACTGTATTATTAGCTTGGATGATATTTGGAGTGGTGGCAAGAAAGGGAAAGTTATTTAAAGGTGTTAAACACGGAGGTATAACTATCTGTTTTGTTATCTCAGTGAAAAACTCATGTTACAGTTGGACTCAGTACAAATCTTGATTTTCAGGAAGTGACCTGAGATATCTGACTCATCGTCCTGTAGGTCATGTTTTCACTGGCTTTGATATTTGGAGTATTCCAGCCTGCAAACCTGGACTGAACTTTTGCCTTCAGAAAAGAGAGTCTGTTTCAGGATTCCTTCACTGTTTCAATAATTCATGGTACATGCATTACTGTGTCATGTCTTATACCACAAGTCTGAGGTGCAATTTTGTTCCCGTGAAAAGTTGCAGACCAAAGCGCTTTCTTCTGCGACTGTTATAAAGATAAAATACTGCAGGGTGGGTTATCAAGGTATTGGAGGGATTAAATGAGGTTAGAAATATCTTCAGGGGTTTACTTTGTACAGGAAAACACTTTAGTGAGGAAAAGGGACTAACAGGTTGTATCACCTAAAAGAGAACATGTTCTTTTTTGAGTGTCTTGAGGCTATCATAGAACCTTACTGGGGCAAAATAATAGAGAACAAAATATTTTTGATTTAGATTTAAAGGGAAGCATAAGGCTTGAAAATACTTTATATCAATTTATTGTAACTGTTACTACCAAAAAATTTGGCATGAGAAATAGTTTGTATTACACTAATATTTTTATTTGCTGTTTTTACTTGTTTATAACATTCTTACTTTTCTTAGTATTTGGCCAGCTAAACAAAGACTTGTGGTTTAAACTATTTTTTTTTTTTTGGTGAACATTTCTTTTTCAAGGGATTTCCAAACTAGTTATTTCAAGACACAAGTAGAAAGCAATCCAATTTCCTTCAGATATTAATCCTCAAGTGCAGAAATGCATCAGGCAGCACTCAGGCACAAAATGTTGACTTAACAAGATGTACATATGATGATATGTACATCATATGATTTTGCAGTATTAAGCTTTAATTAATACTTTTCCCTGCCTTCATGTCTGATACTTTAATTCACTTTTCAATAATGTTTCCACTACATCTCAAAAAGTTTATGTCTAATACCCCTCAGAAGTCCAGAATATTTTGGATTTCATTATTTTCCAAATTCAGCATATTCAAATATTGTTGCCTATGGAAGTGTGTAGTCCTAAACAATTCTTTCTCATGGTCATGTAATCCCTTCTTCATTCTTTGCTCTATGCAGATATGATATATCATTTGACACATGAAAAGTTGTTATTGATTTCAGAGATTTCTGTCTTACTCTTTAAGAAAAATTAAAATTTCATGGCTTATAATTTTTTTTTTACCTCCTCTTATGCCTTCTCTTAATCTAAGTTACAATGCAGTAGGGGTTACCACATAA
Source organism: Phainopepla nitens (assembly GCA_013400175.1). Lineage (NCBI taxonomy): Eukaryota > Metazoa > Chordata > Aves > Passeriformes > Bombycillidae > Phainopepla > Phainopepla nitens. The sequence continues at coordinate 541,973 of VXBQ01006515.1, read as the reverse complement.
TTTTGCAGAATAGCCCTTTACTCGAAAAAAACTGTCCTAAAAGACTAAGATCTCAGTTCTGTGTGACTTTTAAAATAAGTGTAGTTTAACTTCCGTCAGTGATGATCTTTCTCAGGGCTTATTTTTGTACATGGAGCTTTATAAGTACTTCCTGAACTGTGGGGTTTTTTAATTATTGAAGAAGATATTAAGTCAAAATGGAAATTGATCACAAAATGGAAATTGAATTTTAGTGGAGACAATTAAAAAGAACATAGAAGAACCTCTATATAGGAATAATTAGGCAATTACAGGGAAATATCATAGATGAACAATCCAAGTGACAAAAAAATAATGTAAAAATGTCTAGTATTGGTGTAAGTTTATAGATTCTTCTATTATTTCCTCACTGCCTTCATTACTGTTGCGCGGGGCATGATGCCATGTAACAGAGGGTCACAAAGTTTTTGCATACTCCACCCTCACAAATCAGGAAGGACTCTTGTCACTCCAAAGTTTATTAAAGAGAGGCCATCTCTAAACCACAGGCAACACTGCCAGAATATCTTGGGGGAGATAGGAACATTTGAGAGAAACAAAATTATCTGAAATATTCTTCTTCATAAATGAAGGTAATTTAGAATAGGGAAGAACTAATGAGCTGTAAGAGGTCTGAAATTATCAGTCATATCTCACTGATGCGGTGACTAGTTGCGGTTCAACTAAAACAAAGATGGTACTGAAATACTAGCAGTGTAACCCAAAATCAGTGATAAAAGACAGAAGCTAAGAAGAAATTTTTACTAGAGTAAAACATTCTTTTCTATGGCAGTGCTTCTCAAACCAGTGTGGCAGAAGTTTGACACCATGCAAGCTGCTACACCAGGCAGTTTTGACATGCCGTTGGCTCTGCTGTTTCTCATTGTTGTATCCCCTAAGGCAGCTAAAAATACTTTCCTGCTACCACTTTTTTATGTAAACGGGTGCTTCAATGGCTAGTGATGACAACTGAGTTGGGAACATCCGCAAGAGTTTTCTATTTGACATTCATTCTATGTTGCTGCTAAATACACCTGTTCCTGCTGCTCTAAGTTAGTTTTCTTGGTGGTATGCTGATTGCAGGTACATCTTGAAAGGCTGGAGGAACTAAGTTCTGCTTCATGTGTATTTTTTTGTCCTTTGGAGTTTGTGAGAATAATCACCTTTGACTCATTTCTATGAATTTTCAGTGAATAAGCTGCATTACAATATGCCAGTAGAGACTTACAAAAGGAAGAAAAAGGTAGTTAAGTAATCAGCATGTATTCATTGTGCTTTGCCCTCTATGCTTGAGGCACTCAAAAATAACTGTATACTGCAGGAATTCTCTCTCTTTTCAATGTCTTCGATAATTACCAACAACTTTTATACAGGAAATTTCTGTGTCTGAAATACTGGAAGGATTTATTCTTGCCTGAAACATTGCTGATGGATGTAATAAGTATCTAACGTATAATAGCAACATTTTCTTATAACTTATTAGTCTCTCTCTTTTTTTTTTTTTTTTTTAATATCTAATTTCTCCAGTCTACTAGTTTCTCATATTACTACTAGGCCTTGGGACATTTTACCAGAGCAAAATAATAGCTGCTGGAGATGGGAAAGCAGGTTGGCTCGCTTCTATTTGCATTTGAGGTGAGGGAGGCAGGAGCCGTACTTTTCCTTGTGCTTTCATTGAAGCGTGTTAATTAAATGTTGCAAATGACATTTCTTCTGGTTTCCTTAAGAGATTGTTTGAAGGTTAAGTATTTTGTACTGCTGTGTTTCTTTTTTTCTTTCTTTTATTTTGCTTCTTCCTTTTATCCTCTCCTAAGACCTTGTCAGTATTCTTACACCATGGACCCCGTAATCTCTTCCTTTCCCTTAAGCAGTATCAGATTTGTTTCCTTCAGTAGCAGTTTGTCATTTTCCTAAGAAGTTATTTTCTAATTTCTATTTTTTCTGAGGTATGAGGTGTCTTTCTTTTTTCAGTTTCTAAAGTAGCTTTCATATGTTGGCTTAATGGCATTTTTAGAATTCTCTTTGAACTGCCAATGACTTACTGTCAAAGCAATAATAGGACTGTACATGGGATCCCTGCCATGCCACATATGCAATTACTGTCATAATATTCACCTTATATTAAAATCTAAGAGATTTTCTATTCAACAAAAGAAGTTCATTGCCAGATCAATTACAATTCTCTCTAAGTGTCTTCTTTCTGTTAAATAGCTATTTATATTAGTTCTATATAGTGGGTCAATTCTTAGAACGTTGTAGAATTCATGACTAACGGAGTGGGCCTTGTGAAAAGATAATTTATTCAGGTTTTATAGCGACTGTTGTACATTTCTTGGTATGTAAGATATAAAATAAAGGTAACAATAAATACTAGGAAGTTAGCAGAGAATATTTTCAGGGCTCATTACATTTTTCTGATGATGTAATCACAAAACCTTTCACTAAAAACACTGGAACTGCAGTTTCTGAGGATGAATGTTAGAGGTTAAAATCAAGTATTTGTTTTAAGCTTGTTCTTCCTAATTATTATTTCTTATGGTATATTCAAAACCCTGATGAATACTTCTACCATTTATAACCTGGTATTACATAAGTATTCAAACTTTTATCAGATCACTTAATGACAGTTTTACATTACATAAAAATTATCTTAATTACAAGGGCTTTTTTCCTCTTTTTGATACAAGCCAAGCAGTGTGGACCTCTACACCTGCCTTGCTTCAATTACTATTCAGTTCCACTGATTTTGTTTCATTTTCTTCATATTAGGCAAGTATTATGCTCTTTATAAGGTGAGTTTACTTCCATTTTAGAAATAATTAAATGAATGTGTTTAGATTAGATAATTGTAGATCCCTTCCAAATGAATGGTTCTACTTTATTATAAATAAATACACTGGTTCCCTAGAATTTTTCAGAAATGCTTATGTCTGGTTCCATACTGGTTACTGGAGAAATCTATTTTTTAAGATCATTAAAAAAAAAATAAGGTCTTTAGGCTAAGATTCAGGCTGAGAATTTGAAAAAAGTAATTTTTGAAAAAAATCTCTTGTGGATTTTCTGTGAGTTTAAGCCTTATGCTTTGAACTATGCAGAAAAAATTTTTCTATGCATCTTTGGAATTTGAGGGAGAGCTAAAAAGAATTTTTATTTCTGGAAGAGACCTTTCATGATAATCATGGTAGTCTGAGAGCAAAAATTTAAAACTCTCTCCTAATGATCCTATTCCTCTCCATAAATCCACTGGCATTAAAGTGAAATAGAAGATGAGCTTCTTTTAAATTTATAGTGTCAAGAAGGGAGACATCTAATGCCATGGAGTAATGTATATAAAAGGTTAATCTTGGTCCAGAAATCCAAATATCAGAGTAAAAGCAATGACTGGTTACTTCAAGCATTTCTGAAATTATGTGCTTCAGAAACATTTCATAATCTTCATTTTCTTGCAGCACTCAGTAGACAAGGCAGCAATTTTCTGTCTTTGTTAAAGTAGCTAAAAATACTTCATGGTGAGCCACAGAATAATTAATCATCCTGCAGGATTTGGAGTTTTCAAAGGCCTATTTCTGAACTACTAATCCGTTTCTGAAAGGGTTTTCTGTGGTTTTTTTTTCTCTCATGAGCTTGGTTCTTAGTACCCCAAATCTGCACATAAAAATAATAGAACACTTTTCTTAATCTTGGTATTTTCTGTTTCAAATCCTTTTATACAAGCATTTTTTCAATTACCTTGCATTTTGAATTATTATTTGGCACAGAATCGGGGTTTTTTCAGGTTAGTTTTCTTCAACATAAATAGCATCAAATGTCCTTTTCATTTTTTTTCTGAAGGCCTAAATCAGACATGGAGTCTGATCAAGTGTCATTAATGTAAATTTATATTTTTCTATTAATATCTCTATATGTTCATCCAGACCTTTAGATTTTTGTATTTATTTTATTTGTATTTTTTATTTAGATTCTAGATTTTTGTATTGCAATTTTGAATCTTCTCAGAGTTCCTAGAAACCAGCAGCAACTATGATATTGTCATTTGCTTTACTTTACTTTATTTAGCACTTTCAACTGTATGGTAGGTATAGTTGTAAGTAAAATAACATAAGACTCAAAGGAAATTAGTCTGAACTAAACAAGAAAGACATCTATAATTGGCACCATATGGTTTCAGCAAAAATTATACATGACACTGTAGTTCCTATGTGGCATCCCTTGTCTATTTGCTGAGTAGCACTGGAGTGAATGGACACTGCCTCACAACTTTAGATGAACTTGCTATTTTCTTAAAACTCTGACCGTTGTGACAAGAGAATAACTTTATTTCTGTATTTTATATCTCAGCATATGCAACTTCTATCCATTCAGTATTCACCTAAGTGCTCACCAGTTGATACACTTGCTATAAAATGTAGGATGTAGTAACATTCACCAAAGCAAAAGCTCTGATCTCTTCACTCTCTACTGGGTTGTTTCACTCAAACACTTTTTTTTCTCTGAAAAAGCAATCACATTCCCTGTAACTGAGAAGAAAAAAACAAAACACCTCTGACATCATTGTAGTCTCTGAGCCCCAAACCCAAATGGAGCTCAGAGTGAGCCTGGAGACAACAGAGGATCAGTGAACAAACGTCGGCAGCATTTTTTGTTAAGCAATCATTTCAAATTCTTCTTACCATTTTTCATACTCTGGGATTTATAGTTAAAAAAAATCCACAACACATTTTGCACTCAACAGACCTGAGTTCAAATCATTTCACTGCTGTACTAGATGAGATTTTTTTAAAAGTCAGTACAGGAATAACAGAGGTGTTGTGCTCTCTGGTAGTTTTTTGGGGTTTTTTTTGAATACAGTACAAAGACAACCTTTAGTGTCATAATGTTTATGTTCAAATAGTTTAGGTGTGCTCTATGTCTTTGCTGTTTCCATAAGAAGCTTATAATTGTTTTGGGGGTTTTTGTAGTTTTAAGAACTAAAAATGAGCAGAAAGTAAGGCCATTCCTTCGTGAAAAAAGTAATGCCTCAAACACTTCCATGAAATTAAATTCAAGATCTGATTTTTAGGAAAGATACCACGAGGTAACCACATCAACACTGACAAATCAGGAACGTGAAGATCAGAGGTGCAACCAAATATCTCTAAGCCTTCAGGGACATGAAAGTGTATTTATTGTGGTATTCACACATCCTTTAAATATTTACTCTTGCTTTTAAGATTTTTTTTTTTATTACATTGGAGGAAAATTGAAATTTAGGACGAGCTGAATGGGAGATCCCAGAGGGTTGTGACAGTGACACAGGGTCTAGTCAGAAGCCTGTCACAAATGGTGTCCCCCCAGGTTCAATACTGGGGGCAGCAGTAGATTTTAAACTGCAGAGGAAACTCTGCATACTTAGAATTTAATTTTTCTTTTCAACATGATGAATAGAAAATCAGTTCTTAATGTAATGGATCATACAGAAAAAAATCTTAGATCATATAGAAGAAACTTAGATTGAACTTAGATTCAATCTGAAATTGAACACACAGTTATAAACTCTGCTAGACTTCACTGAAATAAAAGTAGTAGGGTTCCTCTATAGGACAGATTTCTGACAAATTTAAAATCTCTTTTTGAGCTCAATTGATTTTTTTTTTCAGTTTGTTCAAGTTGCTGTTAATAGACTCGCCTCTGTGCTACCAATTTCTATCACATCTGTGCTCTCATTATTTTTTAATAAAAAGTAGATTTTAATTATCAAGTCCATTAGTCAGAGTAGCATAAGCAAAAATCCAAAAAACACTTTAAAATTAACCATTTAAAACTGATCTTTATACCTCTTGTGTACCTGTAGCTATTTTTTTGTCTGTGGGTCTAAGGTATAGCCTTGTACCCAACACCTTTGTGCACAACATTTAGTTCTTGTTCTCTTCGGAAAAACATTATAGAAACTTAGCTCCCCCTTTTTTTATTATTTATTATTTTTTTCTATGTTTAGAACCTTTATATTTCCCAGCACATGCAACCTCTTACCTGCTCCATAATTACTGCATTTCTGAACAACCTTACTGAAAAGATCGCTAAATACACTTTTACCCCTCTAGTTTTCAGTTGTGAAACTTACAATTATGGCTCTCTTTGCCTATTACACTATCAGAAAAAACTGGAGATTCGTGGAATTTCAAATTGCAGCTGGTTTAGTCTCAGATCAAATCTTACTACGGAAGCTGTCCTGAGACATTATGGTGAAGGTGTAATAATTATCTCAAACAAAATGCAAAAGAAAGGTAGATCATGGTAAATACAGCTGTGCTTGATATTCTTATTTAAGGCATGAAATAAAAGCCAATCAAGAAATTAAGCATTTAGCTGGATTGAATAAAACTGATACATTTACATCCAACTCTAAATATGAAATTAAGGATACCAATGAAGAAAGTAATTTAGCAAAAAAGCATTATTTGAATGCAAAAATTTGATTTGGGATAAATTATTCTAAGAATAATGAAATGAGAAGAGTACAAGCAGGTGTAAAACTTGTTAAACTCTCAATTGCCAGATGTCATTTTAGTACACAAACTAAAATAAAGAGGAAAACCTCAGCTAGAGAAAGGCATGGCACTATTAGAAGTACAAGGAAGATACAGACATTTATTGGCTCGTTGAAGACAACAGTTTGTACACCTTTAAAAAGTTCCATGACTGCATCTAACAGAACAATGGTGAGGTGGTGGCAATTGGTAGCTCTTCCCACAACTCATCAACTATGAAATAATAAATATTCTCACCTTTACAAAAGGCAAAAATGGTCAAAGTAGTCTTGCCACAGGAAAACATCAAACCACACAACTGGAGAATTATGCCATGGGAATTTTTTAGATTCCTAACATGATAAATTTTAATTAGCAAAATTATTAAAGTTTCTCTATTTTTGTAGAGAAAGTACAGTGTTGAACACCAAAAGATTATTCAGCTATATCAGTTAATTTGGGATGACTTGGTTTTGAGTTCTCATTAGAATATCCTTGAAATTTTGAAAAGAAATAAGGGAGCAGAGAGGGAGATTTTTCTCTGCAGAGGTCAGGAGTCCAAAGCAAGATCTCTCTTCAAAAAGAAAAAAGAGATAGGATTTTCCTTAATTCTCTAACAAGAAGTGGCAGGAAATTCAGTTGGCACATGCATATTTAATTTTTTTGGGAGAGAAAAAGAAGGAATTTTGAGTGATAAGATATAAAAGCGGACTGAAATTGAGAACAAGGATGTACACAGCAGCTAGTGGCTTTCTTTAAATGTGGTTTTTTTCGTATCTTTGTTGTTAAACCAAATTCTGCATTATTTATGTATGTGCACAGAGAGGAAACACAGGTAAAAATGCTACTGTGTTTGTTGGGAAAAATACAGCAGGAAATTGATGGATAAAAAAGAATTTTACTGTGAACAAAAACAAAAGGCAGGAAAGAGTTATGATCCAGGCTTAGCAACTTCACTGGATGTGAAATGAAGTTATTGGAAAAGGATAAAAAGGAAAATAATGGAAATCAAACCACAACAAAGAAAGTGAGGTTAGTAAGCTAAAAAGCAACAAAAAATGGCTGAAAAATCCCAAAGAAGTGTATCTGCTTAAAAAGTGTAAATCAATTAGTAAGGTACTAAATAAACTAATATTGTAGGATTTATGTCAGAGTGATAATTGCAAAAAATATACTTGCAGGTCAATGAAAGAGTTAACAGTGCTGTTTCCAGTATGACAAGTAGGAAAACAGAACAAATTATATTTTAACTACCTGGGAAATAACATAAATGTGATGGAAGCAATAGAAGAGAGGGAGAAGTAAGTTGATTTTTACTCTGTCTCCTAGTTCTGACAGTGAGGTGAAATTGTTATTTCACCTGCAAATCATATCACCTACAGAAGCATTTTGATATTCTCTTTTCTTTGTCATTATTAATAAGGGATAGGTTGTTTTTTAATCCTTTGTGAGCACATCGCTGCAGCTGTAGCCTTGCTCTGTATCTATGCACGTATTAACAATGAAAATATTTTGGCCACTGATGCAGAACAGATGTGTTTAAACTTCCTCCTGGAGAAACTCCCCAAAGAGACCAAAAGGGTTTAGATTCAAAAATAAATTTTATTCCAAAATAGAAGTCTAAGTGTATTGACTTTCAAAATGAAAAGAAGTGAAAGCAATGAATACAGAGAACAAAAATGGAGAGTTGTATATGCTGCCCATTTTGCCCCTGTAGACTGGAACTTACTTTTATGTTTCAGTTCAACTAGCTTGATACTTTCTGAACAGCAGCAAAATTTGATCCCTTCCCCTCTGTCCCAGAGAAGCCCTTCCCTCTGTGTTTGTGGCTACCAGACTTATCCTCTCTGCTGCCTCTTAACCTCTGCATGTGCTCAGCTTTCAGCCTGGATCGTGCTTGCCAGCCCAGCAGCCTTTCCTACCCTGCAAACAGTCAGAAACTCCCTGATGACACAAGTGGCCTTCTTTTCCAAAGGGCTCTGTTGGAGCCAGCCTCTCCTTAAGGCAAGGATAGACATATGCTTGGGAACACAGACATAAATTTTAGCAAAGATGGTCAAGTGAGCAAGTACAGTTGTCTACTATGCATTGAAACACTGTATATTTCAGGATGGATGCTTGATGTATTTATATTGATTTGCTTGTATTTAATTCTTTAATTGCCTTAAAATTACATTAGCGTACCTTTTACTTATTAGACAAGACTTGATTTGAGTTACTGGGAGGCTATGTGTTATTAATAAAATGTAGCTAATGTAGCTAAATGTATGTTTCAAAATAATTTTAGCCTCTGGTTAAACTAAACCTGATTTTATGCTGGTAGTATTTTTGCATACACTAGCCATGAAACTCTCCTCCTTAGTGAAAATAACTTCTAGGACATTTATCAGACAATTAAAATTGAGATGTCTGGGCAGGTTTTCTAATGAAGGATTGATACTGTACACTTGTGTTTCTTTAGTTTACTCTTACATTTGTACCCTTTTTCATGCTATTTTGTAAGTCTTTTATCAAATGCCATATTGGTAATGCCCTTTCCAACATGTCTTTTGCAGTTTTGAGTGCTTTGCTTGTTTTGTGCTCTTGCCACTTCTCTTCCTACAGATTAAACTCCTCACATAGAAGCAGTTGATAGCAGTACCTGGCCATGATGGGAGCACTCCGAAAAAAGGAGCATTTTGTAAAGCTCAGAATCTCAGGCAAGAAGGTAATTTCACTGTTGATACAACACAAACACAACAACCTAAACCAGCAAAACAAAACTAAAGAAACGCAGCCAATTCAACCAAATAATGCTAATCTAGATGGATAAACATCTAACACCACCTTGACTGAGAAAAGTAATGTTGCTATAAATTCATAACTTACAGTCTTTTAGTTTTCATTTTTATCTGCTGTATTCTTAAAGATTGTTACCTACATGAGTTTACTGGGTTGCAAGTATTTGGCATAAATTACTCCTTTTCATGGTTCTACAGAATAGTTAATTGAATGGTAAAAGATAGAGAATTTCAGTTGCTTCACGGAACAATCTTTATGTAAAATGACTTGCAGAGTATAGTTATAAGAGATAAAAAATAGAGGAAGAGAAAACTGAGTTGAGTTCTTGTTGCTATTAAAGCTGTTGCAGATAAAATTTATTGGAAAAGTAAAACATTTCAAAGGCTTGCATTTCATTGTATATTAAGATACAGTCCATTGATAAGAAGTGGTTCTTCAGAGCGTGCTTTTTTCTTCATAGATTAATTTCCTAAAACAAGTAGAAATTATAAATCTGTCTCAGGAATATGTTTCATGTCTTGTAGATCAGAAAATGCTCTTTAGCTGGATGACTTCAGTACTACAGAAGCTGTATATAACAAAGCAAAAGAAAAGGAGTCAGGGAGGAGAAAAGAACAATAATGAGGCAACACTCATCATTTTTCCTTCTACCTCTGAATGTGGGCTGGTGTCTCTCTAGGAATCCAGGTGCTTGAGTTCCCTTGAGGCAAAAGAGAAAAAATTGCCAGTAGCAGACAAGGTGAATGCAATTGTGTATAAGGCGGGTGAATAGAAAAATCTCTTTGAGATTGCTTTCTAAACTATCAAGAGGGCCTGGAACAGGACAGCCAAAGGGTATATTTTTCACTTTCCATATTTTGTTTTTGGCTGTGTAATTTTCATGAAAAGTTCATAATACTGTATATTCAAAAATGACAATCAAAACTGGTTTGCAAATTACAGTTTGTGTCTATCGTTAGATACTATGATTTACTATGTTACTATGTTTTACTTAGCCCAATTCTTAAGGAAAATCATAGAGAGTGATTTGGAAAAGCTCCCACTCCACAGCAGAAACATAATCATTTCTTTCCTAAGCAGAAACAATAAGAGCTGTTAAATATGATGTCAGTGCATAATTTTCATATTAATAGTGAAAGTATTCTGATATATTACAGTTTTTTGCCTTTTTAAATCATGCATATAGCTCTTGAGTGTTGTATAGTATTATCACTGGATCATAGTGATTTTCAGCTCTATCTAATATAATTTGTTATAAGCATTAAAATTGAGCTTCCAGCTCTTCCTGATTAACAGACAGTCATATTTTTGTTTGTTTTTATAGCTAACGTCACAACAAAAATAAAATTATTTAAAATAACTATCAATGAAAAGTTGAGAAAAATAAAATATTTTGCTTTGCCATATTATTTTCTTCTTGCAAATTTTCCTTGTGAAGTTCCTCACAGAACATGCTGTTCTCTCTCATGTAACAGGTTTCTACTGCAGTATTTTGTTCTGTATAAAAACCTAAAACATGTCCAGAAAATAGAATGCATTTCATGACTAAACAGTGTCTTTCTCATCCTAGACTTTCTTTATTCAAATTCATGATCTTGGAATGGTTGCTAACAGCCTATTATAGCAGCATAAGATAGTGTAAATGGTACAAGCACAGACTAAAAGCATTCTACCCGGCTGCACATGCAGTTCTTTTTCCTGTTTTACTAATACTTAACTTGAAAAAATGTTACAAAGTAGAGGATTGTTACTTTAGACTTAATGAAAAGCACCTCCTCATCTAGAAGAGGTCAAAGCAGATAAGATAGTAAACGTTTGGAGAGAGTGAAAGAGCATTCACCTCTCTCACAAGCTCTGACACATCTTTTGTGCTCACTCAGGAGAAATGTGTACTCAAGCTACTTTTAAGTGAGAGGGTAATTTTCCATGAAAGTTTCTTCTGGCTTAGTTCACTTTAGAACAGGAAGTGTTTTTCTTTTCTCCAGCAGTCTGGGGTTGGGAGATTTTAACTGCTTGTAAAATGCAGCGAAAGACTCCATGCCCTAAGGCTTTAATGGTTGCTAGTTGCTCTGGTGAAACCAATAAATACAATGCTGTCTCTATCCACATGTTCTACACAGCTCAGGAAATCTGTGGCACAGCCAAATCTGAGCTTTCACACATGAGACCTAGAACATTACAGTAGCTTTCTTTGTGGCATGATGGTTTCCCTCATTGTCTTTTCTGAAAAGGTAATAACACATTTTGAGAGAATGCAAAATATTGGTTGCCAGCTACTTAAACAAGAGTTGGGTGAATGTCTTCAAGCAGGAAGGGATGTTACAGAATGTAAGATATACCATTGTGTGTGGCCCTCTGTGAGTTAAAACACAAGCAAATTAAAAAAAAAAAGAACAAAAAAAAAAAAAAGAAACCAAACACATAGAAGCTTCAAAAATCATATTTCTTAATTAGAAAAACAAGGCCTACATTTGGAATACTTAACAGCACTTGTGAGTAAAAGTGCTTCTTAATCCAAAACAAGGATCAGCCAGAGACTATGATATAAGACCTTGGATGGCACATAAAAACTGATGTGTTCTTACCTGTTCCTAAAATCCCTGCAGCTATGGTTGTATAGCTGAACTATTGTTTATTTTTATTCAAGGAATGACACATGTGCTACTTCACTTTATCCCCAGGCTTAAACATATTATGCGTTAACTACTACTACACCATCTCTTTCATCCCATGGCAGACATATCACTTTGATTTTATTTCGTTTTTACTGAGTGCTTATTTTACTACAGGTTTCTGTTTTGTTTGGATTGGGAGAGGGAGGGGGTATTGAAGGGAGAAGAAGGGAATATTGAGGGTATTTTCACCTGTATTCAGACTATTCTGTACCTTGCAAAATAAAGTTATATTCCTTTTAAAGAAACATCATTTTCAACTACAAATATAACTATTCCATGTGGCAAAAGAATATTTCATGCAGGGTAATAAAAGAATATTTGTGGTGGTGAACTGCCCTAGAATGAAATATTTCTCTTTCTTGTTATAAATCTGTGCAAATGCTTTAAAAATATATTAGTTCATTAAAATATATGCACAGGCATCCACATTTTTACACAGAAATTGACAAATACACTTGTGTGTGTCAACAAATATATTCATTCATCCATGCAAAAACACTTCAGGTGAATATTTGTATCATACTTTAGTTTGCTGCACACACACACTTGTACATATATAAAAACAGAAGGCTGATTACTTCTTTGGTGTTTTTTACAAATAATTGTACATCAACCCAAAACCATATGTAATACGCTGCACTGGAAATAAAGTCAACAAAACTTTACTGTAAATGTCTTTAAACGTTGGGGAAGATGTAAGTCAAAGGACACTTGTCATGCAGGTTGAAAATTAATATTTTCATTTGAATGAAAATTTATTTAGCATCTTGTAAATGTTTCCAGATGTCACTTTAACAGGTACTGCCTCTGGGGAAAAACATACTTTGAAGACTTATGATAATCCAGAATCCTTATTCCACAATACTTTTAATTTTATAGGTTTAGGTGAATGTGGTAAACAATGACTATAGCTAGTCCCTACAAATTGTATGTATATGATACTTTTACAGTGATATAAGTACAGTGGGTGCTTGTCTTTTTTTTCATGATGTTTATTTTAGTTGAAGAGCAAAATTATAGAAAGCTGTCTGAACAATATTATGTTGATAGTCTTTGCCACAACTCCTAGAAATCCCAACATTTATTCTTCTAATGTCTCTGACATAAATAATATTTATCAGAAATAAATTTTTATAGACAAAAATAATGATTTAAAAATTCTAGGTTGCACTATGAGCTTGATAACAAACATTAGCAATATCTTTGATCTTCAAATGTAATTTTTACTATGCATGTTTATAGAAATAGAAAAGAAATCATGCTCCTATTTTAAAGCCCCTAATCTAGTTTTCTCCCACTTAAGTCTTATTCCCAAAATGTGTCAATTCTGCCATGAATAAGGAAGATAGCAATGCAATTTTGCATGCTAAAATATATGCAACAAGGAGTAAAGTTTAAAAAAGTGAAATTATTGTTTTATATAACATGAAGCCAAGTTGTAGGATTTATTGTCTTAGAGTGCAATAAGAGTCAGAATGTATAGGGGTTAAGAAGTGTGAAATCCTCTCAGTGACTATCAAACATGAATGTGTGAATGAGACTTCCAGAGGAGGCTTAGAAACCTCTCATAATCAGTACTCAAGGCAGGCTGAGAATCTATGTTGTTTTCTAACTTTTTTACATATTAACAGATGCTTGGGAAAATACTAGAGCAAATCAATGGACAACATACATAGTAAGTATATATTATAATTTAAAAGAAATTATAATGTAAATTTTAGTCCAGGAGATAATGCTAACTGCCATAGAAATTTTCCTGAATTTTTGTAAAAATACTTCTAAATTCAAAGATGAAAACGCACCAAAAAAATAGTTGTAATATTTCTTCATGAGCTTTTAAATTGAAAGTGATATGTATGTGGAATAATAACAATAAAAATAAAGGATTCAGTCTTAAAGAGCAGAATAACACACTGCAGCAGGTTTCACATTGGTGCTATTATTACATGTGAATTTGAGCTCAACTTCATTTGAAACCAAGGTCTCTCTATGAATAGTAATATATTCATTATTTTATATGTGTATTAAATGCATATTACTTTATGGTACAATTATTATATAGATTAGATTGATAATTTAATATTTGCAAAAGCATTTAACTGAATATCTGTTTCATAGTATAGATGAAATTTATTGTATGAACTTGAGCTTGGACTTTGGAAAATCCCAACAAGCTGCACTCATGGTGATTTCTTCAGACTGGAAGAAACTTGTAGTGAAGAAATCCATCCTCTAAGGATTTAATCCCCTTTTGAAGGAGCAACAGAAACACTTAAGATGATGATAAGTATCTCTGTGTTAGAATGCTTAATTTGATTCTTTAACTTATTTATGCAGCTATTCAGTCTGCTTGTTATTCCAGTCTCTCTTTCCTACTCTTAAGAGAATGCCTCTGCTTTCCTGGCAGATTAGAATAAAGTGAGGTATTGGAAACATACCACAGGAGAAAGAGAAAAGAAGGAATTAGGTATAAGATTTCAAAGATTATGTTTTTTAAAGAATGTTTCTTATTTTATCATAAATGTTTCTTAGTTTATCATACCTATGTGCTACCTATACCACCTATGTTATAGCATTATAGACTTTGATCAGTGATTTAAGTTTTCTAGTTGAAATGACAAGGTATGAAACAGTATTTTCCTCTGTTTTCCTTTCCTTTGCTTCTTGGAAAGATCTTTATTGCATATTTTAAGTACTTTGCTGAGTTTAATAGTTTATCCTTATGCTAATTCAAACACAGTATTTCTCTCCATGCTGTTACAATGCCTGGAACAGCATATATTTTAGATGATTGAAATTAATATCAGTGCCAGACTTTCATGAGTAAGCCAAGGGGAAAATAGAACAACCAAAAAATAATTTATATTAGAATGCAAGGAGAATGGAGGAAATCATAAAGAATTATAAAGGATACATATTCATAAAAATAAAATTTAAAAAGTTAATTAACTGGGAACAGTGGTTTCCAATTAAAAATAATAAACAATCAAAATTATCCCCAACTATTTTGTCTCTGAAACATATTTTGCATTTGTACTTTTCTTCCTTTCCCTGCCTTTTATATCAGAAGATGTTCAGTGAATAAAGTCAGGGTACACCTCTTAGTTGCTTTAAAAGGGGCAGAAATTCTCACTTAAACAATTCTGAAAATATTCTGAAAAAAGGGTTTCTTGATCAAAATATTAAACAATCAAATTTTCACCTTTATTCATCAGTAAATTTCTTGTCATCAGAAAAATCTGGCCCACTACATAATATCCTGAGTCAATTAAAGGTGTTAACTGGCCACAGTTTGGATTGGCTCCTCATGTGAAGGTTTTGGCACCACCACTCAGCTGGAAGAATGTTTATAAACCTGCCGTCATGCAAAGTTATCCAAGCTACTTCAGAACAATTTTAGTGTCTCTTCATAATAACTCCATTCCCCTTGAAATTTCATAATAGAGTAACAGGTTATGGATACGGTAATGGAAGACAATATTTTAAAATATCACTGTTGTGATCACCTGTCCTATCAAATTTGTTCATCTTCTATAACACGTAGTAATATTCAAAACAGAAATTCCTAAACAGACCAAAAATTAATATTTCTGTTTATATCATTCAGTGCAGCACTATGTAAAATAAAGTTTCCCCAGCTTATACTTCAGGCTAATTTCACAAAGGTCTTCCTTAAAAAAATACAATCTTATTTCTAGGATGCTTCATGCCTAGCCTCGCTGGCTGTTTGAGGGAGCGGATTGTCCCTCTCTGCTCTGAGGTGTGGCCTCACCTTCAATATTCTGTGCAGATTTGGGCACTACAACATAAGAAAGATGTAAAGCCATTATTAAACATCCAGAGTAGGGCTACAAAGATACTGGGAAGCAAAGGATAATTTTTTTTTTGGGGGGGGAATTTAATAGATATTATTCTTCTAGAATATGTCTCCATTTAAATAATCTAAACATGGTTACAGCATGAAATAAGACTTGGAGATAGATAGTCATGCACAATTTGGGAGGACAGTCACTGATGGGAATGGCTCACAGAGAGGCTCGATTATCAAAACCATCTCAAGCCATTGTTGTAGGCAGAAGCAGAATAAGTTAAACGAAATGAATAAAATGCATTATTTTTCTGTCAGTCTGAATATTGTTTATATTACTGTTAATTTCTGTGCTAAGACTGCCTGTTATGTATTCTGCATGGCAATTTTCATGTCACTATATAAATCTTCTCTTATTTGTGGAAAACAGAACTCATTAAAAAAATTACCCCTAAGTAATTACATATGTGACAGGAGATATTGGTCTGCATCTCATGACTAGACAAGAGTGGCTCCAGAAGTTACAGCATGTAGCATCTTGCATGTGCCCAAAACTTTGAATAAAATGGAGAGTTTTTTCATTTATGATCTTTTTTTCCATTTTCAAAGATAAAGCAAAAATCAGAGCTTGCTGACATTTTGTGGAAAAGTGAAAGAAAGGAGAAACAGAACGAGAAGGGGTTTGGGTAACAGGGATTCAGATAAGCTTTACCATGGCAACTACTGTACCACAGAAAAGGTCGATTAACATGAAGCTGGAGATTAGGATGGAATGACAGTGGTGTCACTAACACTCTTCTTCCTTCTCTCCAAAGAAGTATAAATCCAATCAGTTTTCACTGATAGATACCTTTTTCCTCAGGAAAGATGAAGATGACCAACAGAGATATAGAGCATTTTATTATTTTTTCCCTGTCAAAATACAGAGAACCAGAAAGCATTTTTCAGTCTGCCCCTGTGATGGTGTTTGGGTCACTCAATTTGCTCTCTGCTGGATATGTTAATAGAAGTCCTGCTATGTCCTATTTCTGTGAGCTATAAATTTTGGTAGCCTTTTGAGAGCTTGTATAGTAAAGAGCAGATTTTAGATGAAATCATCTTGAAGACTTATCTTGTCCAGAGAGGCTCCAAAGTTTATCCAAGCGTGTCTGTTTTTCTTCAAGACAGGAATAACCTTTGGATAAGAATGTATGTTGGTTCTTCTGAGGAGTTTCCTCGAGACAATTACGTCATACTTCACCCTTACTGCAGACTTTCTGTTGGATGATAGATTTATTTATGGTGATGACAGCTTAAACACCTTCTTCCACTTTTAAGAATTTTAAATGTTGCTGCAAATCTAAATCTATATAATAGCAGATGAAAAATTAGCATTGAACATAATGAAAAGATCTTTGATGCTGATAAATACACATATAGCTAACATGTCACCATGAATAGATGATTTATTACAGCAGCTGCAGGGACATGTCCCCTTCTTAGAAGTGCTCCAGGTGTAGTAAAGGGTACAGCAACACCATAATCAGCATTTGTAAGTGCTGTCTGCAGTAGCATAGCTACTGCTAATAGTGCAGCTGGTTATCAGTAGGGAAGAGCAATTCTGCATATAGCTTAAAATATGCACATAGTTTATTCTAGAGAATCCTGGACCTGA
Organism: Phainopepla nitens; assembly: GCA_013400175.1. Taxonomy (NCBI): domain Eukaryota; kingdom Metazoa; phylum Chordata; class Aves; order Passeriformes; family Bombycillidae; genus Phainopepla; species Phainopepla nitens. The sequence continues at coordinate 524,531 of VXBQ01006515.1, read as the reverse complement.
AATATATTTAAAGGAAAGGCTGAGAGAATTGGGTTTT
>VXBQ01006515.1:507430-524449 GCA_013400175.1 Phainopepla nitens | reverse complement strand
AAAAAAAAAAAAACCAAGAGAAGGCATAGGGATGACCTAACTGTGACCTTCCAGTAACTTAAGGAAGCCTACAAGAAAGATGGAGAGAGGTTTTTTTACAAGAATTTGTCTTAATAGGACAAAGGGAAACAGCTCAAAAATGAAAGAGCATAGGTTTAGAGAGGAAATTAGAAAAAGGTTTTTTACTTAGAAAAAGGTTTTTTTTGACACTGGAACAGGTTACCCAGAGAAGATGCCCATCAGTGGGAGGGTTTAAAGCCAGGCTGAATGGAGCTCTGAGCAGCCCAGCGTGGTGGACCAGGTTCACAGCAGGGGGGTTTGAACTAGATGATCTTGAAGGTGCCTTCCCAACCAAACTATTCTATGTTTCTGCGATTCTATGATTAGAAGTGATTCAGTTGTATTGTAGCATTGTAGGTACATATGCATGCTTCTATTCCTGATCTTGCCTCTGATGCTGGCTTTTTAATGATCAGAGTTTAGACAATTCTAAATAAAGTTTACTGACATGGGCTAGCTCACAAATAAGGGAGTTTTGAGTCTAGCTAGCATTATATTTTCAACATGTAACTTAGAATATGTTACACATTGAAATATTAAATATCACTTTCTCACACTTCTGGTAAAAAAAAAATTAAAATGAATTTCAATGGTTAAACTGAAAAAAAAGTCAGTATAGAGAATAAATATTTTAGGATGCAGAGTTTTCCGTTGAATGCTGCAAGTTTGGCAGAGGTCAGAGGTACAGCAACAGCAGTAGTATGCTGATTACAATGTTTTCTTTTCTGACCCCACAAAATGTCTTTTTCTAAGATCTTGTTTTGTTGAAGTACATCTGACCTATCTCTTCCCCTAAGTGTAGAAAGTAGTTCTTTATAGAAAGCCATAAGTTGTAGTTGTACACGGAACAGAATGCAGATGGTAAAACGCAGTGTTCCCAGTGGGCCTGTGGGGATGAAAAGACCTCAAAACAAACAAAAAACAACTAATAGCTTTCCAGTCCTAGAAATCAATAACAACAATGTTAGTTACCCAAGCTAAAATAAGTATTGAGCATAAAGATTGTGTCAAAAAATTGTAGGTTTACTGAAATGATGTGATTTCTTATGCAATGGTTCACTCTGTGCTGCCACACTAGACATGAAAAAGAAGGCACAGTTATAAAAAGAAGTTCCCATTCTGAAATCATATCCAAGCTGTTCCATTTGTCATAAGCCACCACAACAGGCTCACTGCTGCTAGCCTATGCTGAGGCTTATGTATAGCATCAAAGAGTTGGAGATTGATGCTCTGGGAAAGAGACTCTGGAAGTGGACTTGAATTCTAATTCTGTCTCTCACCTTGTTGTTGATTGTTTCATGGGACAGATAGTGCAGCTGAAGCCAAAATCGTGTTTGCTTTGCATCCAGCTCGGAGAACAAACTCTGGCCACACTTGTTCAAGTATTCTCAGCCAGGGATGACTTACAAAGGCTCTAAACTGAAATGACCTGTCTTCAAAGTGTGTTAAGCCTTCTCCAGCTGGATTATAAATCCAAGTAAAAGGATAACTTCACAAAATTTTTCAGTTGTCATTTCCAGCAAAACAACATCCCCCTTCTCAGATTCTAAAAGTTTTGAAGAATTAAAATGCTATTTAAAGGAATTGTTTTTCTTTTTTTTTTTTTTTTTTACCTCAACCCTGACTCTTTTGCTTTTAATTTTTTTTTTTTTTTTTTTTTCCCTCAACCCTGACTCTTGTGCTATGAATTTATTTTTTTTTTTTATTTTTTCTGAGAGCCATTTCACTCAGGAGGACTAATGATGCTGTGGACACCTCCTTGTGACCAAAAGACCTTTGCTGGAATGAGGAACATCCTTGAAGACTGAAAAGCTGGACTCCGTGATGTAGGTGGGAAAATTTTCACTAATGTAATAGCAGAATATATCTGTGCTTCTCATGGCATATATATCCATAAGATACCCATAATCAGCTGTGTGATGAAGCCACCAGCCAGCTAAAGGCGGTTAATTGTTATGGATATATTTCGAAGTGGAATGAGATGGATTTAATTATGAGTACCTGACTGCCTTGGCAGCTGTTGCCCACCAAAGCTGCTCTGTCACTCCCCTCCTCAAATGGATACGGAAGACAAAATGTAATGAAAGGTTCATGGGTCGAGACAAGGACAGGGAAAGGTCACTTGTGGATTACTATCACAGATAAAAGAACCTCAATTTGGGGACAAGTTAATTTAATTTATTGCCAATCAAATCAGTCTAGGATAATAAGAAATACTTTAAAAAAAACCTTCTCCTTATCTCTTTCTTCCCAGGCCCAGCTTCACTCCCAATTTTCTCTAGCTCCTCCCCACAACAGCACAGGGGGATGAGGAATGGGGGTTGCGGTCAGTTCACCACACATTGTCTCTGCTGCTCCTTCCCCCTCAGGAGGAGGACTCCTCATGCTCTTCTGCTGATCCACTAGGTCCCTCCCTCCCACAGGGGACAGTCCTCTGTGAACATCTCCAATGTGAGTTCTTTCCACAGGCTACAGTTTTCACAACCTGCTCCTGTGTGCGTCCCCACTTCCATGGGGTTTGGTCCTTCAGGAACAGACTGCTTCAGCACGATCCCTCCACATGGGGAATAGCCCTGCCAGCAAAACTGCCCCGGTTTAAGCTCTTGTCTCCAGAGGGTCAAAGGTCCCTGCCAGGTGATTACTCCAGCAATGGCTTCCCTCGGGACACACCACCTGTGACCTGTGGGCATCTACCTGTGCAGCGAGGGGCTCTCCCACAGGCTGCAGGTGATCTCTGCTCCCTGGTAGATCTCCATGGGCTGCAGGGACGTGTCCTGCCTCAGCATGGTCTTCCTCACCTCTTGGGCTGCAGTGGAATCTCAGCTCTGGTGTGTGGAGCACCTGCTGCCCCTCCTTCTGCGCTGACCTCGGTGTCTGCAGGGCTGTTTCCCACCCTCACTCCTCTCTCCTGGCTGCTCTTGTGCAGAGGTTATTTTCCCCTTCATAAGTCTGTTTTCCCAGAGGTGCTGCCACTGTCCCTGATGAGTTCAGCCTTGGCCAGCAGTGGGTCTGATTTCACACCAGCTGGCATTGGCTCCATCAGACATGTGGGGGAAGCTTCTGGCAGCTTCTCACAGAAGCCAGCCCTGCAGCCCCCCTGCTACCAAACTCTTGCCATGCAAACCCAATACACTGACATATGTTTATCTATTTTAAGGGATAGCAGTATCTTACTGAGAAATTATTTATTGATACCATATGGCAATCCCCAAAATTATAGCTAAATTAAGTTTAATTTATCTCAGAAAACCCCCATTTGTTTTTCAATTAAAAAAAAAAAAGACTTAAGGGCTGAAAATATTGCCTAACATAGCTTGTGGACTTTTTAGAATTGAGTTCTTAAGATGTTGTGATCATAATTTAAGCTGTATGGTGCTACCATAAGGAAATACGAAAGAGGAAGGCCTTTTACACAGGAATTCCTAAGCATTCTTTTTAAAACTGTTGTGTTAATGACTTCTTGCAGATTGCTTTGAAGATTTTCATCCTCAGAGATCTCTCAATTTCTACAGATCTAGTAATGCCATAGAGTATATATCTAGAAATCTGTTAAAGGTCCAGAAGTCAGACAGAATATATGTGTAATAAACTTTGTGATTCAATAAAACAGTCTACCAAGAAGCCCTCCACGTCATCCACATAAAGAAATTTAAGAATAAAGTTCCTTTCAAACTATTGTATCATAAACTATTCTACAATATCGCTAAAGCATAAGAAGAAAAGAGAATATATTTGATGTTATGAATGAAAATAAGTAGAGAAATTTTGAAGAATTGCTTCTGAAGTATTCAGGTATGTCTTCTAGATAAACAGAAGGGGATGTAAAAAGTTCATAAAGGGCTATCACACTATTACTGTCTGGTGTGCTGTACCTGTGTGCTGTAATTGAGTGTGCATAGGAAACTACCTTTTTATATGTGCCTGGTGGTTAGACAAGGAAAGAGGAGCTGGAAAATTTGATGCAGAGCTAATGGTTTTACTTTTCGTGTGTGGTGCAATTTCTTTTTCTACTGTTTCATATGACCTACTCTCCTGAAATTGTGTTGATCATAATGATATTTTAGTGTTTATTCTTTAGGTAGTCCTATGAGAATCAAGGAGTTGGACTCTGTGGTCCCTATGTGGTCCTTCCAGCTTGAGATACTCTATAATTTCCTATATGTAGTGGCTTGATTGCCAATTGCATGATATATGAGCTCAAAAAAAAAAAAAAAATCACAGAAACCAAAACTTTAAATACTAGGGGTTTTTTTCTGAGCTCCTCACTGGAGAATAAATGATAATCTGAAAACAGAACCTGAACAACCACCTGAAAGTAACATGGCTTTAGTAATTGTCTTTAATCTATTTTCACTGTCATATATTTATATCAATGTAATTATAAGGAAGGCTAAGATTTTGATAGACATTATGTATTCCAATAATTGAAAAATAATAATGTAAGCACAAAGGGAAGAGAGAACTTAGAAGTCACTTTGAAAAGCAAGATTATGTCAAAACAGATTATATGAAGATTAGTTGCATTTAATATAATCAAAAATACCATAGAATAGTGCAATACCATAAAAGGCTCTGATAAATATTTAAGTACCTTTTTCTAATAAATATCAAGACCTCATAATATCAGTGTTTCTGGCAAGTACATAACACTTAAAATCTGAGATGGAAAAAACAAAAATGCAAATTTCATTTAAATCTGTTTTCCTCCTCATCTGGAGCAAGCTACAGGGGTATCTCCCTCTCCACTGGACATGACAGGTATGTGCCTTGCTTAGGGAATTTGCCCATCATATAAATCAAGAACAGTGGGCAGCAACATCTGTTACACACGCCTACATCTGTTAAGCAATTTTATCATGCTGCAAAATAAAAAACCTGCATTACCACATATGACATCTATTCCATATATTTCAGAAGCACTTTTTCCTAAATGTTTGCATAATAACAGACTAATGTAAATAAGTTTATTATTTCCTTTAGATAACATACCCATAATATATTTTACCTTCCTTTTTTTTTTCCCCTCCTTTCTTATGATCACGGAGTGACTATAAACAGAAGATTGTTTGCCTAACTTATTCCAATTATATTTTGGGAGGAGTGCTGGGACATTGTTTTCTTTTCTTTTTTTCTTTTTTTTTTTTTTTTTCGCAGATTTATCTGTCAGTTGTTAATGGATTTGTTTTCCCAAATGTAGTTCTAGGTATTTCTTTTCCTTAGTCAAAGCTCACTAGGAGAGTAATTTAGAGATATAAACATATGGCAGGCAGAAACCCCAGAAACTTCTATCTCCTCTTAAGCTCTTTCAGATGTGAGAGAGACTATGGAATATCTACATTTATGAAGTGGAGGAAAAACAAAGGAAATTTCCTTATGAAAAAACCCAGAGCTTTCTATACTCAGCTGGATATGTTCATGCCTTGAGATAGCTGGTTGAAAATACAGAATATAGTTGTCTGATTCTCTTTAAAAACCAGAAGCAGATCATTACCATGCTTAATTATATCCAGAACCTGAATTGTCACAGTGTTCTTGAAGCATAATTGACATACACTATAGGAAGTGACTCAAAGTTCTATAAAAGAAGAGTCTTTTTGTAACTTCAGCATCTTTGCATCAACCTTTATTTTTGCAATTTCAGCAAAACTCTGCGTGGCAGGATGGTGGCAAGAGGTTCCTTAGATGTAAGTCATCCTGATCCTCAGTTTGAAGAAGATGGAGGAATGTGTAGCCCAGATTGCCTGAGTCATGGGAACTAACAAGAAACAAGAGGGAGACTCACTAGACATTAAATTCATATATGAAGATGAAAGGTCTTGATATCAGGACATCCTTCACAGCCAAATATCCTAATCACCTAGACAAGGGTGAGAGTCAGCAGCAAAAGCACCACCACCACTTGAAGAAAAGGCAAGAGGCAGCTGCTTTCTGAGCAATGCACTTGTCTTTAGGCTCTACGCAGAATTACTCACCCCCTTGTAGTGAAGAACAAGGTTTCACTCACATCATCATACTGGTATTTCCTACAGACTGACTTTAGTCAGTGCTGATTGCTGTGATTACCAGTCCAGGTTTAGTACCTTTCCTGCACCCATCATTTCTGTAGCACAAATAAGCATATCACCATTGCCAATGGCTTTCTCAGACACAGCTCTCCATTTCTAGGGGCCCACAATGCTGAGGATTACAATTACAAAGTCCTGTTTTCATTTGTGACTTGGTGTTTGTCAGTTTTAAGCCATTTAGACCTGGCATTGTCAAACAAAACAGCCTCTGCATAGCCTGAAAAGCTAGGCCTAGGAAAAAACATGAGAGAAGGGCATGCAGACTAGTCATGTTTCACTTATGCAACCATAAAGAATCTAAGATCTCTCATGTTCAGAACAAATGACTCATAGCAAAAGATTCTGGGAAGAGAAGGGTCTTACTCCTTTGATTGTGTTTCTGGCAAGCAAAGCAACAGAAAGGAGCAAAGGTAGCTGCTATATTGTTATGATTAATATGCCTGGATGAGAATCTTAGGAGGATTAGCCAGGATAAAGACTGTTCCAGCTAAGTGATTTACAAAGAGCCAGGATAGCCAAGTGCTTAGGATGGCTTGGAAGATCAGGCAAAGCTGTGGACAAGCTGAGGATGGGTTGGAAGGATAAACAAAAAAAACTGTGCCAAAGGAGTAAAACATCTTTAAGGGGGAAATGAGACTGGTTTTTATATCATAATGTCTGTTGCTGGGGTTTCCAAGAGAAATCTTTCTTAATTCTTTCAAGGTTAAAACAGAAGGTGCTTCTGAGAAAATGCATTCTTATGAGCAGTAACTTTAGGACGAGATCTCCAGAGGAGGAACAGTCAAAGAGAAATAAAGGCAATTCTGGTTTGATTCTAAACATTTTTATTTACTAGGGAAAAAAATTTTAGTTTGACTAGTGTCTATACTGTCTCCATAAATAATAACTACAAAGATAGGAGCACTGTCCAGAGGGATGTAGTTAGTCATCCCTATCATAGAATCATTAAATAATCAGATCATGTCTTTCCTTCTGAGCCAGCTGTGACATGCATTCGGAAATAAACACAAGGAAAAGCAAAATGAAAAAAAAATCTTATGATTTATGAAGTGTGGTTAGTCTGTGTGAGATCCAAAGCTAAGCATAGAATCTTTCCTACATTGTAATTCTGATGCATTGCTTGTATGAATGTTTGCTTTAAAAAACTTTAATTCCACAGAATCATTTTCCACCTAAATTTTGTAGTTATAAAATAGATCCTTTGTAGGGAAGCTGAAGTTCTTCTGTGTGAAAAGAATGAATTTTTTTTAAAATAAGTTTGAAGTGGCAAAATTGTTAAATACTCATTAATATGAATTTAAATAAGCAACCTGACGTACCTAATGGACTTTGAAGGGACTGGTAATTTGAAAAATCATTAGAAAGTCATGCAAGAGAGAGTGAGGTATATTTTTAAAAGATATAAAAAAAGGATTAAGGATATTAAGAAATGAGAACACCCACATAAGTGAAATCAGAAAGAAAAGAGAAATAGGCACAGTGAGAAAGAAAAGTTTAAGTAGTGGCATTTATAAGATGTAGATGAGAAATTACAAACTTTAGGTTACATTGCTTTTAACAAAAAAAGATTTATTCTTCATCTTGGACATGTTCATGGGGGGCTGTCTCCTCTGGTAGAATGTGTTTGCCTAGAATAAAACCTTAAGAGTCTAACAACCTGCTGCTGATGATATTTATGTTTATATATAAATAAATCCAAATATATTACTGATTTTTAAATAAATTTTCCATAATTTTCATAATGCCTAAAAACCTTAATTAACTAAGAACAGAAGGAAGAGACAAAAATAGAATGAACTCTTCTGTTAAACATGCTTTTTTGATTCAACAGTCATAGCTGGAAATTTTACTGTCGGTTCCTCTACACTTTTTAAAAATACAAATGTGTGTATTTATTCTTTTGACTAGCATTTTTTTAATAAAGTGTCTGAGATCATAAAATTTATTAAGTTTAATATTTTTTTGTAGATTTCACAGGTTACTTTTCTGAGAAATTTTATTCCACTGGGTTGAAGTTTTTATTCTGGTTCCCACAGAAACAAGTGCTAGGAGCTCCCTGATTCTTAATGTGTCAGAAAAACTAAGTGCTTTTCTGAAAAAACTCTCAGAAGAAGGCCTCCCTATACAACAAGAAGGAGAATATTATGAGGTTTGTAAAATTGCCAATTAAATGAAATAAAATCAAGATCGTTAAAGAAAATATTTTTCTAAGGTGGAAAGAAAATGTGTTTGAAAGGTGATAAATTATAGGAGTCAGATATTCTCTCTAAATATGCTAATTGTTGCTGCCTATGAAGAAAAATTCAATTCCATTATCACTGCCAGGTTTGTTAAGCTTGAAACATTTTACTGTTCTCAAAGTTGACTGTTTTCTACATACTTTTTTATTATTGCTAAAAGCTATTCCTGGACAATTTATTTAAGTTTTCCAAGTGAATTCTATAGTTAACAAATATTCATTGTTTAACTCTTATATTTAAAAAAAAAACGAGTTTTTTGCTTCTTCCTTACTAATGCCTGTTTCACTTAGAAAAATGATGCAGAGACTCTTCTTTGGTTTTCTCCTCCTGGCAGGTGTAGGCTTTGACACAGGAATCACTCACTGCCAATGCTCCTGCTGATGCCACCTTATCTGTCATAGCTGGTTATTTCCTGATGAGGTCTGTCTGATCACCATGTAAAAGATTTTATCCGGGGTGCTGACCTTCACTCTTACATTTTACTGCTTCTCTCTGTCAGCTGCAGTTTGGCTGCCTATATATTTAGTCAAAAAATTGATTCTAATCGGAGGTGGAGAATTCTCAGAAGACTTTACTGCCTGTTGACCTCAGAGAAGCTCATAATGTGTGTTCCCAAAGCTGGCCACTCTGATGGCATGCTTAGAGATTCATGTACACATTTATCAGTCACCCTTATTGACATTGTGATATTTATAATGGGGTGAATGGGCAGTAAAGAGGAGTGTTTTGAAAAGACACTGAAGATTAGGCAGGGGATGCTGAACAATGGGGAAAAAGAGGAAAACTAAGCATACAGAGGCATAAATAATACACCTATAGGCTTCCCATAGTGATGGAGTCTTGAAAGTATTGTGGGAAAGGAAGAAACATTCTGCAAAGTTTTAAGGGGACTTGTTTAGTTTTTTTTTACATTTAGGAAGTCCATACGGAAGGAAGGATTTATTAATTAATAGGAGATAATGATGATTAAAGCAATACTCTCTACACCTTCAGAAGTAAAATTTAAACAAGCCAGATTTGTTGTAAATTATGTATCCTGAAGTTCAGTCTTGTAACTGTTGTTGTAAATTATGTATCCTGAAGTTCAGTCTTGTAACTGCTATTTTTATGAAATCCCCAAAAGACTATATGACAATATTGGAATCAGTCTAGTTAAAATCAGTGGGAGCCACCTCACTTTTCACCTCAGTCATCTGCTTGCTTTAGGTGTCTTTCTGGCATAAAAATGACACGATGTAAGCCATGGCCGGTACTCTTGATCTTGGCTATTATACATATGCATAAAAATGTATGAAAATGTATTTCAATAGTAGGGATTAGTAATCACATCACAGTGCTTTTCTTTTTTTCCACATCTTTACAATGTGTTACTGTCTGCTAGACATGTCCTTAGTGATGTTCCTTGAGACAGAATCTGTTGTAATGTAGTAACATCAACTCTGACAAAGAAATGCCCATCTGACACTGAAAAAAGTGTATGTATGGATACCCCAAAGTAACAGTACTTTTTCTTAAAGTACTGTGATAACTTCTGTGATTTGGGCTGAAATTTAAAAAGCTTGTGCCTTTGCAAATTCTTACTGTAGTTCTAATCTTATGACTAGGTGACATTTTCAAACTGTTTCCTCTATTTTCTCTATTTTTGATGTAACTGAAGATGTAGAAACTACCATCAGCCTGCATGCAGTAATTTGAGATTTTGACACATCACAAACATGCCAAATCATAAAATAAGGCCACTGAGGGATAAGAAGAAGGCATATTATTTTTCTGGCCTGCTTAGCTCCAATATTGTAATTTCTATAATTACCAAGATTTTAATCAGTTATATGGATAAAAAATTTTATTAACTTTGTTAGACAAATACTTCTTTTCTGTTTCCGAATCCCCAAAATGCATAGGAGAGCCTGAAATTGATTTCTAAATTTTCTAAAATTAAGGAAAGCATATATTTTTCTTTTCTTTTTTTTGTAGAGAAGATTGCATTTAGATACGGCATAACATGGTATGAATAACTCATCTGAAAATTTCTGCTACAACACATTTCAGTGGTCTCAGCAATAGCTCATAGATTAAACAATGCAGAAGAAGAAGTTCAAAGGCTTTTGGCTGTCCTAAAGAGTTAGTAGTCTAAGGATGAATTGAATGAGAATAATTTACTAAAAAACATATATGGTGGGGAATAAGAAAAGTTTCTACTGATAAGTATGAAAAATAGTGGGTGTGGAACAATGTGCAACATCCATGCTGTCATAAGCATTAAATATAAGAATTTCAGGCTCTTTTTTCCCAATCTTCTCTCTGCCTATCAGAAAAAAAATTTATGCTACTTAAATGCAATACAGCACAAAGGGGAGAGGAGCTGCAATGTGAATGCTTAAGAATTTGATAGGTTGTGTACTGAAATGATTTTATAACTTCCCTCTAGATCAGGTCCTTCTATTTGCAGATGTCCACTATAAGTCAGAGTAACAGACAAGTCTCTTTGCCTAGAAAGGAAAAAAACTAGTTCATGCAATGACTGAGTGAGAACTGATGAAACCAATTTATGTGCAAGTTCCCTCCTGTAGCATCAGGTAACCAAACCCGCAGGGGTTTTGACAGGGCATATCTGAAATTGCCTTCAGCTTCTCTCTGGCCATGTTAACAGAGAATGCAGAGACTTTAACATTTCAGCTGTAGAAATGCAATGACATTGATATCAACAGTGGAGCTCAATGTCCCTGTAACATCTCACTTTTAAAAAGAAGTCTTAATTTATTAACTCTCAGATACTAAGTGCATCTGTTTTCAGTGTCAAACCTTTCAAAAGACAAATTTTGTTGCACTTTGGCTTAATGTTCTGTATTAATGTATAGAATCACTCTGATGGGGTTGTAACTGTACAAAAAGGAAACCATTTGCTCCTTATAAAAGCGGAACAAATGCAGTACTTTACAAAGATGGTATAAGGTTTAGAAATATTAATTTTATGACCAATCTAAATGAAATCTGACAAATCTGTCATACAAGTTGCTTAGCTTTCCTTGCAGACCTCAGGAAATTGGAAACACTTGGTGGCTGGAGCTGTTGCTGCTGTGGTTGTTTGGGTTTTTTTGGTGCAAAACAGCATAATCCTCCTGGATTCTCCTGAAACATCACTCCCAAATCTGCTTCTTTTTTTTTTTTTTTTAAGATGTTTTACTTTAGAGTAAGTAAGTAAATATTTGCAGCTTCTAAAATGAAGAAACTAAATGTATTCCACTCAGTAAAATTTCAGGAAGGAGCTAAAAGTAAAATAGCTACAAGTAAACCCAGGAGAGGGGGAATTATGGCATGAATTTCTCCCATCTGCTCATTTTGGTGCACTTCCATATTTATTTCTCTTTCTGTCAAGTGCAGATTATGAAAGCTTCAGATTTTTATCTTACTTGAAAACTTAAGTGAATACAAGCCAAAGTATCTCGAGTCTGGAGCACGATTAAGAAATAGTCTCTTAGCCAAAAGAAATCTTAAAAGACTGCTTTCTTACTGACTTTCTTAAATATCTATTTAGAAAATACTATAATCTGAACAACCAATTCATTAGTGTGGGTACATTAAAATCCTCAACCTACTCATAATTTCAGATTAAAATCACTAAACCAATGTTTAGTTCGGTAGCATAGACTTAGAAAATTTCTTGTTCTTAAGGCTGACCAAATACTGCATCTACCTCCCCTACAAATATGTCAAACAGCTTAGTCAGCAGGTAGGAACTGAAGTTGTGTTGGCAAGCGGAGACTTTGGTGACTGCAACAGCCCAAGAAATTATAGATAATTTTATTTTGAAACTTTTGATATAAAAAATAATAGTGATAATGATAATGATAATGATAATGATAATGATAATGATAATGATGATGATGATGATGATGATGATGATGATAATAATAATAATAATAATAATAATAATAATATCTTTGTATATAGCTGCAGCTCCCTGATTTGCTGATTATTTTGAAGTTTCTTTGAAAGTTTCTAGATTGGTAGTCATCCACATAACTTGAAAAACTAATCTAAGTCCAGCATGTATCACTCTTGTTTCAGTCTCAAATCTCTTCTAAGGCAAAATAATCAGGTCATTCTCTGCAATTATGAACATTAGCAGTTTCAGGTCAAATCACTGGCTTTGTGATAGAAACAAGTCATGTTCCTTATAACATAGATGACTAATGAAGAATTTGACTATTGCAGAATTTTAGCTCTTGGTTAGTAAAAAAAAAGTCTTGAAGCCTCCAAAAGTCTTTTTTTTTTTTGGTTAATCACTCAGATCCTCTGCAGATTAGTAAGAATGTTTAAAACATTTACAGGTTTAGAATAACTCAGGGCATTTTTGAATAAGCAATCTCAAAAGGGAATTTGATTCATTGGAAGTGGCTGATGGAGAACTTTTGGAAAATAACTTTTAGTATCCAGTTAAAAGACAGCAGTGGGTTTGTCTGTACTTTGATGGCTTTAATTATGCACCTGACTACACAGAAGATATAGGTGCAGCACTGAGAGAAGTCTCTACCCTAACTGCCTTTATTTCTCACTTTTGTAAATGAATAGCACTTAAAATGCCATTGTGGTTTCTAGGTTCCTTCTCAAAAGACATGTAATCATTAAAAAGTATAATATAAATAAGAGAACAGATATTCTGCAATGTAATAGAAACACATAAAGACTTGTACTATCTCTTTTGCTTCATGTGCATATTGAAGACATGCTAAAATGCTTTCTACCATATTATTTTCTTTTTTTTTTTTTATTGTGTCTTGTGTCTTCCCACAATCAAATTGTTAGTCTTATCTAATAATTTTCTTTGACTTTAGGAAACCCTTTTGTGAAGCCCCACATGCACCCAGGAGGTGTTGGTCCCCACTTTCATCCTGGACTGATAGTTCCCTATCCATGTAGGGGCTACTCACAGGATTCTACAGGCAAGTAGCACTTATCTGGCTTAATGATAAGAGGCAGATTTTATTTGTTTACTCACCTAATGCTGAAAAGGTTGTTTTTCTTACTATTCTGTTAAAACAGTCAAAGGCAACACTGTGACTTATTTTTCTGGATTTATAATCAAAAAAATCTCCAAGCAAATCAAGACAAAATTGCACCTGAGCTTAGAATTTCAGGTAAGGACTTGAGATTTCTGAATTTTGATTAAATTCAAGGTCTAGAGATTTATATGAGATCGAATATTTTCCGGGATTTAAATAAATTTTAACTACTGAAAAGGATCACAGCCTGATTTTTTCTGATGTCTTAGAACTTTGGGCAATGCTGGTTTGTTGTTTCTGGATGAAAGATGGGGTTTGTTGTTCACTTTTTTTTTCCTTTTTATCAGATATCACTGAGAAAAGGAAATGTGGACATAGATAAGAAAATGGCGCTGGTGAAACTTTTTTCTCTTCCCATAAAATAGATCACAGTTTCCTCAGGGAAAAAACAAAACAAAACAAAAAGCTATACATTAGATAACTGAATCTTTAATGTTAAGTTCTTTACATTTAACTTATTTCAACATGAAAATTAATTTTTGGTTTTAAGAGAAAAAACTAACCTAGTTAGGAGAATTGATAAAGTCAGCCAGTCTTACTGCATTACTGTGGCTGAGTACAGCTGAATTGTTTCACAGCTTAACTTTGCTAAGCACTGCCAGCCAGCATCACTGGCAATTTTTCTTTTGGGCATCCAGAAATCTAAGTGATTCCCCAAGGAACCATGCTGACCCAACTGTTTCTGAAGTTGCCGCTTCAGAATAGCTCTATTAGAGGCTTAGACTGGTGCTGACTGTTAGGAAGGTGATCTCTAACTATATATCTTATGCTCTTTAACAATTGTAGGAGGCAGTAGACCCCTCAGTCTTTAAACTGGGAAAATCCCAGAAGAGCTGTTCACAGGACTAAAGCTTTGAAATATGAGTGCTCTATCAGAAGATTACATCTTCCTAGATAACAGAACAAAGCCTATTCAATTCTGGCTACTATTAGTGTTAGAGAAATATATCTGCTTTAAATGCTGCTCATATAAAAACATTTTAACATAATATTAGAAGAGCTTTCAGAATATTGTTTCAAGTCTAGGAAGTTCTGGAATTCATTAGTATTGGAGCTATGAGATGGTATCATGCAATTAGAATGCTTGATAGAAAATCAAACTCAAGAAACTATACACAGAGCTGTAGTTTTCTAGAGAGGTGATTGGGGGGCAGGTTATCTGTGTGAGGCTTTTTTCCTCCATCCTGATCCCCTCCTAATTTACAATATATTACCAAAGCTTGCCTTAAAAATATATATTGTCTATACGGGTATTTTGGTGGCTTTTATTCTGCAGTTGCTGTGTTTCAAAAGCACTAACTCTGATGAATACTTTGACCAAACACAGTACTCTCTTCATACCCTGCAGTCAATCTTACTCTGGCTTTCACCCGACCCTGATCCTCACCCTAATCTCACTCTTCAGCTACCTGATGTTGAAGCTTCCAGCACAGAGCACAGTCTGTTCTTTTTCTTCCAAATTATTAGTATTTTACTTTGCTTTAGTACACTGCCAGAAATGACACTAAATCCCCTTATTACTCTACACCTTATTTACTATAATCTTACATAATATGTGTATGTATTACAATATTAATTTCTTCAGGCTATTCATTTCATATCAAATTCACTCAGTCCCTATCAATTCTCTCGCCCCCTTCACCTTTTTGCTTGCTCAATAGCATTTCTCTGCCAGACTCCTCCTTCCTTGTTGATATAGAATAATTTCTTCTTGCTCTCTATTTCTCGTCAAGCCGGTTTTCTATTTCCTCTTTTTATGCAACACATAAGCAAAACAACTCATGCCAAGGCTTCCCCAGGGTGCTTAGCCCATGCTCTTGTTTATTTGGGCACAGTTCTTCATTCACTGTCAGTGTCTGTGGAACTTTTCAGTCTTTATGCTTCCCCTCCTCATGGATCTATCTGTCTCCCAGCTGAATTAATATCCACTACCGCAGCTGCAATTCTCACTTCTATCTTACCATTTCCTTTCCTCTGTAATGCGTAACATAACATATTCCTGACCGAATCCTATCAAACACCTTATACCTTTCTTATAAAAAATTATTCTCTGCTCAGAGAAATTCCAAGAATTTCTTAGCAGAATTAAAGCTTTCCTTTCTTTGTCTAATAATGAGTGAATTAATTTTACTGAAATCTTCCAAATTAAAAATCTGTAGTCCAAGTAAAAACATATTAGGCAAAATTTCGCAGAAAATAATTGCTTTTTAATTGCATCAGGATTCTATTTTCATTCTTACATATTACAGTTGAAGAATCCAACAAATAAATGATGCTGCAGAATACTGACAATATAGATAATATTTGCTATATTTATAAGCATTACAATTTCCGTAAATCACTTTATTCTAATCTAAAAAGAAACATGGAGCTGACGATTACCAAGCAGTAAAAGAAAATTGCTTTACAGAGCCTCAGAAATGAGATATCAAATTTAATGACTTTTTTCTTGTTTCAACAGATTTTTAATTATATGACAGGTATTTTGACTTTTTTCAACATTATTTTTGAGGCATATGTTTGTAGTAATAGTAAGAATAAGTATAATCAGGAGGAGATGCCTGAAACTATAACAATAAAAAGTAATAAAAATAATAGGGTTAAAATTACTTTATTTGCCGAAAAATTCCTCGTGCTCTAACTAAATAAGCCCAGGAAAATGTCATTAAATCAACATTTAGATATGTATATATTAATATTGGTACAAGTCAAATGTGTCCCTATCTTATTCCCTAACAAATATTATCATTTTAATCTCTTAGCAAACTTCTATTACTGAAAGACCTAGATTATTTTAAGAGTTCTCCACATATAAATTAAAGATTAATGTTTTTAAAAAATGATATAATAAAAACTCCTCTAAAAATACTTCATCATTAAAAGTAATATTCATCCAACTCCATGGCAATATCATTAAAAGTAAAAGCATTCTTGAGAATCTTATTGCTCTTTGTCTTCTAGCTCTTAGTTATATTTCTTTAGACAGCTGTTAAATGCAGTGCTTCAAAAGCAAAAGATAACATACACCAAATATCTGGCAGGAAAGCATCAGGAAATAAAGTTCCTCAATTCCTTTGAAGACAATCAGTTATCTAGAACAGTGTAGCAAAAAAGAGCCTGTAAAGAAAAAAGTGCATAGATAATTGGAAAAAAAGAAAAATAAACAGGAAAGGGAAAAAAAAAAAAGCTTGAGCTTTCCAGAAATAAAATTTAGAAAAGGTTAACCATCAAAAAGCTAAGGATGTTGTCTGAAGCTAATTCCTATACAGTCAATAGAGATAATCCACTCTGAGAAGTGTCCAAAATATGAAAATGTAAGTAGACCTGCAAGTACCTAGTGCTCTTGTCAAGAGAAGTGTAAGGTATGCTTTAAAAAAGGATAAATTTTGGATTAAAGTATTACATATTAATGCCACAGAAGAGACGGATGCTTGAAACCTGCTAAAGACTAGAACCTTAAGCTATAGCATTAAAGGAAGGTCATGGTCGACTTATATTTTGCCTGTTACAAGACTTCTATGCTGCCAGTAATGAAATAAAGCTAAAAAACATTAAAAAGCCTGTAGACAGAAGAGCTCATAGCAAAAAAAA
>VXBQ01006515.1:394424-507398 GCA_013400175.1 Phainopepla nitens | reverse complement strand
AAAAAAAAAAAAAAAAACAAAAACAAAAAAAAACCTAAAAAAAACAGCTAATCTTGATGAAAATAACTTAAATGCTGAGCAATATCATTTAAACCTCAGAACTTAAATACTGAATGCAATATCATTCAGCACATGGGCAACTTTGAGTGGAAGGAGAAGTCACCTGTGTGAGCCAGCAAAGAGGCAGAGATTTCTCTTGGCATTCCTGAGCTCATTATAGCCTCTCTTTAAATACGTGACAAACATAAGACTTCAAAGTACAAGGGGCGAAAACAGTGGTGAGATTGACTTGAAATAGGGCATTGAATCATTGAATGGTTTGGGTTGGAAGTGACCTTTAAAGTCGTCTAGTTCCGGCTACCCTCTGTGGGCAGGGACACCTTCCACCAGAAGAGGTTGTTCACAGCTACATTCAGCCTGGGCTTGAACATATCCAGAGACGAATATTTGATCAAGTCATCAACTTGGAAATCTTGTTAGATATTGATTGTAAATGAAATTTTAAAAAGTCTTTTATAATCATCTCAAATGGTTAGCCAGACCACTTCATCCCAGTGGAAACTGTACAGGCAGTGTTGTGCTTCTCACCAGTTCATTTTTCTCCCATGTTCTGGGCAAACAGTTTCTTAGATGAAACATTTAATTTTAGCTAACATAAGCTAACCTTAAGCTTAAGCTCCTTAACCTTAGGCTAAGTCTTTTAAAGCAAGAAAGATGGGCAAAACTTTTACTGTGAAATACTTTTTGCAGAAATGGATTATCTTGTCCCATATTTCCGTTGTTAAATTTTCTACCCAATTTCTGTCACCACTTCTGTTAAGCTTTGGAAGGACTGACTAATATCAGGTATAGTCCATTGGTGTGAAGAAATGAGATAATTTATCTTCTCTTCATGGAAATGATGTTCTTTTAAATAACTGAGTTTAAGCCATCAAAAAATATTTTCATCAAATGGCCTTGCTACACTATGGTAGCATCTTCATACCAATCTCATTCTGTGGAAACCATTCTTCAAATATGATATCAGTAAAATCATCACAACACCAATATGTGAGCTTCAATAAAGCTCATGATTTAAAATACCATTTCTGGCCTTCAGTAACAGCAGGCTTTAATCATTCTATATTTTTACTAATTTCAAATTGTTTCCTGTGTTCTGCATCCACACAGAACCAAGACTAAAAACCTATATTTTACTATTTCACAATTTTAAGCAAAAATTAATTACTCAAAAGCAAAGGCCCAACTGACTCCCTTATTTTTCAATAAATAACAGAATAAATATTCAGTTTCCTGAAGAAGAGATTTATGTCCAAAGGAGTAGTAATAGTTGTAAAGATCTCAATATTTTCTTAAGGAAAAATAACCACTACCTTAATGAATGCAGATGCTTTAAAGTGAAAAATGTAAGATAGTTTTCCAAGCTTGCAACTGATCAAATTTTTTTAATATTTTAACTTTCTGTATAAAATTAATATGCAGATCTGCTTATCTCTTTCTTTCCTTTTTTTTTTTATTGCCTTAGTCACTGTGTCCTAAGATTAGCTCTTCTTGGTATGTCTTTATCTGTTCTCACTGAAAACTGCCATAATCACCTTCAAATATGGGCTCTGAAGAAAAAGGTCTTACTGAGAAAAAGATCCTATTAAAATATACTACAAAACTATTTTAACAACACTTTAAGGAGGATATATAATGGAAGAAAGGTAATTTTAAAGTTCATCTCAGACACACAGTACTCAACAAGGATATGTTTTCTACTGGCAATTCTAGACTACCACTGGGACCACCTTTCTAAAATACTCCTGCAATTCTCTTACTCTGTTTTCTAGACTACACTTAAAAAGTGCAGTATTATTTTAAGAAAATGTAAGTCAGAATACTTTTTCAAGCTGTACTGAGTTATGCTGTGGCTGTCACAGTGACAGCTGATTGCTACATGTTACCTGAAATAAATAGACTAGATCAGCATCTTTTTTTTTTTGGCATGTTCATGTTACACGTATAAAAACATTTCTACTGTCTGTAAAGCATCCATTATTGTCTTTTGGTTTTCACAGCTAAAAATCAAACCCATTCCAAACCAAACTTTCTGAGCTGATGTCTTGGCGAGGATCTTTTGCAAGCTACAGACTTTATGGAGAACAGCCCTTCCTTCACTGATTCTTGTTTCCCGTATCATTTGAACTCTATGCTTCATGTCCTTCCTGGATTAATTTGTATTCAAAACCCATTTGCACCCCCTTTCTTCCTTTTTACTTGATCTCCCAGGACCTACTTTTTGCTCTTATTCCCCATTTTGCTAGCCTCTGACCTCTAACCTTGCTCTTACCTTGGTCCTCTGGGTTGCAGTACATGAGTTTTCTATTATACTTTGGCCTGCTTTTAAACCACAACTCCTAGGCTCCTCCTAAATTATTATTTCCTTTTCACTGTGGTTTAGACACTAGTTCCCACATCGGTTCTTATGGTTAACATTGTCTTCAAATTAAACCCAATTCAGATTTAACCACCCAAAATTACCTGAATGTCATGTTACTTTCCTTTCAAGAAATAACATCCCTTGAATATTCTAGTGTAATACAAAGAGGTATTTTAGCTCTAAATTACTCTTGAAGAAATGCAGAATATATAAAAATACAGAAAAAAGTATTGGAGACTAGTAAAAATTTTTGCAGTTTTTTTGCTTTAGTCATAAAAACTAAATAAAGATAAGACACAGTCCTTTGTCGGCTAATCTGCAAAATTGCATCTGGTTCAGGTGGATAAAGTAGTGAATGTCACAAAGTACAACACCAAGCTGAGAGTCAGATTCCATCTTTTCATATATTAACACACTGATGCTGGAATCAAGGGCTTCAATTACTGAACATCAAAAGTATAAACGAATCCTAAAGTGATGAAGACTTAGATCCACTATACAGCTACTTAGCTCTGAAGTGTTCTTCAGCCTTGCCATTATGCATCTAAATAGAGGAGATAGGTTACATATCATCTACTACCACCTTATCTAAACCTCCGAAAATACAGTGAATTAATGTGTTGTCTCTGAGAGGTGTTTATGTGGGTTACCTTTGTCTTGGCAGCTGATTCAGAGGAAAGAAATCCTTCTTAAATGCTAACCACTTATTATTAGAATAAAATGGAACATATTTCACAAACAAATTTTCCCTTTCTCTCTATGTTAAAAAAAAATATAAACCACTGAGTTGTTTTCCAGATCACAGAATGTAGCTTGGTAACTGATTTAATGTACTCTAATATCTGGTTCCTAGCTAAATCTTATATTCTACAAAGTGGCAGCCTAGAAATAGCTGCTTGTTCAAAGCTACTGAGACTTTTCACATTTAAATAGATTATTTTCTTTTTCAGCCACATAATTCAATTAATAATTTGCATTTCCTGGAGTTATAAATGAAACATGCTCGCTTGGTTGTTTTTTCTTCCATGTTAGTAGAGATTTTAAAACTCTAAGTGTTCTCTTTGAATTAGTTTTCTATGCAAACTGCATTAACTTTCAATGCAGAAAATCTGCAGTTACTGCAATTGGCCACAACCTGCTTGGAATAAAAAGGAACTAATCAATCAGAAAACTCATTCTCCTCTCTATGATAAGGCAAGCTGTTTGCATACATTCAAAATGGATATGCTCCACCTGTTTGTTCAATGAAATGCCCTAGATTTAAGTGGCAATTAAAACTCACAGCTCTTGCCTCAACATCAGCTGCCAGGATTTGCCCCACCCATATGAAATTTTTGCTTAATTAACAAAGCAAAAAATGTTCTATGAGTACTTAGCACGTGGTTACTTTGCATTGAGGGCTTTATTTTTCCCTTTTTATGGGAACAAAGCCATTCAATTTTATGATTTTCCTCACTTACGAAGCACTCATATATATGAACTTGATCCTGGAAGATGCAGAGCATCTGGCCTGGGTCCAGAAAAGCACTTCAGTACATCTTTAGGTATGAAACTAATCTTAGGGTTTAAGTGACATTATCTCAGTTGCCAGTGCGTTTTCATGAATTGATAGCACCAGGCAGGAAGGACAAGTCTTTGGAAAACAAAATTTCTGTCCTTTCATTCAGTTCACTGCAGGCATAGTAGAAGTCTGGAGATGTCCATAACCCAGAGGACTACTCCTTTGCTTTTATGATTCTCTTTTATTCTTTAAGCAGTGAGATGCTGGCCTAGCTTTTAGCTGTGATATGATAAATATTGTCAGGTACAACAGAAAATTATGTGAAACCAGGTTTCTTGAAACAATTGGCAAATATGCCTGAGCATACTGATTGCATGGTGAGAAATATACCAGAAGAGGTGAAGGTTCTGATTTCTTGTAGATCTAGTCATCACTTGTATTCCAATGAAAAACTGGGTCCATTTCACAGTCCTTATCACAACTTACAGAATCCTTACAGAAAACTCTATTTAGGAGCAGTTCTACTCCTTCATAAAGAGTTTGATGAGATTACTTTGGTGTATAATTGTGCACAAACTTAAGGATGCCCCTTGATTGCAGGATTTGTACTTCCTTTTGCCACCTCAGCATTTAATCCACATGATCCACAGTCCTTCAAAGTCAGTAGTTTTGGTGGGCTTCAAGAATATATGAATGGTTTCTCTGGCCAAGACCTAGAGTCAATCTAACCTAATATTATTTTTCCAGCAGTGAACCAAAGTAAATATCTAGACATGAAGACTAGGAACAGGACAAACTTCTATAACCATGCCCTCTGAAGATCAAACTATTTTCATGTGAAAGAATTCCCCAGTTCAAGTATGGTAGATCTGTTTAGCAACCCATGGTTTGTCCTTTCAGTTTTTTCTGTAGCTTCCCTGAGACCCTCTAAATTTGTTAAATCCAGAGCATGCTGTAGCAAAAATCTGTTAAAAAACAGACATCTTTTTCTATTTTTAATCTGACTCCTATTGGCTAGAAATTTTATGAGTCTCCTTCTGAATCTGGCAAGTGTGATCATCACAGAGTTGAGAAGATTTTTTATCTCAATCTACCCTCTTGATGCCAAAAATCTTATTCTACTGAAGATCTTTTTCATAAGCTCTCTAAGCTCTCTTTCTTCAGGTCAGCCTATTGTAATCCTAAACCACTCCTTTGAAGGAGTAAACAATAAGGTTTTCCATGGTGAGTGTTTCAGTTAACTAGTTGTCTAAAGAGTTTATTTGAATTGCCACACTAATTACTGTGCAATAATTGATTTTTAGCAACAGATAATGTCAAAGCTTTACACTGAAACCTATCTGTCTCTGAAACTTGAATCCCTTGTCTTCCTTCAACTGTTGCTTTCATGGAACTGTTGCATTAATTGCACTGATAGTAGCTGATCCGTTTAATATGAACTGAAAAATACTTTCTTTAGAGTCGTATCAGATCCAAAACAGAAAAAGTTTTCCTTTTCTTGTCATATTCATGACTTTAAAAAAATTGGTTTGAAAATGGTTAGATGAGAACAAAATATACAAAATATTATCCCCCTCATGGACTCTAATACAAGTAAGGTATTGAAAGATGGAAGGAAGATGACTATTTTAGTTTTTGAATATCAAAAAAGATGTGTGAAACAGTTTAGAATATCCAGAGTTCTAGAGCATGAAACTGAATTCAAAGCTTTTCAGATCAAACGATTACTATGGCCATTTTTTGCCAGAAGGTATACCCTAGCTCTTTCATGAATTAGTTTGCCTAGGGGGGAGATAAATCTTTCCAATAAAACCAGGTATTGCAGTGAACTATTTATATCATGTTAGTGTAAAACTTCAACAGATGGTGTGCTTTGGAAGAGCATGGATTAATTTTATTTTCCTGTGAATGTTTTTATTAAAAAAAAAAGGGTATGTGCAAAGAATATCACATTTGTCTGGTCAAAGAAAATTTCATGGCAAACTAGGGACTTAAAAATTATTATTTTGATTCATATTGAAACTGGTTAAGGTTTCTTTAGGAAGCAACATTTGTAAGGACAAAATATTTTCCTCTTCCAAGACTTTTAAAAAGACATTTCAGTCTGAAAAATAAAATCAAAATAAGATAAATCACAATTTTAAATTAAAAATAATTTAGAATCTATTGACTTTTATCCCCTCACAATGGAATTCGTATAAATATTGTGTGAAAATAAATGCCAGTAGTCAGATGGAGTACCCTGATCATTAAAAGAACAAAGACTAAAACTATCCTATCAGCTCCTGTAGCTCTTTATCCTAACCTATAATTAAGTTTGCATTCCACACCATTAGTTCTTATCTACAAGAAAATTAATCAAAAGCTGTTCACCCTTATGGGCACAACCCCTAAACTTGATGCTTGGTTAACTAATGGCTTATCCTGCTTTTTGAGTAGGTAATCAGCAGGACTATTGCTAACAGGATGTGACTGAACCACTGCAAATGCTGTGGTTCAGTGCTGCAGGAACTGACAGATTCTCTTTATTGAGGCTTAGTTATGTCAAATCTGTACTTCTGGGATGAGGCTGGTAAAGACTCTCACTGTTTCTTAGAACAAATAAAAAATTTTGAATATTGAATTCTGAAAAGAAAACAAAAGTCCTAATTAAACTCTTTGATAAGATGGGTTGAATACATTGATTCTGTAACACATTTCACTCTTTCACCTATCTAAAGTATTTCCATTATTTACTTTGTGTCTGGTATCTCTGTCCACAGCTCTGTTCTCATGCAGAGAACTTCAGTCTAGGTTGAATGATGATGATCAGTGAATTCCGAATTGGAGAGAATGATCTCAAAATACAGGTATTGCATTTGGTGAAAGATATGTGGTGGAAATAGTTGATGAGGTAAATAATCAGTGTTCTCATGTGTAACTTGAAACTGCAATTAGAATATGATAAGAATGATATGAAAAGAAAAAGAAAGAAATAAAAAATGTAGTACTGAGTGGCAACATATATATGCAATGCTACTCTAGCAGTTAAACTGGCTCATGGATTCTTTCCTTTGATTCAAGATGTCAATTTTTCCATTATGCCCCAAGTCTCTCTCAACTATGATCATTCAGCTGCTTGCAAATTCAGCCTCAAAACTATTTGGTCTTCTCTCTGTTGGTCATATAAGCCAGTTCACTATAGTGATTCAGTCCAGTGTTATATCAGCACAAGCCACAGTGCCACAGATGCTCCACAACAGTGGATATAAGTGACAGAGGCAGGAAAGATCTAAATCTATCAGTCACACCATCAAAATGTAAGTGTACCATACCAACCAGAAAGGAGGAGCATATGGAGTTTAAATTGACCCTCAAAAGAATTTTATGCACAGAAATGTTCTTATTTCAAAGCTGTAATTAGTATAAAAATATTTTATCTAACAGTTTGCTTGAAGTTAATCTGTACCCTTCTCACATGTTATATTAATACTAATTCTCAGTTTTTACATTGCAACGTTATTGTCATTCTCTTCACCATACTCAATCTATTCTTCACTTTCAGTGTCTTCCCTATTTTCAGATTCTTCTTTGTATTCATAACAACGTGCTCCATCCATAGAATCTAAAATGCAGTATTTCTTAAAAACATTAGCTACAAGTTCTGGATTTATCTGATCTGATGGTCTTGAAATGACAAGGTAGTTCTTATTTTTCCTGTAGGAATAGGAGCATTTTTCCTACCAATAGCCATTCTGAGTACGAAGATTTTAACCAGCCATTAAAGGGCATTTTCACTACTACATAAGATTTTTGATGTCATCCCTCTTGATATAATTACAAGATCAATATTCATTTTCTTGGCAGTATTCTTCACAGCCGGCATTAGATGACTTCTGAATCTATCTAGGACAATTATTCTTCTTTTTCTTAACAGCACGCCTGGTTTTCTGGTCCAAATATTGTTCAGTCAGTCCTTCATTAAGTTTGTAGATATCTATCCTTGATTTTGACACCTCACAATTATTCCAGTAGCCAGTTACTCATTCGGCATTGCTCTATGCTTCCGTATCACATACAGAAGCAATATTAGGCCATCCCTCAACACTGCCAACATTACTGTACCAAGCATTTCTTCATTCACCGAGGCTTTGATAGTGGCAGATTTTGTAGCTACTTTTTCAATGATACAGTGGATGTTAGATAAAAGTAAATCAGTTTTCTTATTTGGCTCAGCAGATAACAAAGTAAAAGAACTGAGCATCTTTGCCATAGAAAAAAAAAAATTATTTTATCATTTGAACACAACACTCCTAACTGGTCTTGACTTCTTGCTGTGAAAAGTTTTGTACTTGTGCTAGCTCTTGATCTTTCTGTTTAATTATTTCCCATGTATTCAGATTTCCACTTCTTCTTGGACTAAGCACAAATTATACAAGTTTATTCTCACTTTCTAATGCAGTATCATCTTATGGGTTCAGTTGGGTTGATTTAGTACATAAAAGGTTTCATTTTTATTGTTTCAGTGTTCTCAGATTTTGTTCTGTCATCCTATTTCTTCTAAGCCTTACATCTGTAATTTGTTTTTTGCACACCGTACCACCCTTAGTTGAAAATTTGCATCATATCACCTTCCTATACCTTTTAGTGTACTACCTTCTGCTCTTGTACCTCTCGTCTCAGGAACAGTTGCCATATCACAATTCAGTTATAGGATTCAGGGAGATTTATCAAACTGTCATGAATGCCAGTGGAACTGCCTGAGCTGCAGCAGGTCATCCAGCTGAACCAGTGAGGAGGTGAGGAAAGCAGCAATAGTCATGAGTTCACTCTGTCCCACCATCTTCATCTGGGTATATGCGATATATATTAAGTCAACGCATCATTAGTGGCTTGATAAGGAAAATCAAACGTGAATATTTAGATTACAAACACTTTACTGCAGTCCAGCTCCTGAAATTTGAATGACAGGTTTCCTAATGACTCCAGTATCAGGAAAAAGAAAATAAAACCTACCTTTGAGACCTTGGATTGAACAGAAGAAGCTGTAAATTGCCTGGCAACTGATGACATAAATTGGAGCTGCAGTATGTGTTGGAGTTGTTAGGTACAAAATACTTATTATTCTCATTAAGAATTCAGCCATATTGCATAAATATTATAGTCCTGTCTCCTAGATGCTATGATACTTATTTGAATTTGAATATATGGTCTACTCTTCATACCAGTATGATGGAGTCAGCCTTTGGAGATTCCTCTTTTTCTTGGTCATTCCAAAGAAAAGGAAGGTGCAGAAAAAGACAATAGTAAAAGTTCTTACTGGACATTAATAGCGATATGAAATATAAAGCTCTACTGGATCTACTTCTGGATAATTCTCTATTTATTGTCTGGATATCAGAGGTATATTCTCTGTTTTGAATAATTTTTAATAATATAGACTTTGATGGAATGAGCTGTCAAAATAGAAAATGTTTCACTGGTTTGGAAAGACAGATTCCAGCTTTCGTTTTTCTGTTTAAAGCTTCAGTCTTCTTTTTTTTTTTTTTTTTTTAAGGTGAGAAAGTGATATGGATGGCAGCTAATACCTAATGTGTCAGGGTTGCCAAGTAACAGGTTAGACATGTGTCAGTGAAGGCTACAGTTTCAAGTACACGGAAACAAACTTACCCTTCTGTCTGTCTGCCTGTCTCACACCAATGAAAATTAATGTAGTCAAACCAAAGATACAGTATGTCCTTAAGACACAAGCCTGATAGTTTGGGTCACTTCTAAATCTTAAAAACAGTGAAATAATTAACACATCCAGTTGCAATTTCCAGAAAAAAAAATGCTTGATGGAAAAATTACTTGAAAATATTTTTTTTCTGTGAAGTTACTTGTATTAGAGAGTTACTATAAGCAAAATTGCTGAATCAATTTTGAAAGATGAGAATTTGATTGAAAAGAATAACAAGGTGACATATGGTCAAATAACCATGGAGTTTATTAGGATTAATCACTAATTTTTGACAGTGACTTTCCTGATTCATACCTTACCCTTCAGCTACGTTAGGGGAGTTTTGCAGTGGTCTGTAGCGGACAAGATAGTGGTCAATAGCTCCACTAATGCTTTTCATTATGTAATAAAGTGTTTCAATATAAAATATGATCTGAATGTTTGGAAGCACTAGGGAGGATAAGATTAGAATTCACAGCATTCTTGATAGAGCAGAGAAACAGATTTAACTCACTAAGTTAAAATTCATTAAGGACTAAAGACAAACAAAGTACTACATGCAGGAAATAAGGCAGTAGGTCCTTCCAGGGGACCATTGGCCTCTTGCTGGACATTGATGAGCAAGAGGATTCCTTTATCTTTCTGATAAAGGAGGTTACAATGAAAGGCAATGTGCACTATGTCGGACTCCCTTTTAAGAGCTTTCTAACTCTAAACAAAGTGCTCAGGTCTGGCCAATAAGGCCATGATGGTTTCAGATTCATTGAACTGCATGGGGAGACCTTCAATTGGGTACTTATGAGTGTGCCAGAGCAAATCCCCTATGATCTATGCATGAAGCAGCTAAATTAGACAAACTAGATCTTTGCTCTGTATCTGGCAAAGAATGTTCTCTGCATACAGAAATGACATTCACCCCAGTGCAGGCCTGAATTTTCAAGAGATTTAAATTTATTGAAAGCCAAGCCACATTTGGATCTACTGATAGTTTTTCTAGACTTTATAAAAATTAAAAACCATGCATACTATCTGAAAATTACAGAGGAGTATGTATTTTGGAAGGCAGGCTAAAAGCTTATTCCAATGCACTGTGAGTATGCATGTCTGCCTACTGTAAAATGTATCACCAGGGGAATAGAATAAAAAGGAAAAACCAGAAATAATATCCACAAAGGTTTAGCTGAAATCTAGTAAATTCAATGCATATCACCCTTGCAAGACACTGTCTACATACCTCTAATGCTGGGATTTTTTCATTCTTTTCCCTGAGTTCCTCCCTAACATCTTGCTGGAAATGTTAATCATTGCCCTTTTTGAATATTGCAAATTGCACTAAAAAAATACATCTAAAATTACATTAATTCATAAGATAAAAATACTTTGGGAAAAAAAGTATTGTACTATCAAAACTTGTATGGATGAAACCCAAGCTTTTGGGACTTTACCCCATTTTAAAAATGAGAATGACTCTGGTGAAGCACTCCATAGCTTTGTTCAGACATTTTTTTTTCTGTGCTTTATGCAAGACTTATTCAGGTAGCAATTTGCCTCACTCAGAGAAACGGTACTCTTGAATTTTTCATGGTTTAGAGCATTACCTTCGTTTGAGCTTTGGGTAATGGTTTACTTTTTTCATCATTATATTTCCTTCTCTCTGTTTTCAATATGCATCTCTGCAAAGCAGGATAGCTGTAATAAAGACAAAACCAAAACACAAGCCCACACAAACAAAATCTACCTGGAAACACTAGTACATTTGGATATCTTTCTTCTGATAAATCATTTCTCAGTATTGAGGGAGAGGAATTAAAGAAAAAATCGTTTTCATAAATGGTATAAACTAAATTTATCTAGAGCAAGGTTAGTATTAGCCCAGTAAATAACTGCCTCTGTTGACAGTGCTTGTTTTACTTCTTCTGAAGAAGGTGGGAACTAGTTCTTTTAGCAGTGAGTGTAACCTACACCATCACCTGTTGCCTCTTCCTTGCAGTATTCTCTATTTCTGATGGTGTTGATCCTGAGGGTCTCACAAGAAATCTTCTAAAAAGTGGCTGCTCTCTTCCACTGTCTCATCATCAAACCCTGGCTTGCCTAAGGTACCAGCACACTCACCCTGCTCCCCAGCCTCCACAATGCTTTTATTACTTAATACCAATCACCAACATCAGAAACAAAAAGAAAAAAAGACTCTTTAATCTCCCTTTTTTCTACATGTAGCCCAAATACAGCCTTATTATCTTTTTTTGGCACCCCCAACTGATCTCACTTCTCTGAAGATCTGACTTACCAAATGGGCAGCCTTGTTTTTCTACTTTCCCACGTTATCAGACTAATGGCATTTGTGACATTGGCACTGGTCAGAAGGCCCCACCCAGCTACTCACTCCCCTCCCAGCTGACTAGAGTAAAGTTTTAGAAGGGGAAAAATCAGAAAAACTCATGGGTTGAGGCAAAGGCATCTTTGTAAGTGAAGCACAATGAGTGCACAAACAAAGCAAATTAACAATTTTGCTTGCATTTGGCAGGCAGATGTCCAGGTGATTCGGGAAAAACCCAGCACATGGAAGGTTTACTTGGGAAAATGAAAGCCATTACTATAAATGATCCCCCTTCCTCCTGCTTTCCTTTTATAGATGAGCACAATGTCATATGGAGTGGCACATCCCTTTGGCCAGCTTGGGTCAGCTCTCCTGACCGTGTCCATTGCCAGCTTCTTGCCCACTCCCAGCCTACAACCTTTGAGGGAGATAGAGAAGGAAAAATAAAAGGTGTCAATGCTGTGCAAGCACTGCTCATCAATAGCCCAAAAATTGGTTTGTTATCAACCCCGTTTTAGTCAAGAATTCAAAACACAGCACCATACAGGCTGTCATGAAGAAAAAGAACTACATTACAGGTAAAATCAGTCTGTGGAAAACTTCAGTGTTATCTATGTTGCTGGAAGGTGTCCGGTTTGAGGTTTGAAAGTTCATAATGAAAGTTCACAACTGTTCAGAACAAAGCTGTGGGAAACTTCGAATTCTATAAAGAAAACTGATACTTCTGCATTAACACTGCTTTCTAAAAAATCTGATTATTATTACTTCATTATTAAATTATTATCTCATTTAAGTTATAGTACATCAATTTTAAAGTATGATTCCAAAAGAAGATATGTATAATATACACATTATTAATACTGAAGATAAATATAAGGTTAATACATGAAGGAAAATATTGGTTTGATTTCCCAATTTAGCCATAAAAACTGAAAGCATATCTCTCACAGCAAACTAAAAAATAGCAGAAGGAAGTTTATATAAGATTCCACTCTATTTCCATAGATATAAGATGAAAATTGTATGTATTGAACAATACATTTGAAATAATGGTAAAGAATAGCTACTCCCACCATTTTCAAATATCCAAAAATACATTGAGGGATCATTTTAACAGCTTTTTGTAGAAATAAAGGACTTGTCACTGATATTTCAAACACAGTCGTAAACTCAAAGATTACCAATGATGCTTTCATTCTCATTTCCTTAGAAATTTACAGGAACATCATACCATTGAGTAAAGAATGACAATTTTTCATTATTTAGTTAATGCTAAAAAGAAGTTGTTCTCAGCTCTCATTGCTGATCATTTTCCATCAACTTAAAAGTAAAGGCAGCACTTTTGAGTAGTATGCAATATCTTCTCTAATTCAAAGTGCACATTATATTCACCCCTCACGGTAGTGTTGTGAACAGAGATCATTCACTAAAACCAGCCTACTTACAAAAGTGAGGAAAGACAGGTGGGGAAAGAAGATAAAGCTTTTCTTTGTTACACCTCATTGCCGATGGCTATTCTCTTTCTGACTCAAATGCTAAGATTTCCTGGAGAAGTCAGTAAGTATGCTACTGTGTTCAGCCAGCTGTCAAAAGTTGTTTAAATAATCATCTCTAACCAAACCAATCACCCAAAGCTACTTAAAGTAGCCACTCAAAACATTTTTTTTCTTATGTATCTGTTGTTAGGCTTGATCACTCCAGCCATCACTGTGTTTTTCCTTCCTATGGTTATTTGAAAGATAAGGCAATTTGGTCAAGTTTCTTTTCAGTTCCTACAGTAATGCATTGTTTCCGAAAAGAGCAATCAATTTTGAAACTTGAGACGATTCTTTCTACCAATTTAAATTATTTCCCTAATAAAATTGTATCATTTATCTCTCACACTGCAAAGTTGATATCACAATGTTTAACCACCCTTCTGCGTGAAGTACAAGCCATTGAATTTATGGAGCTCTTTGTCTCTGACCCACATAGCAAATAAAACAGTATTTACTGTTCTGAAAGACATACCAGAGCAATCCTGGTGAGGGCTGTCAGTATAAAGGACAACAAAATGTATTGATGAGATAAATAGCTCATTAGCATTTACTTTTCATGTTCAGTGTGTCCAAATAGCTTTCAAATGGCTCTAATGCTCTACAGCGGCATATCACAGCTGGACCTTCAACTCAGCTATTACAAAATCAGGAAGTGATTTGAAAACCATGGCTTCCTGTGCCCATGAGAATCCATATTCTCATTTGTTTGTTATTAATTGCTATGTCACTCTAAGTACAGTATTTAATATCAGAAAATGTTCTGTGATCGGTAACCTCTCATGGTTATTCAGAGCCTGAAATGCATATAGCCTCTCTGAATAAAGGCTAGGACAGCAACTGTCCAGATGGCTGCTCTGTGCCTTGGGAAGAGGATCTGTGAGGAGGATTTATCCTTCCCATAAACTCCATGTTGTCCTTAGGGCTTTCAGTGTTCTCATCCTAACATGATGTTAATATTGCACTAACAGAACAAGGGAAAAATCTTCAGATGTCACAGAGACCAATTCCTTCTCATTCCATGAAGTCCATTTTCTCCACAGCTGATCTGCAGCATTGATCCAATCAGCAGAAAGGTGAAAGTTTATTACTTGCCTCAGTAGTGAAATGATGGAGGAGGCATTTTGTGACATTAGTATCTGCAGATTGGAAGAATTAAATTAAAAAAAAAAAAAAAAAAGCTGGAGTGCAGGATTTTCTGCTGAACTTCCATGTTAGGAGCACTTTGCAGAGCCTGTTCCCCAGCATTACATTTTGAGAGGAACAACTGCAAGGCATCAACAAGCAACCTGCGCATCAACAAGGCAGGTCTTCCCTTAGGCATTGCTATTTCAATTATATCAATAAATATAGATCTTGAAATTAACACAATATCTTCCTCCAGCAAAGATTTTGAAATGTACAGCAGATAATTGTGGAGTTTCTTTCAGCTTTCCCCAGGTGCATCCACCTTTTAATCTGTAGTGCCTAATCATTTTCTTGTGGATTTCCAGTATTTTATCTATTGCTTCTTTCAGTTTCTGGGTTTTCTTCATTAGTCTTCTGGCCACCAGCCACCCAGCTGTTTTTATTTATTACATCTCTGTCCTTTTCTCATAAATTGCTTTCCTTTTTGCTCTATTTCAGATTTTATTGTTTTATTACTTGACTTTTTCATCTTCAAAAGCCATAATCTAGTTTTTGCATTCTGTGAAATTCTTTACTCATATAAAACTCAAACAGTCATTCTTAGCCTGTCCTCCATTGAACTCAAGAAAGTTCTAAATTTCTCCACAGATTCATGATTTGAAGATGGGGGCAAGGAACTGGCTGCTTGGTGCCTACTTCTAAAGGCAAGCAACCAAATGTTCCAGTATTTGTTTAAGAAGAATAAGTTCTGTTATAAAATTCCTGTAATGATAAAGCAGAGTGGCATCAGCAAATTGCAAACAAATGCATCTCCAAGGTACCTTACTACTAGTAATCCAGGTGTGTTTTGTCCTTTGTTTTTTTTAAAACATTGGTGTGTAAGATTGAAATCAGAAATAAGCAACAGAATCTAAGCTCGGTGTTTGAGTCAGACATCTGAGAGATTTTGACTTGAAAAATTCTGCATTTGGCTTGTTTGTTTGAGACTTAGAACTAATTTCTAGAGAAAATGGCCTGACGTTTTGGTTAAACGGGTAAAATTCATAATTTCTATGGAAAAAAATAGTAACTTTTCTTTTTCCTGGTGCTACAATCAGGTAATACTCAAACTGTGGCACCTCCAGATTTGTAGGTTTGTTTAGAAAAAAAAAAAAGTTGAAGTGCTAGAGAATGACATGGCAAATCTCACAATACAGGACAGAAAGAAGGACACTTTTGAGCTGAACCCACAATTTAAATAGTTCAAGGGATATGTTTTATATCAAGTAATCTAGTTTGCTTATTATGCAAAATTGTCATTTTTATATCAAAATACAGCTTTGGAACTGTAAAATATCTTGACAGACTGTAAATAAACATAAAGAAATATAATCTACAGATAATGATACACAAATACCCCTTTTCTTGATAATAAAACCACCTCATGAAGGATAAATAACATTGCAAAAATAGAAAATGAATGTCTGGCATGTCAATAACATCCCAAATAAATGAGCAGCATTTAAGTGGTCTTATAGTAAAGATAATAATCTTTGAGTGAAATTCCAGTGTGGCAATATATTTTACAAAAATTGTAAAACTTTGTGAACAAAAAAATAAAAATATCTTTGCTAATATCTTTATAGAAACATTATTTCTGCTGGGCTGCATCTAAGAAAAAAATGCATGTACTTGAAATTTAATTTTTCTTGACATAAAAGGATTAAAGAAAAAAAATTAAAATAAATTAGGCTGCAAAAACTTATTGTGAAAAGTACATTGGTATGTTTCCCTTAGTCCTTCTCAAATTTAAGCCTTAACTCTGGTAATAGCTTTTGTAATTGATTGGGATATTATGAAGCAGACTGTGCTGTAAATGGCATAGGACTTTTGTCTCTTTATTTTTCAAGACACCTTTTCTCACACCTTAGAATTCTTGGACACTTTCAAGAGGAGATTAAAAACCTATCTCTCAGGAACAATTTTGATTTAGTGGATCATATCTTTTGATGGAGAAATGGCTTAGACAGCATTTTGAGGTGCCTTCCATTTCTATTTTCTAATTTTGTGATCTCCCAGACAGATATTCTAGTTTGGAAGTAGCCTCTCTCTTGTGTACTCCTTTGGTTTTCTTTTGGTATGGTTTGTTAAAGAGCTATATTCTTAAACTTGTTCTCTTCCGACAGTGATTGACACATCTATTTTTAAGGTATCGGTTCATGCTGCATTTTTAGGAAATTTCTTCTTTCAGATATTTGCCTCTTTTCAAGAAATTACCCCTGAGATTACCACAGATCTCTCTTCATTATCCTATTTCTTTCAGTTTTCAGGATAGCACATCAGGAATCAACCAAACTAGTTTCATCTCCATTTGTCTTCTATATGCCTTATTTAGTATTTCATTTCTTTACTGTTTTCTTTGTTTGCTTTGTATTTCCCCTTTTTTGTAAGTGTATTTTATCTATTCTCTGTTATTCTAGCACAACGTTTTCACCTGAAATAATGGGACTGGTTGTTTTTCTTTCTTCTTTAGTTGGATTAGGATGACATTTATATGAAAAAACACAAGATAATTTATATTTTACTCAGTTTAATACTTTTGCCAAAGCAAGGCATGGGGAATGCATCTATTCAGGAAAACCTTTGAAACTGAGCCAACATATAGTGTTCCTCCTGAAGTATTCAAATACATATCAATACCTCTAGCAATGACACGCTCTGTGACATTAAAGAATTGAAAAAAACCCACACAGATACAAAAAGCTCTCTCCATCACAGTCATTCTCTTGGGGTTTTTGGGTTTTTTAGGATATTAGTATCATTTTAAATATACATAAAAAATTTGCATTTTGCCTCTGTGTGTCTGAGTTAATGGAAATAATCTTTCATGAAGCCCCCTGGGATTTCAGGTCTGCAGAAATAGTAAGTGAATCATAAAATATAGTATTTTTCAGACACTAAAAGAATTTTTTTCAACCTTATTGTTCAATTGTCAGGGAAAAAGAAAACCAAAGCAACTGCAGCAAAACAATCACAAATATTGCAAATATTGCGAAGTACTTAATGATCTGACTACCAACTTCATTTCATTGCATGTGATTTGTAAGTAATGCCAGGGAGTTTATATACTAATGTGGACTTGTTCTGAGGCTCACATTTAGGACTTACCCATAAAGGGACTTTTTTAGCTTTGTATAGTTAGCAAGAATGTCCTCAGCTGTTCAAAAGAATTCTCTGTTAAGGGATGTGAGATACAAAAGGCCACTGGGTGGAAGGATGGCAGGAGTGACCTCCAATCCATTTTGTCTGGTTCTGGACAGGAAGCCTACACATAGGCCTGCTATATCTTGGGCATAACTGCCCAGAGAATCATTTTTTCAAGCTAGACTGGATTGTGGAATAGGGCTTTTTCTTGTTATGTATGTCATATGTAAGAGGGATTTTCTGACAAAGTACTTTAGAGTCATGGACAAAAGATAATATTTCTGACTGAAAACATTGTCAATTTATTTTTTTCTCAGTATGAGCAGGAATTAAAAAGGATTCTACTGTTAATGTTTAATTTCTGTTGTAGAATTGTGCTTGGTGCTTCTTAACAAGAAGTCTGTCCTAAATCAATTTCTTGACAGTAATTAGGAGCTTTAAGCAGTCATCCTAAAGGAAGGCAATCATAAACCAGTTCCTAGTGTGGTCACAACTCCTTCTCACAAGAGACACACAGAGCTATAATACCACACTAGAAATATTGTTCTTTTATAATGAGCAGATATAATTTGTTACTTCTCTTCAGAAATATAAATCGAGTCTGTGGTTCAATCATACAAGTGCAGTGCCACAGAAGGTTCCATTACTTCTTTCTTTAGAGCCTGCATTTGCTTCTACCCATTGCTTCAGCACTCTGCTTTATTCATAGTGTTGACATAGTTACTTTCAGGATAGATTTTAATTGCCAGCACTGCTTAACTTCTCCAGTCTCAAAGCACTTCAAGAGCAGGCGGTATTGGAATTCAACTTTCACAGAAGATTTTTTCCCTTTTTTAACTTTTATCTTCTTAATCCTGAGTCGTTTTAAGCATAAATTGTTCTTCTCAAAAAATTAAAATCAGAGAAAATAAGATTTTCTCTCTGAATGAGACATGTATTATAAGAGATAATCAGAAGATTTACTAGAATAATATAATGC
Organism: Phainopepla nitens; assembly: GCA_013400175.1. NCBI lineage: Eukaryota > Metazoa > Chordata > Aves > Passeriformes > Bombycillidae > Phainopepla > Phainopepla nitens. Next base: position 488,635 of record VXBQ01006515.1, on the reverse strand, counting down.
ATATAACATTGGCCTGACTAAAGGATTAAAACAACAAATTAAAACACTTCAGGTTCTTTATCCAACTGACACCTCATGCATTAAGCGTGGGTCAGTTCTGTGAAACTGTCTTGGGACTACTTTTTATTTAAATGTGTTCATGTTGATTTTGAAACATCTCTAAAATACAGGAAATTAAAATTAATGAAATGCATGAAAAAATGATTAAGAATTGAACTGGTAGGAAAGCTTTCCTCAATCAAAGATATGACTTTCAGTATGACCTGTTAGCATGGGACAATTATTCCTAGCTATTGATAAGTGTAGAGTAGATTAGAGTGAATTATTGAAGAGGTTAATGGTCTAGTAGTTTTCCCTAAAGGCTATTAACTACTGTATTAATGCTCTTTCCCCGGTGCTAATATTAACTAGTCAAATTGTCAGTCCTAGTGTATATTAATTTTTGGCATGTTCATGTTTAGGGATATAGTCCTTTGGAAAGTGGAGACAAAAGAGATTATGATTATTAGAACCTTATAGAAAGAAAAAGAATCAAAAATTATTCTTATTTTCAATATTGTCATGTCTAAATGCTCAGTAGCATATACAGCAGCATGAGCCTACACATATGTTGTTTATCCCATTAATAAAGCTTGGGATTTATATCTTTTAAAGAATTCTAATATATTGAATTTTTAAACTTAAAAGGTGATGGAAACTGCATGCATTTATAGATATTTAATGTAGTTCAAATGCAAATATGTAACACCTACCTAAGGAGATTTGGGAATCATATAGGTGATTATGTTCTTTGCGATCAATTTTCTTTTTGATCTTGTCTGGTAGATATCTAGGATTTGAAAAATGTCCAAAACAGTGGTTTTGCCTTCGACTCTACCTTGCTTTCCTTGATCTTCAAGTAGTATTTAGTGTTCTTCATCACGGTGTAAAATTGGATATTTTGTGAAACGCAGACTTTTGCAATTACAATCACCCATCTCGGACAGGATTCTGTGGGCATTTCAGGCTCAGAAAAGTTTGGAGGCATTGTTTGTCTGTAAAGTAAAAAAAATTATCATCTCTAAGCCAGTAATATTAGACTAAATTAAATGAAAAGTATAGAAAATTCTCCTGTGGAAGATTCTGGTCTTCTTTCTGTAAATTTATGGGAAAGATAAAACACAAAGAGGAGTTAAAGATAAGAGAACTAAAGTAGAGAAATAAAAACCTTTCAACAGACCTGACAGGTTTCTGATAACATTGAACAGGTTTCCTTTTGGTGGGGGGTTTTATAGCCTCCAAGAAAAATGCACTCTAACAGGAGATGAAAGACAAATTATAAAAGCTTCACAGCTGAAAAATCTGCCTCTTATTTACTTCTTATGTTGATACAGGGCTCTATTATGTAGCCAGATACTGTCTAAGTCAGGTTGTCAATATCTACAGAAAAATATCTGGAACAAAATCTAGGGAAAATTATAATTTATTGTATATAAATATATACATCTCAGTGGTTATAATATAATCTCAGTGATTAATCTCTGTGGTTAACTGTAGGCTCATTCCCATTTCATTTGAATTATATGAGTTCACAAGAAGCTTCTTGGAAGCCCCTGGGTGCAGCAGCGAGATGTGGCTTTCTAAGGCACGGGGCACAAAAATGATAGACAGGAAAAGAAATGATATATTCTGACTAGCAGTGAGTTTTAGTTATGGAGATATATGTTTGTCACTTTCAGCATTGCAGGAGCCCTTCAGATAGTCATGTACTGGCAAGCATGAAAGCACACTGACGTGGAAAGAGTACTTAAGGGAGAAACTGAAAAAGCAATCTTATGAGCTGGTCTTTTCCAGAAAGGTTTATTGTATTTTATTCAGAGTTCTTAACATACAAAGCTTCTAGACATCAAGGGAAATGAAGGATCTACAAACTATCAGGTCACCAGTGCATTAAACAGACTTATACAAGCTTAATCAGTTTCTGCTCCCCAGGCCATGATTCACTTATGCTTTTCACATATGCATTTTACAGTGAATCTGCTGATTGTTCTGACTAGGTATCATAGTTTCTGACATAATTTTCCTTTCTTTCCCTTTAAAAAAATAATGAGATACTTGATAAGTCTGTTTGATACAGACTGAACAGGAGTTGTTTTGAATTTTCTGGCAGCATGATTTTTTCTGAATTACAGATCTCTCATATACATCTCTGCCTGGTGTCCTATTGAGACAATGTGAATTGTTTTCCACAAAACAGGTAAGTAATAGCAAATCTAACTCAAAGTGTAAGATTACCCATTGAACTTGGCCACACAGCTCTGTAACTTGTCAAATGAAATGGAAAATGGCTGTCTACAGTGGTATGCTATGTGGTAAACCTTGGATTCTCACAGAGAGCACTGAGTTGCAGCTCTGTATGAGGAGGAGGATGATGCCCAGCACATTGCAGTGTACTGTGAGAGAGAATATTGCTGCAGCTCCTCTTCTGGCTAGCAAGGTGCACTGGCACACCCTGGACGAAGTCAGCAGAATTTATAGCATCGAAACACCCAGCAAAGCTCTGAAGTGCCGACATTTCTGCTTCTCAGGATGACAGAAATGCCTATAGTTAAGCTGCCCTTTTTCTCTGAAGCATCTCAGTGACAGTGGGATTCAGAGATTAGACCTCCAGGGTAGGACCTTGCAGAGGAGCTCAAAGCAATCTGAAACCTTCTCAAAAAAAAAAAAAAAACACTAAGTGTCCACTCCTGCCATAGAGCACAGCTGCAGAGCTGACAGGGTGCTCAGCTGGGACTCAGTTAATGTCTCTTTCATATCTGATTGCATTTGGATGAACGTATTTTCCATCTCAGCAGAGTGCCCTAATTGCAATGTTACCAGATAGTCAGGGACGTATCCCTCTTGCTCTGAATTTCTCCAGCTGAAGGTATTCAATTAATTACCTTAGCAGAAAATAATGAAATAGTCACAGGGACAAAGAGAAAGGAGAGGGAAGAAACAAAAGGTTGATTCATGTGCAGGCTCTAGTTCTTGCTCCAATGAACACTAAAGCTTCTTAATTGAAAAGCAGCATTTTCCACAGGAGAGAAATTTACCCTGGAATATAGCTCAGCCTCATGGTTAGGCTGTTTGGTCACGTATTAGCACAGACCTGAGCTATGCTGACTTACTTGAGATTATAACTGTACTGGTTCAGCCAGCTACTGGGGGAAGAGGTGAAGGAAAGGAGCTCTTCTTGCATTTCCCTGCCTATGTATTCTTGACTGCTTCACGCTCCCTAAAAGGCCAAATAAATTGATTGTTTTCTATTGAGAACATAAACAAGGCGGTAGAACACACATGAGCAGTCATTGCTTCTATCTTCCTGTCAAATATAGCCCCCCATGAATTTTAGAAATGCACAGTTTTTGTTATAGTGCAAATGTGAAGCTAATTGCAACCATTTTCCCTCCAGTCTAGTAGAGGTGGTTGCATCTATTTATCCAGCTTCTAAAATGGTCATTTCAATACAATAAGAAAATGCATCAGCAATACTAAGTCATGCTGGAATGAAAGAGTCATTGATAGTGTAAATAATAAAATTTCAGTCAGACTGTATTTAAAGCAGTATTAAGGCAGTGACATAATGAAGTGGATGTCAATATAATCTCCTGGTTGTTGAGGTTTTGTATAATTGCTCTTAATATTTGAATATAAACAGGTCTTTTGCAACTCAGTAATTAATGAATTATATATAGTCAGGATTCAGAAGGCAAATTTACTGCGTCCTGTGGCCTATATACTGCCCATATTCATCAGCCTGAAGACTACATTGGACTGTACTTCAAGTGAATATAAATGTAGTCTCCCAATTGCACCTTCAAATGTCTCAAATCATTGCATGCTTCAGTGGAGTTGTGTCAACACAGTACCTGTATTTCTAGCTGAAATCACTCAGAGAGAGTAATCATTGTGCAAAACCACTTTCATTTACAAATAAAATATGATGTGAGACAATGTGATTGCATGAAAACTTTACATGATCCAGGCTGTAGCATGTCACTTTTTTCACCTGTAAAGTTACACATGACAGATCACAAAAAATACGAATAGCTTTGAAATTAGACAATGCTTAATTCAGTTTTCTACTTAAAGATAGAACTATTAGCTACAGTTACTATTCAGATATAATCAGAGTATCCCTCTCCTTGTAAACAAGATAAAAAAGAAAATTAAGTTAAAAAAGATGAAAAAAAACCCACAAACAAACAAAACCACAAACAAACAAACAAACAAACCAAAAATAAATCCCAAAAAATACACCAAAATAAGAAAGTTAAAATATTATCCACTAAAAAGCCCCACATAGTGTAGTAGTCAATAAAAAATTTAATAGGAGGATTTTGGCTGTTAAAATTATTATACCCATGTCTATAATACCAGTCATAGGCAGAATATTAAGAACAGTTGCTTGGAGTGGAATAAAGGTTATCACTCACTTTCCAGGCACTCTGTCATAAAATCATAGAATGGTTTGGAATGGAAGGGACCTTTAAAGGTCATCTAGAACAAGTTCTCTTCCCAATGACTTGGGATATCTTCAATTAGATCTGGTTGCTCAGAGCCCCATCTAAACTGATTTTGAAGATTTCCAGGGATGGGGCATTTACATTCTCTCTGAGGAACCTCTGCTAGTGCTTCAGCACCACCATTGTAAAATATTTTTTCATTATATCTACTGTGAGGCTACCCTCCTTTAGTTTAAAATCATTACGCCTTGTCCTGTTCCTGGAGGCCCTGCTAAAATATCTGTCTTCATCTTTCTTATAAGCCTCATTAAAATACTGGAAGGGAAGACTGCTATTATGTCACTCCAGAGTTTTCTCTTCTCCAGGCTGAGCATCTCCAGCTCTCTCAGCCTTTTCTCACAGAGGTGTTCCAATCCTCTGACTGTTTCTGTGGCCCTGCTCTGGACTCACTCTAACAGGTAGGTCCCTGTCTTTACTGCACTGGGCAGGACAAGATGCAGCAATCCATGTGGAGTTTCACCAGAGCAGAGCAGAGGTGCAGAATCACTTCCCTCAGCCTGCTGGCTCGTGATGTACCTCCACATTTCAGAGATCAGAGTTCCCAGTGGGAAAATATTAACACTTATCCATCTGCTAATATTTGTGTAATTGATGAAAATAGTGTAGAGGGTAATATGTAAGGAAGGAGGGAAGAGGAATAGGAATATTTGGCATTTTAGATTTCATTTTCCACATTTCTTAGCATGCCTGAAAGTAACCATTTATCTGTCTACTGAATATTGAATATTGATTCTGAATTTGTGACCACTGAGTTCTTCTTCAGAACATTCATAATCACGTCACCTAAAACATCCAATATCTTCTCATCAAGACCACCTCCTTTTCTATTGTGCAAGGATTATATTTTTCTGAACATGGGTCTTGGTTTAGTTAATAATTGGCTCCTAACTGGCTCCTAATTCAATGCAAATATATGGTTTTTGTTCCTTCCTGCTAATATATTCACACCCCTGATTCAGTACATTTGTTTTACACCAAAAGATGATTTGGCAGACTGTTGCCATTGAGTTGCTTTCAAATGCTTCCTTTAAATTTCTCAAATATTGCAGTGACTGTTTCTCTCCAGTCTCTTATGCCTACAGATTAATCACATCTATTATACTGTGCTGGACACTCATCTTCACTTCCAATTTCTTCTGGAAGAATCAGCCTTCTTATGTATCCTAGTATGCACATATTGTCTATTTTTTTCAATCTTCTCTAAATACATATATTTTTCTCTATTACAAATAGCTTTATACATGTTTTAATTAATTAATTTACACTGGTAAGTCTCTCTTTTTTAGTACTGCTTGAGTAATAGAAACTGATACATAAATAAGAACAGTGACTTTGGCTCACTGTTGTTTGTTACAATTGCCTCATTAATGTTTTGGGGTTTTTTTTCCCATTCCCTGGTTACATTTTTACACTCTGACAATTCAAATGGGGCATAAAGTACTAATTATTTTTCTTGTTACACCATTTTTTATATTGTTGCATTCATGCATATCAGAATTAATACTGCATGACTCAGGGGAATGGTTCTCCATAAAGGGCGAAATAACACCATCTACCAAAACATTGCTTTTTAGCCTGTAAATGCTTATGTAAGTAGCAAATGGATTATTAAAAAATAGAGTTGATTAATGAAGGATTTTCACATGTGAATGCTAAGTTTTTTATCCCTATTATTTGACATAAAAAGCCTAATCAAGTCTACAGAAACATAATTGGGAGCTACATAATAGATGCTAGGCTAGCAAAGGGTCAGCTGAGTTTTCACTGAAGACAATAGCAATATTTTATTTGTTCTAACATGAATAGCCTTAGATGATAAAGTCATTTCATTGCATGCTTGCATAATATGTGCCTTCATGCTGCAGGCTTGAAAGAAAAAGCTGCTTTTCTAAGAATGAGCTCATTCACATACAAAAATATAAACTATTTAACTGCTTATGATACACAAAATTCTTGTTCTGCTTAATATGTGACAGGTCGAGAAACAGGAAACACTAGATTAACATTTGTTTTATATTTAAGTGTCTTTGTTTTTAAAGTCCAGGAAAGTTTGTGAAGGTTATAATTACGGAAGTAGAAGTCATTCCTTGTGTGTGCTACTGTTGATATAACATTTGTACTATCCTGAGTATCCAGGTGTACTCCCCCTGTAAGCAGTGCACCTCAGCTTCTCTTTCTAATTCATTAACTTTTTGGTAAGAATTAGATAGATTTTAGACAGAGAGATAAATATAAAAGATAAAATCATTATATTAGCTATATGATAATGGCCAAAGTGAGTTTTTTTAACAAGGAGTTACATTTGTCTGTATCTGATTCCTGGGAATCAGTTACACAGCTGGGAACTATTGCCTCTGGCAGCAAACTTCAGTTAATGATTAGAAAATAGTTGGCCAATGCAAGATATTAAGTATAGCAGTGTCTGAATAACTTGTTACAGCTAATTATGACTATGCCAGAAATACTGGCAGCCATTCAGCTACTTTTTAGATGTGATATTATGTTGTTGTAGTTTCTGAAATGGTGGGAAGAACAAATTTTATCCTTTAAAATATCCAACATGGTGTTGGAGGCCCATGTTACAAAATATCCAATAGCCTTTCAAGCAATAGGATATCCAGGCCCTTCTCAGACGAAAGCTTAAATTGAAGTTTTATGTTGTTATTGTCTCAAGGTAGAAGCAAGGATAAAAAAAATCTGTACTTTTCTTCTTATAATAAGGAAGGCATTACAGTTAATTTCTGCAGGAACTTGTGTTCTAAATGAAAAAGCCTTCAAACACAATGTAGAAACAAAGAGCTTGGGGGAAGGGGGTGCTGGTGTTAATGTCCCTGTCACTAAACAAACTAAATGGGTATGAAAGATTTTTTTTTTCCTTTAATATATATTTAAACAGTAGTGCATGCATGGATGAATACATGTTTATAAAACAAAACGTTAAGGCTGGCACAATAGATCGAAAATAGCAGATGAACAATTCTCCCCTTTTTATAGGTGTTCTAATATTATAGAAAGGCCTTAATTAAGGTGTTGTTTACCATATCCAGTATATAATATGGTACAATAATATGGCACAAACTATGTGTGTTTGAGTGCATGTAAAGTTCTCCCTGGCCTGGCCTCTCTCCCTTGGTAAATTCAGTGAATTGAGCTCAGCAGCACAATGCTGATTTTGGCGTGCCGGAGTTGAAGGGCTCACTTTTAAATGCTGTGTGAGAGCTGGGTGCCATTCTCTAAACTGAAACATCTTCCTCAGTGGAGCATTTTCAGCAAGCATTTAAGCATAAGGGTGAAAAATATTTTTTACACAAGCACCAGAAGGCACTAATGACAATATCTTATGTGACAAAAAAATAAGCTGGTAGACTACAGATGGCTGGGAGCCTCTGGCTCTGAGGACAAGTTGTGGAGTCTTGGCTGAATTTCATCTATCTAGTACCTGATTTCCTGCAATGTTCCTCAGACATGATCATCACCTGTGTATGTGTATATGTCTGTGGGCTTAATTCAAGATATATGAAATAATGGGAGGGCAGCACAGTCAGTTTCTGAAAAGAGTGTCATGAAGTTCATGGGTGTGTCACACCACAGGCCATGCTTGTAAGGCGGGTGGAGAGCACAAGGCCTCCTCAGCTAGTGTTGGAGATCTGTGTCTGACAGAGGAAAAGACAAACCTTGTCCCTGTGGACTTCCTTGGCCAGTGCCATAGCTCCAACCTTAGGCCAGAAACTGCTAGTTGACATGGAGCAAAATCTCGTGCCGGGCTTCATGGGCACAAAATCATTGAGATAACACCAATGGCAGCTGGAGCTAATACTACTGGGAATGCTTCAAGCACTAGGAAGAAAAAAGGGACTACTTCCTTAAAGGTATTATTTAAACATAAAAAATGGAGAAAATAAGTAATATACTTATTTCTTCTTCTTTCGACTTTTTTCTTTTAATAATTACAAACTGCTCCAGTGTTGCTGAGTGACTCTGCATAAGCAAGAGAGTTACAAGGCACAGCTCTCCTGCATTCCAGGCCAGGGCTGTAAGTGCTTATTTGCACATTAAGGCAGTATTTTACATATTGTTGTGAAAAACAAGCATTGTATTTCCCCATTGTATCTATGCATTTTTAACTGTGTTCCCACTAGGAAACATAAGAATGTAACAAAGGACCCTGAAAATGCACCTCACCATCCTCTTAAGGACATCAATGCCAGTGGCAATGCTAGGACAGCACACTGAATTTTAGTAAATAACTGGTAATTACTTAGACTTATCTTTGGGGGTCTATTTCTACATTGCAGGGGAAGATTTCTTATCTTTGGGGTGTCTTTTCTACAGTGCATGGGAAAAGTTAAATCTATTTCAAGTTAATATAAAAGCTTTGCTCTTGCATATCCAATAGCTCTGTAAATTCAGAAGTCTGGTATTGATTTTTTGGAGATCATTTGCTGTAAATTATTCACGCGGAACAATTGACAGTAAATGTAATGAATGGGCACTTACAGAATGCTCAGAATACTTCTATAATGTAAAAGCAACTGAAAAGGGATCTATTTTAACACAGGGTTTAATTCAGTTAACAGCGAATAACCTGGCTGGGTCATAGCCAACATATATCATTTTCTCAGCCTGCAGTTATTAAGTCATTCTTATTACATCATTCAGGTAAAATATAAAAGCAAATTCTTGCTTTTCAGTGAAAAGTAGCTCTTCCATCCTCTGGCAGCCAGAATTTAAACGATAATAAATCAATCTTTAATGCAATTCCATTGCTACAATCTAAACTGCTTTAGAATAAAGTTTATCTTTAAAAGCCATTTTGTGAGGAGATCTTGCAGGTATCCTTAGTTTTTTGCTTTAACCCAGCATTTTCCCAGAAGTGTGCTTTAAGGCACTTTTTTTTCTTACCAGAGCTGGGCTTATGGGCTTACACCCACTGCATGGCTCATCAGTATGGGTGATGGTAGCCACAGTGTAGAAGACAACTGTCTTCCAACACCTTTCCTTTCCTCCTTCAAAGGTCAATATTAATCTGGACAATATTAATCTGAGAAGGGGAAGCATCAAGAAGGGGAGCCACTGCAAGGTCATGAACAATCAGGAGCTTCTACCACCCAGCTGGGCCTCTATTTCAATTTGAAACACCTAGGGCAGCTCATCTGAATCAGGAGGGTGAGGTTCTGGGGTTCTTAGGAGTTGGGTTTTTGCATAGTAGGACACCGTGGTGTGTGTCCAGAGTGACGAAGGCATGAAGGGTGCAGCAGTGTGCCGTGGGGCAGCCTATGCTGAGACCTCTGTGAGGAAGAGAGTGGCAGCTTAGAAAAATTACGTGTCTTTGGCCATACTGTTCAGTGGTACCATTCCCTACCTTAAGATGTACCTCCTGTGCCAGAAAACAGGAATTGTTTGCTACTGATAGTCTTAGCTGACTTGCATCAGCTGCTATTTTAGAAAAGCAACAGAAGAAACATTTATTTGCTGGGCATATGTCATGGCCTTGTCACATTTGCTCGGATAAAGTAGCCTTTTCTACTAAACATTACCTTGAATTGTAACCATTTACTTTCTATAAGTACTTCTCTTGACACAAGACACATTGAGGTCACACATTGACCTGCAAAACAATGAAGAGAAATGTACCAGGCAAAATGCTATGGAAGGAATATGTGATTTCCTACCAATCACATACACACATAAGAATCCAGGTCTGCTAGAAAATCTGAATCAGGTTTGTGTCTTCAGGACATCTAGAATGTCTGTTTTTCATTCTTTCTCAGTCTGTATCAAACATAAGCATTTCTTTCATCTAAATATCATGTTTTCCTTGTCTAGCCTAGCAGCTTATGCTCACTCTATCTTATAACTTACTTTTCTACTGTGTTAGGGCCAAACTTACTCAATGTTTATAATGCCTTCCTGAATGCAAATGTGTTCTTCAGTTAAGACTAAACAGTGATAAAAACTGAGTGTATAAACATTGAACACAAAGTCAACCTGTGGTATTCAAAAAGCATTCTTACATCTTATTTTATGTATAGTATGCTATTCCTGATAGGCAATGAATCCCTAGCTATGATCATAGTTTAGCAGGTTGTGTCAGTATACCACTCCTTTCTTCCAATCAAAATGTTAGATAAGATGGAGACCTTTCTTGGAGGAGATCCAGTGTTTTTCATATATGTATGAAGCTATGGTTTGGTTGAACAGACTGTTCATAGGAGGATTGTGTCCAGAAGAAAACCAGGTCCTCCAGTACAGCACTTTTTTCTGACAGTGCGAGGTCCTTTGCCAACTCAGCTCACAATGCTTTAGCTATGTAAAACTCCCAAAAGAGACACAGGTTATTGTGCAGAGTGTGCAATATTTTGTGTATGCTTATTGGCAGAGTAAATCAAATGACGCGTCAAACAAATTAATTTTCATGGCAATCACTGGCAGGGCAAGGCCAATTTCAAGCAAGAGAAAAAAAAAGAATGCAAGCAACTCATCTAACTGGCAAGTATGACAAATGGAGACTAGTCAATTCTTCATTTTGCTGCCAGAACAATTTCTTTTTTAGAATGTTTATTAATACACAGTAATATAAAATGTTTCATGGAATCGTTGAATTTGGAAGGGAGATTTTCAGCTTCATTCTTCTGCTAAGAGCAAGGCCCAAATGCATGTGGTTCAGGGCCCTGTCTAGTCAGGTATTTAACAGATCTAAGGATGGAGATTCCACATCCAGCCTAGGCAACCCATTTCAGTGTTCAGTCACCCTTACAGAATGTAAGTTTTTTTTCCTTTGCTTAAATAAAATTTCCTACATTTGAATTTATGCCTTTCATGAGGACATTGCTGAGAAGAGTCTGGATCTGGCTCCCGTACTCTCTGACCCTATTAGGCATTTGTATACATTGATGAGATCCCCCTGAACCTTCTCTTCTTTGGGCTAAGCAGTCCTTGGTCTCAGGCTCTCCTTTTATGAGAGATTCACCAGTGCCTTAATACACTCCACATAATTATCTGAGAAAAATATTTTAAAATAATATTGTGTATGTATTTACTCCTTTGGCAAATATGAATCTGTCATGATTCATAGTAGGAAGTATTTATACTTTATAGCTGAGAGTAGTTTTTCCTTTGTTCTTTAGCATGTTTACCCAAATTCTGGCATAGTTATTTCCAGAAGAATTTTTATTGTTTTATAAATCATGCCTCTGAAGCTACCTAGAACCTTTTCTTTTTCTTTTTTTTTTTTTTACCACAAAAGGTGCATTTCCTTGTACTCTGTTAAGCAAGTGGAGTTTCTCCTGGAAAGGTACAGTCATACTTGCTTATTTTTCTGTTTTTTTCATACACTGCAGGAAAAAACTAACAGTGGAAAAAAAAACTGACAAATCTCTTTTCCTCTTAGAGCTAAAGCTTGTGCCTGAAGCAATAGGTCTAGTCATCCTCAAAGACTTGGTCATTACTTGTTGAACTCATTATTATTTTAGGCTGGTTTATTTTCATAGAAAAATCACTCCCAGTTGCACAAGCACATTTGCCACTCATATGTTGCAAAACTATGTATACATATAAGAGTACATATTTTCCTATTCCAGCCTCCACCAAATCTCATTTCTTTTTCTTTTAGGTCCCTAAAATGATCACTGTGATTTAATCTAAACTCAGTTCGCAGCTATTACTCAGCAATGACTTATTCTTAAGCACAATGTTCTATAAAAAAGTGATGTCCAGTGAATATAAAATTCTCCTTCTAATTTTCACTTCATTGAACCAGTTTCTTGATTTAAATCTTACCTGAAAATCCTAGTGTGCTCTGCAACTTTTGTTTAATTCTGTGCGGTGCATTGTGATGACATGTAGGGCTGATGATATAAAAATAACCAGTTCGTGTTCTGTTTTTGACTGAAATTCTTTACATAGTTTAGCTTGCAGCACTGAGACATGCAGGTAAATTTGTGGGTTTTTTTCCCCTTTGGTCTGCTCAAGGCAGAATCACAAAACCATTTAAGCATAGTTTTAGACTAATTTTATGTTTGAAAATCAAAAGTGTTTTTTAAAATGAGAAAAAAAAAAACCTTTTCACATTTTTACTACATTTGATGCAGAAGTTCTTTGACTATTGGGTTGAAAATGTTAAGGATCAGTATTTTGGATAATTTGCTGTTGGAATGTGTGAGACAGGGGTCTCTCCGAGTTCTTCAGAGAGAGGATAGAAAATAAAGGTTAAATAAAATTCTTTAGAGAAATTAAAATATATTAAGCTTCATAGATATTAAATAGAAATATAAATTTAAGTAAAACATAAGTTTTAGTTTTACTTTTTAAGAAAGAGAGAATTATAGTTTAAGTGCCTTAAAGAGTAAAGGAGCCTTGTGTTCCAGTTAAAAGTTTAGTAATTCAGTTTTAGACATAATAAAAATATAGTAGGATATTGCTTATATTGTTAGAACAGATAGAGTTGTTTGCATTAACAGATTAATTATATGCATAAAAATGTGAAAAAACTGATACTAGCTTTATATGTTAGATATTGAATTTTAATAAGTATAAAAAGAATGTTTTAGAATCATGTTTCTAGCTGATTAGAAGAATTTTGAATAGAAGACCTTGTCCTGAGGAAGAAGGAACTTCAACTTTATTATTAAGAAGAACAAGAAGAAGAAGAAGAAGAAAGAAGAATGGGAACTGCTTGCTGTCTCTGCTGTTGCTCTTTGGGACCTCTTGCTGATGCACTTTTAACATGAACTTGTATACTCAGATTCTCGCTTTAAGACTGATGTATTTTTACAATAAATGTCTCTATAGCAGCCAACAGCTGCTCGTGTCTCTTTAAGACTGACTGCCCACAAAACAATTTGACAGATGGTGCCCCGTGTGAGGATTAAAATATATTAATATGCATTAAAATATATTTGTTGTAGTTAAAAATAAAATATAATTGTTAAACTCATGTTTTTAATGAAATGTAATTTTTAATAGGAGTTACTGGAGAAACTTAAAAATATCTGTGTGAATTTAACATAAGATTTTGCCCATTTGTTTATTTTTTATCTGACAAAATTAATAAAGTAGTAAGCAAAATTACATTTAAAAAAAAATTTAAAAATTTAAACATATAGCAAGAAAATTCCTACAACAAATAAGAATTTTTAGTGAATTTATAGTTATCATGTTATTTTTAAAATGAATTACATAAAATTATAATACACTTGCCACATCTTTACAATCCTTCTAACAACATCCTCTTGTTTTTATTTAAATCACAAATTCTTTAAATTATCAGTGCCTTTTTATATCAATTAAACTAGAAGAAGTTACAATTTATTTTATCCATAACTTTTAAGATATTAATTTTTAGGTTTATTACATTTAATTTAAAATTAATTAAATGCTGTTAAGATTAAGTAAAATTAAGGCTCAATATTATTAGAATTAACTTTAACTTTTTCATTTTAAACTATTTCATGTTCGATTTTAGTTTTATATAAATCAAAACTATATTTAATATTAATGATATTAACTTAGATTTTTCTTAAATATACTTTTTATTCTACTAAGGCAATATTAAGTTACATTAACATTGATTTAATATCCTTTAAAGTCAAGTTTTATTACATTTCCTTTAAATAGTTCTATTTTTGTCAAAAATTAATTTCTGCCATATTTAAATATGCTTTAATCTGAATTATTTTAGATCTTATTTATAGACAATTTTAATATTTCTTTTGTTTCACTTTTATAATTATAGATATATGAATATTTAGAAGAATGTTATTTCAACTTTTTAAGACAATTGTTATTAAAGTTTTAATTTTATGATGTGAATTCATTGATTTTTGTAACATACTTTATTGATAAGTTATTATTATTATTATATTATAACCAACTTTTCATACACTTGAACATCTTTGTATAATTATTTACAGAACACATATCATTTTAGGATCCTTCTTTTTCTAATTACATATACATATCTTTCATCTAAATTACTTTTCTGTTATAATTTTCAATATTTTCAAAATTCCAAGGAAAGAGAGCTGAACTTCATCAAAAAATTCCTCCAAACTGCTAATCATACAAGTTAGATCAGTCTTTTACTTTGAAACTTTTTTCATAACTTTTATTCTTAAGGGTTTTACTTTAAAAAATATATCAAAAAATTCTCTTCCAACTAAAACTGTAACTGAAAAACTGAAACTAAAACTGTAGCCAAGCTTTAACTCTACCTAAAAGAGAAAATTACCGATGTGTTTTTACAATAAATGTCTCTAGAGAAACCAACAACTGCTCATGTCTCTTTAAGACTTACCCCCCCATGAAACAATTCAACAATGTGCTAAATATATATATATTTTCAATATCCTAGGAAGATAATGTGATCCTCATGATACCTTATCTATGTAAGGAAGGAGTAAAGGAGAATGGGAAATTTCTGCCTAAACAGTTGCCGCTGTTTCCCTCCCTAAGGTTTCTGGGGATTTTTTTGGTCTTAATAACCATTAGGTTCAAATACTGTCCTTTTAAAATTTAAGAACTGTCTTAGATAATGCAATTTGAATATTAATTCTATTGCAGGATAAGAGATTTTTATTCCCTTCAGCAGATATATGAACAAACGAACTTTTTAGACCAAATTCTGCCATATGAATCTGAAGATTATGTTTGAATTGAGCTCCATTTGCATATCTTCCACACTGATCATGAAATAAATTACACCTCAAAACACCACTCTAACTTCTTATCAGCCTATAAAACACCTATCAACTTCATAATCAGGTCACATCTTCCAAAGTAACCATTTTGCAGAATTATAATTTTCCTTGATCAATACTGATATTTCTTCGCAATTCATCTGAAAATTTAAACTTTTAAAATGCATCAAATTAAATTCTCATTTTACAAAAGATATTACCTTGAGCCTGACAGATTGTGACCAATTCACACTCTTTAGTATTGCAAAATTACTGCAGTAGCAGTTTACATCAATGAAGACATTGATGTTGTCACATCTAGTTATACAAGTAACTGCTGTGATACAGAGTCAACCCCAAATTTCGAGGAGATACATCTTTAGCTCCCAATGAACAAATAACACATAGAAAAAAATTCCTAGATGTAATCTTTCCTCTTCCAGATAACATTCAGATGAGATTTTTGTGTCCATGGTTACCAAGTCATCGTGCAGAGATTCATTTTGAGCATTGTGAATAATGTTACCTTTTAACCTTACCTTTCAACACCTAAATTTCCTCTGTCAGATTTCAGTTACAAAACAGATATGGTTACAAGTTAGGCACGAAACCCAACACTTAGTTTGATCTCACATCTAGGAAATTATCTGCTTGATGTAGAACTTCACTGCCAGGCCTGTGGTTGTGCTAATGTAACTACTAGTGCCTGATAGTGAAAATCAGTATCAATTTCAGTTTAATGCAATGTATTTGTATGCATTACATTCCCCAGAAGAGGATATTTCATATATTTAGTCCACTATTATTATCTGGGCATGTAACAGACTTCAACAGTGTTCAAAACACAGAGGAAATTTTACTGGCAATAGAGCGTTTTTCCATTTTTATTTTTCAATAGAAAGCATTGCAATATTGAATCTACCTTTATGTGATTTAGTATTAATGGAGACTTATTAATTATTTCTGATGCTATCTCCACCTTTTTTTTTTTTAATGCTAGGAATAAAAGCAGCATGTCAATACACAGACTGGCACAAATATGGCCATTCATATGATGAATAAAATCAATCCCTCTATTCCCACAATCTCACCTTATGTTTTCTCTCTTACAAAATTTGCACAATGCTAATAACAAAAAGAAGAAAAACAACATGTCATTTTTAAAATTGGAGATTGTAACTTTCCACACCAAATATTATAGTAGAAAGGAAGTACTTTTTCAGACCCTTATAACTCATCCTATTTGCCAGCATTTCACACAGAAATGCTAACAGCCATGGAGGGTCAACCCCTTGCTGAAAGCTGGACACAGTTTTTTCTGGTTTATTTTCATGGAAAGACCATTCTAGAAACTTGAAAGTGGCTGAGCAGCAGGCTTCAGAGAATATTAAGCTGTTGAGCAAACATGAAACAAAAGACTTCTTTTTATTAAATACTATTTCTTCTTGCAAACAACCCGGGTGTGTAATAAACCATTGGGTGGCATTTAGTACGACTCTTGTTAGTAGTATAACCATTCTGTTACATTTATATCTATTAAAATCAGTTTTGGGAGAAGAAGAGACCCTCAATGTTGTCTTTGATGCTCATGCTATGTCAAATGCTATGTATGTCAGGTGTTCATACAGTTGAGCACCACCACAATCCCCCTTATAGCTGTTACTTGTTCCAACTATTATATTTCCTTATTACTGCTGACTATAATACTGTCATTTCCACTGAAATATTTTCCCTTACAAGTTAGTTAAATGTAGGGAAGGATAAAAAAGTAACATTCATTTTTCATTATAACAACAGCCATCTAATTATTCTTAATACGATTTTTATTGTATAACATCACTTATTGCAGAATCATTTTTAATATGAGCTATAATTATTGTAAGGATAAATTAATTCATACATGAGTATTATTTAAAACTACTATGTGATAGTTACTTACATATTAAAGATATGTCATATTTGGTACCACAAAAAATAGTGGTTTAAGTAAATACTTCACCATTCTCTTTAATACAACGTTTAACATTGGTCAGAACGAATACTTGAACTTGTTCTCTGTTTCATTATCATACAGAACTATAAATTCAAGACACTATATTATATATAATGCAACATGATTAAATCTGTTTCTGCTTTTTATTTCAGATGTTCTTGCCTCATTTTCTTGTTGATATTTTGATGGCATTTCCATACTACAAAATTATGCGAAAGTATCTCAAATCCAACTTTCCAGTTCAGGATACATACAGATATTTATTCAAATTGCCCCTGGTTATAAGTGTTCAGACTGGGGAGCAGGGAGAACATGTATAATTAATTTACTCAGAAATGTCATAGAACTCAATGAGGTATAATGAAGTAGTACAGCAATAAATACATAAATATCACTTAATTCCTTCATAAACTCTGATATGGCAGAAATAATGACGAATAGCAATATAGGGTGAAGAAAATCCTTTATAACAGAACATTTTTATCAACTTTCAAGGTCAACTTTATGGTATCCAATATGGTATATTTCTTTAAGGCATGTATATGAACAGGTTCATACTCATCAGCATTTAAAATCTGAAAATCCACGATAATTATTCTAAATGACTTTAGGATTATATTTTACTCTGATGTGAACTTAAATGCGTTATTGATAAATAGATATATATACATTACAAGAAAACTTCCATTAATTTATTTTAAATTGAGTTCTTATTCAACACCACACAAATAAAAACAACACAAGGCCTCAAAACTCTCCCCATACGTAAGTATTTGTATTTTTTATTAAATAATTTATATTGAAAATACTGAATCACGTAATATTGCCAAAAGAGTGTGACTCTCATGAAATATAATCAAAGCTAGCACGAAAAAAGAGCTTTAGACCAGGGAAACTAATAGTTTTCAAAATTGTACAAACAACTTCATTTTACTTAACATTAATCTTTCCTCGTAAATATTTTTTCTTGCACATTTTGATCATACTGTGTAATCATAACTAAAAATTATCATCAGTTATTAGAGAGTTTATCATAAAATATATTATGTAGAATTTTACTCATATGTTCCTCTGCATGGAGTCAGATATATATCCTTGCCGGTTTTGGGATGAGCAGAGGAACTAACCTTTTGAGATATTTTTCATTTTTCTTCCTATGAATTTGTGTGAAACAAACAAAATAAGTCTCTATGCCTTGTTACACATTCTGCCTGGGCTTTCAGAATCGAAGGATACATTAGCTGAAGTGAAGACTATCATGAGGGATACTCTTAACAGCCTTTTCTGAAATCCTGCTGCAGTAGTCATGTACAACATGACAATTACAGTGAAAAAGTGTCTGCTACATTTGCTATGTAAAGGGAACTGCAGAACTGTGTCACTGCAGATGCATACTAAAATGCATAATAAAATGAGACTGTTTTAAAATTATAAATTGGTATAATTTATCAGAGTTCATCTGCAATATGGAGCTGCCAACAGATGCAGAATTGAAACTGCCAGCATTAGCACAATACCTGTATTTTCATTTCTGACCCTCTCACACCTTTCAGCGTCAAATAATCGCATTAAATCTAAAGCTCTCAATCTGTGTATTGGAAAGTTAATGTTTTTGAATCCTTAATTAAAATTCAAGTTTACTTCAGAAAGGCTTAAGATATGATTATCCTGAAATGTCATAGAAATTGCTCCCACTTAAGAATCGTGAGAAATTATATGTAGTTAGCAATTATAACAGCAGCATGTTTTCTAAATAACTGGAAGAAGTCTGAAGTTATACTGACAAAGCTAACCACCCACCAAGAATGCGTTAGAGAAAGTGAAGAAAGTGGTGAGGTTTACATGATGAATTTTCAGTACAGAATCAGATTACCTGAAACGCTTATTTCCAGGTTAAAAGGAATAAGAGCAATACTTGAATAAAGCATTATTTTAAAATCAAAACTCACTACAGGCAGTATAATGCAACTTTATTAAGATTGCCAGGCATATAAATTTTTCCTATTCTATACAGAGTTTCTTTACTGTAAAAAAATTTGCAGTTTCTTGAACATTCATATTACCTTTCGAATTTAGGGCCTTATATCACATATCTTTTTTCTACTCCTTGAATTTAAAAAATGAATTATTTTACTGTCACTAAACCCATGTTACCTTCAACCACTGAGTCTCAGTTAATTTTTTCCAAAACTTAATCTGATAAAGAGTCATCTCTTACTGGTTCAGTAATGTGAGTAATAAAATTTAAAAAATCTTGCCACAACTTTTTTTTTAAAAAGGTAGACAAATTTAAAATTAATTTGGTTCAGAAAAAATCTGCAATTAGTATATTTTCTCTCCATTTATTTTTGTGGATTTTTTCATCTCTTTAATCCTTTTTTCCTCCTTGAACGCTTTTATACTGCTTCTTGATTTTTTAAATTTTAGTAATCAACTTCCATTGCTAGAGATTAGCCCACCAGGTTTCAAATATCCGTCTAATACCCCCTTTCACAGGTGTAGTTCTTTTCCTTTCGTTTATTGACCTTCCCAGATCTCTCTATGGACTGTGTAAACTTTGCAATTATTCCTTTTTAACTATATAATTATTTTCTTTTTTACTATATTCAACTATGTTCAACTCTTAGATAATTTCAAGCATTACCTAACCTCATATGTCTATTTATTATCTAAAATATTCTTAACTATTATATCTGAATTGTCCCTGTTTATTATAAGTTTCTAACTTCCTACATATGTAATTTTATGTTGTTATTCTTTCTATATTTTTAACGAGACTTATATATATTGTTTTTCAAATCAAGAGAAGGGGGGAGGCAGAAACAATGCCTCAGATACTTTCACATAAAACTTTATATATTTCAAATTTCTTTAAAAACAATTATTTTAAAAAACTGATCCACCAACTATTAAACATTTTTCCAAAACCACACAAACAAAATTTTAAAAAAATCTTTTAGTTCTAATCATAAACCCAGAGGCAAAACAAATTAAAAGTCCATTTTCACTGACTACCTAAAGCAAAGAAACTGAAATAAATTTCAGCGAAGAAGATGAAATCATATTGAGCACAGAAACACGCTGACGACCCCAAAAACTGAAAAGTGAACATGCAGACATGAACTATACAGAATAAAACTAATAACAAACATCTTTTGTCCCACATACAAAGACCGTAAATCTTAAGTTTTATATCAATATAAAAAGTGTGAAAATCATTGGTATTGTAAAACTCTATTAACAGAAGCGTGGTGTGTATTGTGTCATAATTTAGAATTACAACCAAGATATAAAATCATTGGTATTTTGGTTACGGTTAGTTACAAAAAAAAGATAACATCCATTTTTCTATTCTTACTGCCGAATCTAATGAAAAGTTTTAAAGAAAATCAAAAGAGACTCAAATTCATTAAGTTAAATACAAACAAAATAACTGAGTACCTTGTATTTAGCCTGTCCCAAAACAAAATCCAGGAAAAATAAAAAAGAAAAGTGCCATATAAATTTATCTGATTATTCAAAATCTATTCATAAAAACATACAGCAATTAAAAAAAAGTAAAACTGAAATCAAAGTTAATGATAGAACATAGCTAAGTAATTTATTTAATTCATTGAGCCTTATACCATAGTGAAAAGAGATTTTAAAGATAGACATGTATATATTAATTGTCATCATAATTATATTAATGATAGTGCCTTGCCTACTTCAATACATGTAAAAGATTATTAACAAAGCCATCAATTTTTATTTTTTTTAATGCAAAAAAGACAGGGGAGATAAAATTGGAAATTTTTGGAATCTAAAAAGCAGAAAGCTTTCAGAACACTGAGCCTGCAGGCCCAAACTTAGAATTAAATACAGGGCTTGAGCTAAGGCCCTGAGAAAAGCTTCCAAGCTTAGGTGCTAGAAGCAAGAATGTAAACTTATAGTCAAAACCAAGACATATTAAGCTAGATAGAGAGAACAGAAGCAGTTACAAAGGTAACAAGAAATCTGTAAAGTGGATTTGTGTAGCAGAACAAGATAGGTTAGAAAAGGTCACATTAGTGCTAGATGAAATTACTGATTGTTAGTCTAATGGTACAAACACCCTAGCTGTCATTATTCTATTGGCTAATAAGTCTTTAAAGGACATTACAAGCCAGAAGTTCCGTGACTTCAAGCCATGCTTTCAACACCTGTAAAAGATCTCATGCTTTTTACTCCTGGTAGAAGATAAAATAAACTGCGCTTTTAAATATCTGGAAGTCCCGTCTCTTGTGTCATAGAAGAAATTCCCCACCAAACAGTAAAGATAAGCCAATAAACCCACAGATATTGTGTTATTATTAAATATTCTTCCCTCAGGACCATTTATCTATTGCAACTTGTCATGTGACTTTCTTTTCCTCTCTTCTTTCTGTGTTAGAAGTAGGGATGGTAATTGCATAGTGAATGCAAATTTGTTCCCTTTCATTTTCAGGATCTTTGCGGTCATGGTAACCTGAAGGGGGTTTTTCTCTAAAATGGACTCCATCCACACTGTGTAGTGTTTCTCAACACCTGCCTATGGTTGAAGGTCTTGAAAATGTAATGTTATTTTATCTTTGCAGTTATCTATCTATAGATAACTGCAAACAGTTTATTCAGTACTTCCACCTACATTTTTTGTGGTTTTTTTATGTAAAAAGAATATAAGAAAAATAACATTTGAAAACCTTTGCTATTATAATTCCTTGGCCTCACAGTTTGGCATATTCTTGATACTTTAGGAGGAATCTGTCAAATCTATCATGATGGATGAATAGCAGATTCCACTGTGTTCACCTTTGGCTCTTATTCAGCCTCAAATAAACTTCTGCTTCTCTTTCCTCTTTCATCAAACTTGGTCTCATTTTTCCTGTTTCTCCTGTCGGCTGTAGCTGTCTCACATCATCCTTTTCTATGCTTTTGCAATACTAGCTGTTATTTTCTTCCTCTACTTATTATTTTTCTTTTTATATTTTACTTGCAAAGTCATCATTTATACTACATGTTTTACATCCAGCATCTAATCCTTTTCTAGGTATTCTTTTCCTCAGTTTTCTGTGTCCTTGGAGACTCACTTCTCAAATATAAACTCCTTCCATTTACACAGCAGCTCAGTAGCCACCAGGTCTTGACCAAGTTACTCTCTCGTGTTTCACTGGGGTATCATTCAAGAGAAAAGTGACCTCTTATTTTGTCACCATTGGTGCCTCCCTCATTCTTTAGACTCGCTGTAGCTCTGCATCATTATCAACATATTTTCTGCGGTTTCAAAATTTAAAAAAAAAAAAAGGCTATTTTTTTCTCTCAGATACCACAGGATACAGGATATAAGATATGAGAAGAGATATGACAAGGAAAAAAAAAGATGGTGAGACAAGTAAGGGACAAAAATCCCAAGCAGAATCCATGTGCTACCTAAGTGCTACTGTGCTTGAATAAATAAGTACTAACAGACATAGTAGATTATCTGATGGAGTTCTGTGTGATTCATAGACAGTTTCCTATTTTGGGTATGAACAAGATTCACAAGGAAAGTGGATGAAAAATTGTAAATAAATGATTTAAAACTTAAATCAGATTAAGACTACTTCAACTAATTTGTATTCTCATCTAGCTTTGGTCAATTGATTTAATTGGATCTGTGTTAATTTACAAGTCTGAGAAACTTGTCTATTTCTGGTTATGGCATTAATTTAAATAGGGCACATATCACGTCAAATGGGGAAGCCAAGAATTTGAAATGCATGACAGGCTGTCCTGAAATATTTATTGTTGCCAGTGGGTAGTTATCACGACTTCCAAAATCACATCCAACAGATACTGAGTCTGTTTTCATTTGCTTATGAAGACTTCTTTTTGAGAAATATACAAAAAAATTATAATTGTAGTTTACACTAAAATTCAACATGTCTGAAAAGTTAGGAAAATTCCATAATAAAATAGTGTTCTATTTTATTTTAGAAAAAGTTTATGAAAAGCTTTATCATGGTTTTTTTTTTTTTTTTGTGAGTTTGCAGAGGGGATGTTTGGTTGGTTTTGAGTTTGTCTATTTTCTGGTTTGGTTTGGCTTTCAGCGAGGAATCAAAAATCCAACCAAAAATTCCACAATTCTTCATAGAATTTTCTCTTCCCCTGTGTCTCTCTTCACAATGATATACCTCTAACAGTAGCTTTGTGTTGCCCTTCATTTTGTACTGAATTTCGAGTTACGTTCTTGGATAGACATAAGGTACTTACAGAGATATCAATATAAATAATGTCAGTACATCAGTTTCCCTTTAATAAGCCTAGATGAATCTTCACTGTCTCAGAAAAAAAAAAAAAAAGTCAAGCTTTTTTTTTGTCACTACCTTCAGTTCAGCACTGCTTAAGCTGCAGTGGAAGGACAGAGGTGCTGTGGTAAGAACTGATCTGGGGCTGGAGCTGGTCAGTCTCCCCAGGACTGAGACTGTAAGGAACACAGTGCAGAAACACCTACGTGGCTCTCAAATGCCTGCTTGTGCCTTACATGGCTTGTGCTAAGACAGAGCTAAGAAAGTGCTACTGAGCCATGCTGACTCTGTTTTGTCTTTGTACTTCTTGCCTTGATGTGTCCTGTAGTACCTATATTTTTGGAGGCATCAGAGGTTGAGGATGCGGATAGTCAAAAAACCAGGAAAGACCAAAGCAAGGATTTGGAATCTCCCCAAAGTGCAGAAACAGCACAAGAAAGTTCTGACATTGATTCAGCTTGTTTTCTTGCAGCCAAAGGAGGAACTTTGCTTCTATTCATTTGGAGTCAATATTATTCTGATGTTCATGTCTCCAGTTTCTTCATTAAATTAGACTTATGCTGTTCTTAAATAGGAGAGGTTTAGAGCCAAGCTGATCCATCCTTCTGCAAGTGAAGGAAAAGCTCTCTCTCTATCCTTCTGACCTTATTTTATTTCCACCATCTTTTACCCAGCCTCAGTCTCCCACAGTTTAAGAAAGGAGTTAGCAATCTTTAAGAGTTACATTCAACCTTTCAAGAGATATTCTACTTAAAATTCTCTCTCAAAACACCTGGTTCAGGACTCTCACTTCCTATCTGTTTGATATTTAGTCAAATTGCAGTCCTAAATGAAAAGATATAAGTAAACTTAAAATAATTGCCAAAGGGATAATAAATGATAAAAAAAGTCTCTATTTATAACAACTTTGTTACATATTTTTGAGTGGACTTATTACCAAAAGATATTGTAAGGTACATCTTAAAACAAAGCTGCCTATACATAAAATTAAAATGTTTATCCCCTAAGTAATTAGGAAAAAAAATCATTATTTTACAGGTTTCTCTCTTAAGGGTAAGTAATGCCTGTAAGTGTCACAGGCTGCTTGTTAAATCAGAGATGACAGAAGTTCAGGCAGTGGTTTGCTTCTTTCTAGCAAATCTCTTCAATAAATACTGGTAGATCAACCAGAATAATTGATTTTTATAAAGAGATTTGCATATTTTTCTGCAGAGTGACTATAAAATAGGCATAAATTTTCATGGACTAAGTGCTATTTCTAAATTATTTTGTAGATGCGTCCTTATTTTCCTACATGTGCGCTGAAAAACACATGTTTCTTTCAGAACAGGAAAAAGATGCAAGAGTTAGGGCAAGCTAGGGCAGTACATAGAGATTTGGTGTTTTGCATGAATGGAAGGAGTTTGACTTGTCAGAATGGATTGATTCAAAGCTATGAAGAGATGCAAGTTTCAATCTCCCTAAAGAGCCTTTCTTTTGCTTTATCCGTTGTTTTTTACAGTACAAGCCAGAGAAAATTTGCAATGATATTTTTTGACATTGATGATGATTCAGTGATATTTTATGACATTGCAATGATGTTGCAATCTGATTACCAGCAAAACTCTCATACCTCAGTTAGAAAAGGAGTTGCTCCATGCACTTTTTCCTCCTAGCTAGAAGTCTGAATCTAGTTCATCAAAAACTTGCTTCTATTACACCGTATGATCTCTAATGATGGATAATACTTTCCTAATAGGAGTATAGGCAGACCTTCTGCATGTAAGAGTGCAAAAAATAAAAGCCAAAGCTTTTATTGGACATTTGACTGTTCTTTCCAGGGGTATCTGCCATTCTCACAATAATTCTATTAGTCATTTTTGCTGAATGTATGATCATTAAAATGGTAATAGCGTGATCTTCCTACCAGTACTGATTTTGCCTCCAAATTTTCAATACAAAAATTTTCTGCCACTGAAAGCATTCTAGCTGTGCTGCACAACAGGATAAAGAACATATTTCTGTTTCTGCAAGAAGCTGCTTGCTTTGTGTTCTGACCTTTCTAACTTTTCCAGCTCTAAATAATTTTTTTCTACCAACTGTTCATGGATTAAAAGCAAAAAAAAAAAAAACAAGCCAAATGAAAAGGACGTAAATGATAAACAAATTGGAAGCAATCAAGATGCACCTGCAATTCATTGCCCTTCAGTAGATGAGGACATTATCCATCCTTAATGAAATGCAGTTAGCAGCAAAACATAGGTGGAAACAATGCTCTAGGACCTTTTTTCAATCTTTTGGATTCCAGAGGAGACCTTCATGAGTCTTAAGGCATTTTTTAAATATTTAATCAAAATAGCTATTATTAACATTTAAAATTGCACCAGAAGCATTTCCATGAAATTAAGAATCACAAAATGTTTGAGGTTTAATAAGACCTCTGGGAATCAATTTGTCCAAGGCTTCAATCCCCCATTCAAGCAGGCTCTACTGGAGAAGAGATGGTGGACTATGCTCAGATGGCTTTTGAATATCTCCAGCATCAACATGCGGTTCAAACTTTGGAGCTATTCTTAGCAAAATTATAGGAGCACAGCTGGAGTTGGAGGAAAGAGATATTGCCATTAAGGTCACACAGGATATTGTGACAGTAAATTGCGCTTGTAGCTGTGCTTTTGTTGCCCATGCCTTAAAAGGCAAGCAGTGATAATGTCTTACAATGGCATAATACAAGGGCTTTCATATCATCTGACTTTGGGCACCCAAACTAAAAAGCTAACTGATTTCTTTTCCTAGTGTTTTTCAATTCATTTGAGATACTTACTATACTGTCAAGGAATTTACAGAGTCTTTCTTGGATTAACCTCTAATGGATCTTCCTCTCTCCAGTTGCTTGTAAAGGGGACCTAGGGGGCATAAACATCTACCTGTGCTTGGTAGTTACGACATCTCTCAGTCTGGCCCAGAGATACTATGCAAGAAAACAAAATACTGGGTATCACGTCCGCAGCGCTTCACTAGATTAGCTAAGAAACATTATTCACCTCTGTTCTGCTAGTTCTTAGTATTCAGAAATAAAATAGTCTAAACTGCCTTGAGTAACATGAATAAAACAGAAAAAACCCACAACTGTCATAAAATATATCTGAATGTGACAATCTATGTTAATTCAATAGGTCTGTGTTTCATGCTTATTTTAATAACCTATTTAAAATCCCTTACCACTGAATAAACTCCACAAGAAACAACAGGAGCACTCGCAGCTGCAAATGCAAGAAACATATTTTTATAAACTTAATAAACCTACCTTGTGGGTATTGTACAAGTTATTTGAAGTAGCAGTTTAATCTCTTTGTGATTCTAAACATACTGAAGAATAGCAAGAGAGTTGTCAATGTATGTCTTATATTTCTTAAATATTAAGATATCACAGTGATTGCACACTTTAACCCACATATATTTAAAAGACCACAAACCAGATCTGTTTTCTTGTTATTAGCTAATGAGTAGGTCAGCTGAGGTGTCCTGGTTTAACCCCAGCCAGCAACCAAGCCCCACGCAGCTGCTTGCTCACTGCCATACCAGTAGGAACTGGGAGAGAATCGGAAGGGTAGAAGGTAGAGAACTTGTGGGTTGAGATTAAGACACACAAGCAAAGCAAATCTAGGAATGCATTCACTGCTTCCCATGGCAGGCAGGTGTTCAGCCACCCAGGAGAGCAGGGCCCCATCACATCTAAGGGTTACTTGGGCAGACAAACAGCATCACTCCAAGTATCCTTCCCTTCCTCCTTCTTTCCCCCCCTTTATACACTGAGCATGATGTCACATGGTGTGGGAACATCCCTCTGGCCAGCTGGGGTCACCTCTCCTGGCTGTGTCTGCTCCCAACCTCCCATGCACCCCCAGTCTCCTCCCCAGCATGGCCATACGAAAAGCAGAAAAGGCCTTGGCTCTGTGCAAGCCCTGCTCAGCAATAACAAAAACATCTCTGTGTTACCAACTCTGCTCAGCACAAATCCAAAACACAGCCCCATGCCAGCCACTGGGAAGAAAATTGACTCTACTCCTGCCAAATCCAGCACACTGAGCTCAGGATGTTTTAGGATGATAGGTTTGAATTAAACTTATCAAAATCACTTTGACCACAATTGACAATATGAAGGCATCTTCAGTTCAAAAACTCTCACTGGAAAGGGCTGATGTTTTATGGGTAGCTGAGAATAGGATTGATACTCGAAGGTATTGAGATTCATCGCTAGGTTTCTGCACAAAGTAGAAAGACTCCACTTTTGTGTATTGCTGGTTTTGCTCAATAAAATTTACATTTTAATCTACAGTGAAGTTCATGTTGTCCAGTCAGAATGGCAGCAGGTACTCCAGAAAGTGTTCCATTTAACAGTACAACTACCCTAGCATTTTTTTTTTCATGTAATAAAATCTAGGGGTTTTGCCTTGAAATAACAGAGCAATCATATTGAATTAGTTCTTTGATTTTATATTGCAGTGTGGTTAAATCAGCCCTTGGACTGTCCCAGAGACACAGTTCTAAGCCCCTTTTGTAATTGTGTTTCCCATTTGTTCCTATGAAACAACCTTTTTCCATGGATATCAACACACCCTGAAAATGTGCATCACTCTGCACGTCTTCACTATGACAAATGTGAGGTATGCTATGTGCCACTCACTCTTTCCCCTCTTCCTGCACCAAGCTGTCAGTGTAAATATTTTAAAGTCAATATTTTTACTTACATTTGTATGCACATATTTCTTTAAATATTATTTAATACATGTATTTACATGCAGTAAAATATTTACATGTAAATTTTACACCATGTAAATCTACAAGGAAAGCTAATTTGTCAGCTTAAATTAAATGTAGCTTCTCTGACTTCCAGAATCCTCTATTTTCCTTTGCTTTTTCCATTTAAGTCTATGCTTTGCCATCCACTATTTCAAACCTTCCTGAATCAGACCACTCACTTTTCTCTCTCTTTTTTTTTTTGGTTTTGACACTCAAAAACTTTCTTAATGCTCCCTCATCACCATGTGTGTAAGACAAATTGAGTTCTATGTGGCAGAGCACAGTCAGGGCACAAACTCTAATAGTATAATTTTAAAAAGGTCAGAACAATATTGCTGAAAACTATGCTTGAACAGCTCAAAAGTACTGTTCTCATTAACAGGATGATTTTCTGATACAACTGAGAGAAAAAGTCAGTGGATCTTTGTAATCAAAGGTGCAGAATCATGAGGAGGAAAATGCAACAGAAACAGCAAAATGTTGAAATGTGCTCTGGAACTGTATCAGTGCTCTGCTCTGACAGAACTTAATTTAGTAGAAGTTTTGAAAAAGATTTTTAACAATAAAAGTCCTTGACTCATTGTGAAAACTAATGTCTATTTTGTGTGTGTTTGCGTGTGTTTTTGCGACAAGCCTATGAAACACATTACTTGCTGTCTGGCAGTGGCATATATACATAGATATATGTAAAATAGCTTGCAATGGCTTGTACCCACTACTTTGCTTTTAAATTTAAGTAAGATTGTGGCTGGACATGAGGAAAATATACTTTTCTAAATTTTTATACCTTATCCTAAAAGCACAACATGACGGTTAGAAGGCAGACTACCTGTGGTTAAATTAGAGATGGCATGTGAATGCATGCAGTTATTATGACACCAAATTTATAGAGGTTTTATTTTAAATCCCTAAATTCTTCACCAAAATAAACAGGAATCCTAACCCTGCAGCTTCAACAAAAAGAACAACGCAAAGTAAAACTGTGGTGTCTCTTTTTTGTCCTCAAGATTGGATATTAGATACACCAGTATTGCTAGGGCGTAACAACACACACAGGCCAATGGCGCCTGGTCTGTTAACTGCTTCCTGAAGCAGCACAGTTTACAGATTAAGGATTAAAGGTAAAGTTTTGATAGATGATTTTGGGGCATTGCATTTCAATGTCTGGTTTTGTTTGGTTTTTTTTGTTTACTTTTTTGGTTAAGCTAGCATAAGGAAACTGGTAAAATATACTTCTACGTATCACAAAGTAACTAAGAGTTGTTGCTACTGGGATTTTTCACTCCATATTCACTACTCAGGAATAACAAAACATGATTATGTACCAACAGTTAAACTGTCCAATCAGATGTTTAAATTCATGTATCATTTTTTTTTATCTGACTTAGATGATGGTTACAATATTTGCTGAAACCAGAGGACAAAAGCTTATCTTAACATCTGATTTACTTCTGTGAGTGATGACCTCCTGACTACTAAATCAAGCATAAATCTCTCATTGACTTCAACGAAGACAGTATTTCATTCTGTTTATATCGCTATGGTGCAGCAATATATATTCTCTTTTTTTGACAATTGTTTTTTATACAATGTCACTCTTCACAGTTAACATCAGAACTGAACTCCTCCCATATAAGATGACGCAAACTGTTTACTCCTCTGGAAACATTCATCGTGTCATGCACGTTAAATCCAGTGGTACCATTACATGATACACATACAATTGCTTCCTAAACAGATGAGAATGAGAAACAAGATAGAAAACCGTGCAGCATCTCAAGCAGCCCACAGGGAGCTGCAGCATAAGCCAGACACACAGGCAGGCAAAGACCTCAAAGACTCCTTTTCATCTCTAACCCCTGCTGTGTCATCCTTCCTTAGAAATTTCAATTACTCCATTCTGTCCTGTCCTACATCAAAAGTCTCTCTATCAGGCAAAAAACATTTTGGCAAGTATTTCAATATTCAGAAAAATTAAAGCATGAGGTACAGGTGAGGTAGAGCAGACACTAAGGAGCGGCTGGTACCCAAGGCCCCATACAGACAGAATCACTGCTGCTGTGCCAGCTCTTTCCTTTCAAGTTCTGCAGGGCCAGGCGGCTTCTCAGCCTTGACATTTGTTTTCTTCTTCTGATCTCTTCCTGAATTCATATCTCTCATGCCTCCAGGCCCTAACTAGGACATCTGACTGCTAAGGGGAGAAAAATATTAGCCAGATAAACTGACCCCGTACATAAGGGCATTAAATAGTGTTCCTTAGGAGCTGATTTTAAAATATCTTTAAAAAAATCTTTGAAATATCTCACAGAGAAAACAAAAAAGATGACATATGATTTCAAATAACCACCATCATCTTCATTTGAGATTTACTTTTTCCAGAGTTGCTCCTAAAAACTTGAAAGAATTAAAGGTTGTTATTGTCAGTTATAGGAAGAAAGGATACAAACACAGAACAGTGTAATGGAAGTTCATCACTTACTCAATTGAAGTAGCTCAAAACTCTACAGCATTAAATATATTAAAAATGAGGATTTTGTACGTGTGTGCGTGTAATCCTCATTTCTAGTTTGTATTGGCAATCTTTGATAAGAAATAATGCTTTCAGTAAAGCATCTCTCCAATTATCATGGCACAAAAGAGAAAGGTAGAAGTGGTGCAATTAAAATTGGGTTTTTGTTTAAAGGAGAAACTTCCATTAAGTTTAAATGGGGATCACTACAAAAATTTTCCATACCTTTAAAAAAAGATGAAGTCTTTCTTGTTTTTAATGTCATGATCTCTATCAAATACCTTTTTTAGTACAAGTACCTAATTTTAAATTTCATTCCTTTATGACTTGAGGAACAGTAGTGCAAGAACTAAAATCAGCTGCTCCCACTTGGTCATAGGAGAGCTGGGAGCTGGGAGAGGGAGAGGAATAAAAATTGACTACTTTCTGCTTAATAAAGGATTCAGAAAATAAAATTATATGTACAGTTGAGCTTGCTAAATGTTATTTATCAAGTACATTATTCATTGAATCTTTGTCATTTTTCATTGACTAATTTATTCAACAAATACTGCTTATGATAGTCAACCAATTCTGCAGCAGTAAAAATACTATTTGTCAAATAAATTATTTGATAAAAAATGACATTATTCAAATCCCTTAGTTAACTGCATTCATTTGTTTACTTCTCTATTTTCAGCTAGCTTCAACCTCTGCCATGGAGTAAAGCTGCCTAAATACAAATTGATGATGCACATTAGATGCTAACATACAGCACAGTCAGTGCTTATTTTCCATCAGTCAATTCTTCTTAAAAAATTTGTTAAAGAACAAGTTGTAATTTTTCTTTCCTTCATGTGTTCTTTTTTCCTCTGGTCCTTCTTTCTAGCTTATCACATAATTTTCTAGATGATAATGGTCTTTTTTACATCATTTATATCCAGGAGGTGACTCAATACGATTTTGAGAAATGCTTTTCAATTGCAATCTTTGGCTATCTCTAAAGATTTAATTACAATTTAAACAATCAGATATGGGTCCATAAAACAGAATTCTGTGAATGTATGTTATGCACTAGAAAATTATCTAAGCTCTGCTTCAGTAATTTCTATGACTGAAGAACAAGGAATTCACAGCGCAGGAACAAATGAGATTATTTTGTAATTAGAAAAATATTACTATAGACAACAAGAGAGAAATTTTATCCATGAGCAGGATGCTGGGCAAGTGGAACACGAATTTTTTTCAATAGTCATGTCTTCCTCCTTTTTTATATGCCCGGTACAAGATAACTGGAACTACATTTGTATAATTAGTGAGTATTCATGACTACATCCAAATGAAAACAGAGTCAATTTTGAACACGTGCAATGCTGCAGATTTATTAACCTAGCAGGGGAAAAAAAAAATTAAAACCCAAGGAAAAAGCCTCCAATGCCCAGCAACACAAGAGTAGGTTTATCAAGCAAAGCATGGAAAGCTTGGATGCCGCTTAATTGTTTTGGCCTTTGTCAATAGACACCTCAGTCCTTTATTTTTGAAAAGCAGCAGCTGTCAATATTCCTAGGTGTTTGGATTCCACACAATAAGTCTGCAATATTCATAAAGCACTTATATCCACAAAAATCAACACAATACTTATTTTTCTGTTTTCTTTTCAATAAACTATTTGTAGAAATTACAAATAACTTTTGTAAACATTGGCAGAAATGGTAAACCCTACTCCAACATCATACTCCACAGAGGCACCAAGACCTAAATTGTCCCTACTCAAAAGCCTGATTCTGAGTGACTAAGATCTTGATAGAATTTGCCTCTTAATATTTAACAATTTAAGATTATTAATGATTCAGCTGAGGCTAGCAATGATCTCTGTCTGGTGCTACAACTCACTTAGCAGTAATGATGTTACTTGTAAGGATAAAAGTAACCTCATTAACTTAAAATATGCACATGTTTGACAAAACTGCTAATAATATTTAACTACCTGAGAGGCCTAAGAGAACTTAGCAACCAAACTAAGCCCCAACAGTAGTATGATTTATTTACATGCTTTCTGATCATTGTTATGCTTAAACAACATTTTACAAATTCAGTAAGATTAAAAAAAAATGCAGTTTTGTAGTAAACTTGTCCTTATGTGTCACTAATCATTAGTTTAATGAAGAAATCACCTTAACACATCTGAGCTGCAGTACGCCTGGCTGGCTTGTTTCAGGTCCTGGGGATAACACGCCAACTGTGTTTTTTGCTGACCTTTTTTTTCCCCGCATATGGTCCAGGCAGAATTGATGCTTCAACCCCTTAGCTTCTCTGAGGCTGAATGCTGTGCCAAAATATAGAGTAAGGGGTAAAGCTATAGCTAGGAAGGGAGATTGTGCTGAGGGAAAAGCTCTGCACCCCACTGTGAGGTGCTAGTTTGTGCACAGCCTTGTAGACAAGTGAGCTCCAGGAGGCCTTGCCTTCAAAAACAAGTTGTGGTTGGTCTGAACCATACAGCTGTATGCCTAGACATGTTCTCACTCCAGCATTCATATGCCTATTTTTCATATTTTACACAGCTTTTGATCTAAATAGGCAAGTTATCACACAAGAGGGAGAAAAAAATTACAAGCTTCAGCAATTATATCAGGAAAAAAATTATAAAGATGTGTGCTGCTTTCTTTGGTAGGAGTTTGCTCTTGGCAAATACAGTGTATGGCAAGTATAGGGTCTCACACTACATCTTTTGAAAGGCCCTGCACTGAACTGTAAATGCCCAGCTCTGTTACCCTGCAATGTTGAGAATCAATGGCTATTGTCCTGACAAATGCCATTGTCCTGACAATAGTGTCCTGACAATAGCCATGTCTCCAGAGTTACTTGCCAATAAACAAGGAGAGCAGGACTTGGAGTTGAGGGCAGTCATCATCTTGTAGGAACAGAGCCAAAGCCTGGCCATTTCCACAGCTGAAGAAAAGAGACAAAGTATATACTGCCTCATATGAACTAAATGTCACTTGTCTTCTAAAGCTGTTTTTACTGTAAGATTGCATTACTTGTTTCCCCACAGTCACCATAGGTACTAAAAAAAAATTAATTTCCACTATAAATATTTAAATCCCGGTCAAACCATTTTGAAGGGCAAACACAAAGGAGATGTGCAATTGCTCTGCATTGTTCTGGGTCCCAATGAAAGGCTGCATCAGCTCAAATTCTGTTTGGGGTTTTGTAGCATAGATATTTCTTAGTAATTTCAAACATAATATGTTCTGGAATAATTCAATTTTTCCAAGAAAAGTCAGTTATAATAAATTTCTGAACTCTTGTGTACAGGAGTGTTATTTCTTGCATGGTGGGTCATTTGTTTTGGGGTTTCAGTTTTTCCAATAAATTGAAACATTTATGAATCAGAGAGCATCACCTCCTCAAGAAGTTAGAATTTCACAAATATTTCCAGTGTTTAAAGTAATATCACCTAAATTATTAGCACTTGTGATATACGTTATCTTATCTTTCTATTGAGATTAAAATTTAACATACAAAAAAAACCTTCAAATTTTTCCCAGGTATCAAGAAGCCAGAATTTTCTAAGAGACATTACAATTACTTACACAGTAAGATCTTAGAAGTAAATTCAGAAGTTCTCATACTTATAAAACCGTGATAATAAAAAAATATTTGAAGGCATGATACTGATCATAGAAGCCTTATAATTAAATAAAAATAATTATGACCAAAATGACGAACAATCAAACAAAAAATTAGAAATCTGAATGTTTATGTTAACAAGAAAATCAAATCCATTTCAAAATTAAGTATACCCCAAATTTCTGAACCCAAGAAACTTATAAATGGTTTCCATAATTACCTTCTTGCACAAAAAAAAAGTGTAATTTGCTGTAACAGATGAATAATGAAAACCTTCAGTCCTAATAATATTCTATTTTCCTTCTCAGAAAATCTACATGGTTTAATATTTTTTTATTCATACAATTTGTTAGCTTTGTTAATTATAAAGCAAACAGCCTGCAAACATCACAGCTGAAGGCTATGAACATTGCTTTAAGTGCTTTCATATTGATTTCAGACCACTCTCACTGGGTGCATCAGCATAATATTAGTGCCATAGGCAGGCAACATTTGTTGATTAGTACAGAATCAATTTTATCTACTTTCATACTTGAAATCATATTTAATTAATGAGAATCCAAGCAAATACTTTTTGAAACAAAATAACTCTGATCCCTCTTTAGGAGTTCCATTGATTTGTAATGTCCTTTAGAACCTGAATATTGTTTTGGCTTATCTTTTCAATGGATAGGGTTTTTTTGCAATCACTATAAAGAAAAATTCCCTCAGGCAAGTTTCCCAAGATTCCCTAACATATCAATCATTACACAAAATAAAAACATACTTTAAACAACCTCAGCACGGTTATACCCATAGGCACAATTTGGCCAACAGAAATTTAATATCTGGGAAAACAAATAAATATTTCTGCTTGCTATTTGCATGGAAGACAGCTGAAAAGAACCATATGTTTACTTAACTTATTTTTATGGCTTTTATTAATTGAATCTAAAAATTGGCAGCATACTTGCATTTGATCTATTACAGAGAAATTAAAATCTATTGCACCAATATTAAAAAAGTAGTGACTAAAAATCATGACATTTACACTAATAATTGCACTATTTTTGGTGTCTTACTCGACAAAACACTGTTATAAACTTACCTATTAGCATAAAATCCTAGAGAGAGGGTGTTTACTAAGCAACATAAGGTGGAAAGGTGGAATCTGAGAGGGGTGTAGAGCTGTTAAGGTAGCTTAAACTCCTCCTATGGGCTCCTGGGGGGATCAATAGGTTTATAATAATGACATCTAGAGCTGGCACTCAGCTATCTGCTGGCCCTTCTTTGAACTGCCAAAGATATTTGGCTTGGCCAGTGCACCAAAATTACTGGTAAGTTCTCCAGAGGACAAAAGTGTGTACATTGTCTCATCCAGTGGTGATATCTATCAATCCTATTCTTTTATATAAAAAAAGTCAGCAAGAACCTGTAAATCTGATAATTTAAATTGATGACTTGTATTGTTGATCCATGGAGAAAGAGGAGATTGGGCAAATTTCAGCTCCTTTTGCTGTTCTCATATATTTCTGCAACTGCTTTTGCTCCACATTGTGCTCTAGCTTGAGTCCACGACCACCAAGGCTACCAGCCAAGTACCCAGCTAACCTACTCACTCTCCACTCTCTGTGGGAGAAGGCTGAAAACAGAACATGAAGGAGAAATCCCGTGGTCAGGATAAAGGCAGGAAAAATGCTAACCAGCTCTTGCTGTGGTCAGCACAGGTTTGACCTGGAGAAATTTTTCTTTTTCGTCTATTGTATCAACACTTTCCCCTCATCTGACATTGACCTTCATAACACTCTTTTTTGTTCTCTCCACCTCTCTAATTCTGGTGTTTTATGCCCTTTCTTGAATACTCCTTCCAAAAAGTGCCATGAGTCTGACTGAAGGGCCCAGTTGTGCCCTGTGGTGGCTCCCTGTGGTTGGGATAGGCTGTATCTGGCACGTGGTAGCCCCTGGCCTTTTCCCTCAGAGGCCACCTGCAGCTCCTCTCAACTCCTGAGCACCTGTACCTGGCATGAGAATCTTACCTAAGCATTTCTCTCCCAGGTATGGAAACACATGGATGTACAGTGCTTCCAATTTGAAACTGAGTGGGGGTTTTGCTTTGGAAATACAGCAAGCTATACCTACCCTCTTTTTTTTTTTTTTTTTTTTTCTCTTTTCATAAAATGAATAACTCACCAATCAAAAAAAAAAAGGCAAATTGTCTGGCAGAACTAAACTGGGTACTATATAAATCATTAAATCATTCATTTTCCACTCATCTGTCCAACCACCCACAAGCTAAGTTTTCCCTGTGTTCATGTGTGTTCCTCTAGGAAAATGTAACAGTTTTGAAGTTTGATGTTAGAAGGCTATATGTATTTGAGATTGATAGCAGTGCATTATTTTCTATGCAAGTTATATTATTTACAGAAATCCCTTCTTGGTGCAGTATTCACTCAATGAAAGAATTATTCTCCCTTTGTGCTGGCCCCTGAAATAAAGTAAATAGTAAACACCAGTGAGTGAAATGTCACTACCTGTTTATTTGAAATCTACTAGGCCTTCATGCAAGACCGTCATTTGCTACACCCTCTAGTATGCCAGACAACAGGATTTTTAAATTTTAAGTATTCTCTGGCAAAATGGAATATATAGATACTTAAATAAATTAAAAGACAGAAAAAGATCAAAAAAGAGGAAACATTTTGTCATGACAAGCTCTCCTGCTTTCAGCTCGCTCTTAATGATAACGATACACTGGAAAAGGAAACATGGAGATGGTTTGTGGAAGGTATGGAAGATAATGCAAGGACTAAGAAATACGAAAGAGTGGCTAAAGAGTAGGCGCTAACAAAGACTCGAAGTTTTTATCATATGCAAAACAAAGGAGACACAGCAAAAGTTTTAGAGTTTCTCTCGGGTGCTATGTGCCTGAATCAGAAATTATTGTTTTTTTAAAAAAACAAACAAAGAAACAAAACACAAAAACAAACTACCCACACCTAAATAAACTGCATAAAAGCTCCAAACTAGACTATAGTACGTGGGTCAGAAAATTGACAATCAGGAATGATTTTCTGCAATATTCTCACTTAAATATGATTTGAGTTAGTAATGAAGAAAAGCTAATTTCATTTCATGGTTGTTTAGTGGGCTGTGAGACAGATACAGAGAATCATTTCATATGTATTCAATTTGCAGCAGGCAGCATTACACATAAGACCTGCAGACAGTAATCCCAGTGGAGAAGTGTTGTGGTTTAACCCCAGGAGCGGGGAGAGAATCAGAAAAGTAAAAGTGAAAAAAACTCACGAGTTGACATAAAGGCATTGTGACAGGGAAAGTAAAAGCCAGACTCAAGCAAAGGAAAACAAAGAATTCATTAATCACTTCTGATGGGCAGGCAGATGTTCAGCCTTCCCTAGGAAAGCAGGGCTCCATCTCACGTGAAGCTTACTTGGGAACACAAACATCATCATTTCAAATATTCCTCCCTCCCTTCTTCATCCCCCATCTTTACATGCTGAGCATGGGCTATATGGTGTGGGATATCCCTTTGGTCAGTGGGGGTCAGCTGTCTCAGCTGTGTCCTTTCCCAATTTCTTGTGCACCTCCAGCCTCCTCACAGGTAGGGTGGAGTGGGCAGCAGAAAAGACCTTGACTCTGTGTAAATGTGGTTTAGCAGCAATTAAAATGTCCCTGGATTATCAACATTGTTTCCAGCACTAATCAAAACCACAGCCCCATACAGAGGCTGCTGCAAAGGAAGTTAACCATAGCCCAGCCAACACCAGCACAAGCAGCTATGGACTGAAGGGATAATCTGCTTCCCTGTAGTTCTAGCTCAGAGCAAGCCTGAAACAGCAGCGCTGAGATTTGAACTGTTCCTGAGTACCTCGTGTCATTTAGGGATGCAGAAGCAGGGACGAGAATAAAGCAGTATTATTTATAAATAAAACAAAACTCCACAGTAAGTCTCCTTACCAGTTGACCAGCTAAAATGATTTTGCATTCACCTATAATGACAGATGACTTTCTCTGATCTTGACAAGTTATTTTTTGTCCATTGAGGCAGGATTCTATAAGAATTAAAGTATGAGTATAGCAAAAAGAAGAAACTAATTATTTTTGCAATGTTGCTGTTTACAAAATTGTATCATAGTAAATATAAAATCATACATAAATTACAGTAAATTAGAAACTATTTTACAAGGATTTTGTTTTATAATTTACTTAAATTTATTAAGTTTATATAATTATTTTACATATTTTAAGAAACAATTTTACCAGAAGGTTTAGAAGCTATTTTCACTTGGGAAGCTGACCTGTTTGTTTCCTTTCAATCTTCAATCTTCAACTCTTCTTCAGTCTTCAAGTCTTCTACTCTTTCGTCTTACTTCATAAATAGAACACACAGGGCAGGGACAAAATAAAGACATTATCTCCAAAATCCTGGTTTGAGAAAGACTTTTGATGTGCAAGTGTATTATTCTAAAAAGCACATTTCAACTATGCAGGCATGAAAACTTGCAAGGATTTTAAAACTGTAAATTCTACAGCATAATCAAATTATTCCATGAAGGAGTTTGTAAGACTTTGCTGACATGGATGGACAATGAGATGCAAAGGAGTGTGCAAAGAAAGATAAGCTAGCCAAATTAACATACCCAAGAAAACATCTCAGATACATTGCATAAAGAACAGAAACACAGCAGTGTACACCCTAATTTCACAGAGTTAGATATTCCAAAGGAAAAGATTGTAGAAAGATCTGAAGGTTAAGAGTTTTTGCCTATCACAGTCGTTCCCCAGGATTTCACTTCAGGGACTACAGGGAAGAAAGATGACATTCAAAATGTATCCTTAGAATTCTCTGTTACAAATTTGGGGACTGCATTTCACCAAGAAATATTCACAAGACATAAAGTGAAACAAAAATACTGAAATTTATCTCAACATCTTCACCTGACTCTTTTAGCTGGTTCAAACTTGTCCCATAAAAATCAGAGGAAAATGAAGATTCAGTTACACTCCTCTCTGCCAATGGACACACATACTTTGACTTTCAGATGTAGAAAGGAGATGAGCCTGGAAGGAGAAATGCAGGAAAAAGCAATAGGAAGTTGGAGTTTTCCAAAAAAGCAGTAAGTGCTGAGCTGTGAAAATGTAAAAAAGTAGGATGCATGACCTCTCCCCCTTTTCTCCAATGTTTAAGTCATAAGGATATATTAGCAACAAGTCTTCCAAAATATTGTGGAAAAAAATATTAAAAATAAGACAAATGTATATTGGTGAGAATACACACACTGAGAATTATCACAATGTTTTCCATCTATGAAAGAAACAGGCAAAGGTATCATTTTGTGGAGTTTTTTAAATTCATATATCTATCTTGATAAAACATTTATATTTTCTCCATATTGAGACCAATACAAATATTGTATATGCATACACATTTATAGCTTTTAAGCTCACATTTGTAGCTTGCAGTTTAGTTTTTAAAATCAGAGAGTATGATGGCAGTCTAAAATCAGGGAGCTATCCAGAAATATTTTGAAGGCTATGTATTCTTTCATTTCATATATAATGAAGTCATAAAAAGGACAAAAAAAATTTCACTAAATTCGTCAAGTACTTTGAAAAAGTCACAAGATCAGCTATTCATTTGCCTCTGCTTTATGGAAAGATTTTCTGAAGCCACTTAATGAGTGGAAAAGTGAGAGGGAAAAAAGAAGAGATCAAGCCTACAACAAGAGATAGATATCAGTAACCAGGGTTATGAAGTGCATGCAGTTGTAATGATTGTGCTGTATTTGCAGAATGGTTACAGCTCATTTGTGCTAAGTTTAACACAAACAGCTTGTTTCATAATGCAAATACGTGTTTAAGGGGGCATTGAACAACTAAGATTGTATTTTGTTTCATTTAGATTTGTATTTTTTCCAATTTTTAATTTTTTTTATTTATTGGAGGAGAAATTTACATATAGATCCCACAACTCACGTGCGTTATACACACACAAATGCCATGTGTGTGTACATGCAGGTATATCCCACCATTATGGAAAAAAAATACATTCTGTATGGTAAAGAATTTTTTAAGAAAATGGATACAATCCTACATTCAGATTAATATGCAATTACAGGTTTTAAAATATGCTAAGCAAATGATGGTCAAAGTGTGAACTCTGGGTTTGAAGATCTAGCACAGACTACTGTAAACTTGAGTAATATTTTTTCTGTCTGGCTAGTCCATAATGCCAATAAAAATTTATCTATCCCTAAAAGAAGTTTTTTTTTATTATCAATACTGTGAAACTAATAAGAAATGAAATATTTTATTTACAACCTTTTAAGACAGAATGGCATCCACACCCTGTTTCTGTACTCATGTCCCACATACCAGCTCAAAAGAAAACACCTCTATGGAGTCAGAACCTTGCTTTCTGATAGGGATGGATTGTTTAGCTAACCATATGCCAACCAGCTTATACCACTGGCTTTCCTAGTGTTCATTCAGTTTTACGTTTCCAAATAGCACCGTTTCTTTGAGAAAAAAAAAAAAATAGAAAAGCAATTTGAAAAATGGAGAGAGGTGATAAATGCTCCTTGAGCATCTATTCTCTTGAAATTTTTTATTCGGGAAATTAATAGTTTCTTTTCTATGACTACTGAATTCCAGCTGCAGCAGCTTCCTTCGATTCTGACATATAGATAGATATATCGGTTGTATAAATTTCCTGACACCCTGTACCTCAGAGCAGCCAGGGAGAACAAAGAGATAAGTAAATAAAGAAGTAAAACCTCCCTTTATTAGAAATTACTGTTTCATCCATTCATCTTTAAACATGTTACCAGGTGAATAGACCTATCTAGAAGAACATTTTGAGGAAGCTGAGGTTTTTACTCTTCACCTTAGTAGGTGCTAGTTTCATTGGCTTCCGTTTTCTTAATCTGATTTTTTTCATGGCATGAGCCATGAAAGCAAGCACATCAGAGTACAGACTTATTCTATCCTGGAATTATTCTTTTAAAAACTGAAAGGACCAGTAATTTGTAGATTTTCTGCTGAATTAAATCCATTAGAGGATTTCATTTGATTAATTACAAATTAATAATCACCTCTAATTGGTTCATAATATATTTTTCTACATTTACTAAGGTACACTGACATATTAATTATTAGTAATATGAAAAATGCACATACATTAAATTAAAAGCCTAGTAACACTTATCTCTTTGCAACAGAAAGTTTGACAGAAAAAGAAAAACAGGATAATAAGTCAGAATTCCAAGCAGTAACAAAATTTTACATATCTGCAGCATATTTCACTGCAAAGTTCTATGTACCACAGCAAACAGTGAAGTCCATCTTCATTGCATGTAATAAAGCTGTATCACAGTCATCATTTTTCAGATAATACAGCTACAGCAAAAAAGTAGCTCATAGTTTCACTACATCCGAAACTGTCTCAACATCAGTCAATAGGAGCTAGATACAATCAATTATACTTAATAATACTGAAAGGAGAGGAGATCGGCAAATGAAAGGAAAAATACTTTTATCTTTAGGCAATTAGGATGTCTGACAGCAGAAAGTGTAGCAGAATTAGGAGGAAGCAGTGAGGAAAAGACACCCCATAACAAGTGGAAATTACAAATGAATGACAAATTTTTTCACAGATTTTCAATAAGGTAGTTCTTACTGGTTGATATTCTCATTGAATCAAGTCCCATGCATGTTTTGGGATACTTGTTGTTCCTTAATAAAAGCAAAATGTTAACATTTCAACAAGTGCAAAACATAAGGTCTTTCAAGAAAATAGAGGAAGGGAGAAAGAAATATTACTTTACAGTCACCTTAGCAGCAACCTTCATTCCATAGCAACCATTTCCTGATGTAGTGGCAAAAGTGCCACAGAAGTATGAGTTCATTGAGCTCATTTTGCTGCTTGACATATTAGGAAGTTTTTGTTTCCTTTAGCATCTGAACATATAAAGAGAATGCCATGTTAATCTTACTCTAGTTTAAAAGGTAAAAGTTTATTTCGTTAGGTTTTTTTTTTCAAAGATGACTGGCTGGTGAGTGAATGAAGTCAGTCTAATCTCTCCTTAAAAGCTCTGTCATTAAAAATTCTCAAGTTCTTCAGTGGATATCAAAAAGCATTACTTTAACTTCACCAAGAGCAAAAAGAACCGACATGGAAAGTAGAAGGTATATGGGATGCAAAAGGACTAAGTCCTGGTATATGTGTTTCGCACCAGCTACTGTGGAGACTGCTCCTCAGCTGCCATCCTCAGCACCCAAAAGCTCTAGGCTCAGTTTGGCCCAAATCTTATAAATACAGAAGCAAGTCATCATGAATTGTATCTCTTTATGCTGTGAGAAATGGAAATGAGAAAAACAATAAAAGCATGTGCATTAGTTCTTTGAAAAATACTCATAGGAATTTTCCGGGAGAGCCAGATAAAGAGAAATGCCAGGAAAGATTTGTGGTTGTTACAGTTGTTGTTATCAATTCACAAGCAAAGAAATAACCTATTTACTATGATCTTTTCACAGATGAGATGTAAAATTAGGATCCTGAGATGAAGTACAAAATATTGTAAGACTCATACTCAGAAAAGCGTGTATAGTCCTTGAAGTAAAGGAGGAGAAAATAGTGCACACTTAATTAGAACCTCTTCAAAGGATTTAGATCCTCATATGGCAAAACAAATATTCTGTGAGCTTCCCCAAAGAATCTACACCTTATGACACCTTTCCCAGGGCAAAAGTGCAGTAGAAAGTTTGCAGCTGAATGTTTGGCATGTGAGAGAACAGCCACTATGATTCTGGTCTTGTTTCCTCCCTAGAAGGCACCCCAGAGAAGAAAACAGTTCAGGATACAGCCGACATATATATTTGCAAGCAGAGAGAATTTAATTTTTTTATGTGAGTACCAAGTGAGCATAAAGTTGTTATGGCCTGGAAGGCAGAGCAAAACTACTCTCTATTGAAACAATTCAAAAATTCAGACTTCAGAGCCAAGGAACCCTGGAATGCTGTTTTATTTTGCATATTAAGATAATATTCTCACCATATAAGATACAAGAAGCATGTTTCCTGTCATGATTATGTCTTTAGTGTCTGTTTTGGCTTTTAAAATCCAGTGACCCTATTACTGCTGTGATAACGTAACGTGTGTTACTACCTTGTGCTGGCTGCAGAGATCTGGTGAGTTGGACCAGCAAAATTCCGAGTAGGAGTGAAGGATGTGAGTCTGGGGAGTTGAAGAAGAACACGACAGTCTGAGTAGAACAATTAATGCTGTGTCATATACATTATTCATTTTTATATAAAATTCCAACGTTGGACAAGGTAGGGAGTTGTAACTGGAGATACTACATAAAAGTCTTTGGTCATAGTATAATTAAAAGACCTAGGAGGAAGAATTAAGGGAACCAACCCTTGCATGATAACTTTAAGTTACAAAGCAAAACAGCTGAAAGTGAGAGTACTTTCTTAAAGACAACATTTTTAACTCTAGGCTCAGATCTACAAGATCAGGAAGATAGATAACCTGCCTACTAGTCTCACTTTCAAAGTAATTTTTATATCAGGAAAGCAAAATATTTCCATTGAGCATATTTATGTCCTTCTAAACTAAATTCTGGGTGGGAAGTTTTCATCAAGGCCTGGGTCCTAGATAAAACAAACAGCTAGAAATCAAATTGAAAACTTAATGAGAGTTATGCTGATTTATTGGAATAACAATGGACAGTATAGTTCACAGAAACATAAAGTTAGAAATATTTAGAGAACTGCATAGTTATGTAGTTAGATATAGCTATATATATAACTAGATATATAGTTTTATATATATATAATTACAGTTAAATATTTTTAAACACGCTCAAGATATTTTAAACAAAGAATGTCAAATGATCAAACAGCTAGATATAAAGCAGAAAAAATTTTATAATTTTACAATTTTACAAAATCAAAATACAAGTATTCTGGTAACATAAACTGTATTTATCATCAGTTATGGTTGAACATCCTCAAATGAAGAAATGTTCTTTCTTGTCACATTATAATATAAAGTGTCAACACGTATAGATAACTTAACAAACTTCCACCTGAAATTTTCCGGTAGATTTATGCCAATAAAAATACAGAGTGCTTTCCACTCCATACATAAATTCTTTTATAGATATTGTAAACTATTACCAATTGGCAAAAACTGTTGAGGCTTGTCCTAGCATTAATGTAGAGTCCCAACATATGAGAGAAGAGACTTTCAGATTTGTTATACTGTGGAACTACAGGCTCTGTGATTAAACCACTGTCATTTTTTTTATGTGAATCATTGGAAGCGTAGTTTAGGAGGAAAGAAATTGTAGAATTGTTGCTGTTATCCAGTAGTCTATACTGTCAACAATGATCATACTTTCTGATTCAAAATA
Source organism: Phainopepla nitens (assembly GCA_013400175.1). Taxonomy (NCBI): domain Eukaryota; kingdom Metazoa; phylum Chordata; class Aves; order Passeriformes; family Bombycillidae; genus Phainopepla; species Phainopepla nitens. The sequence continues at coordinate 443,814 of VXBQ01006515.1, read as the reverse complement.
ACTCCTTCTGAAACCAAATTACAGGGATTGCTGAGAGAGAGCCAAAAAAGTTGGGAACATTCAAAAAAAAAAAGGAAAAAAAGCACAGATCAGGACTCTATTGTCTATTCTTTATATTTCCCAAGCTTTTCTGTATTTTCTGCTCTGAAATTCTGAAAAGCCATTTTTTTCGTATAGTAAATGAAAAACTCATAGGATGCTTTCAAGAAGATCTAATACATCCATTTCCTTCTCAGTGGCACAAAGCCTGTGAACACTGACAGGAGAAAACCTTCAGGATAAGAAAGCATCTCCCTCCCCTCACTCTCCAAGAGGAAAAGGTGTTTAGTTTCCTGTGTATTATAAACTCCAATGTCCTTCTGTGCATGTATTTCTGAAAAGGCAGAGAATAGTAATTGATGTTTTAATGTGACAATTACACAGCAACACAAAAATGGTAACACATCAAAAAGCATTGCACAGGAATTATGTTTACCCCCTGATGTTAAGATCTTGTAAATTTAATTTAGTTCCATATTACTTTGGAGAAAACACATTCATAGCTTTTTTTTACCTGTTTTGCATTAAATGTAACTCTTAATCAGTGACATAATCTTTATAAAAAATAGATTAAATGAGGGTTATTTAAGTAGAAAGCCACAAATGTTAAGACATGAAAGATTTACATTTCCTTGGAAAATTTCCTTTGTCATTATGCTTATGTAATATGACATGATCTTCAGCTACAGGATCACATATATTCAGCACAGGCTATTGCCTCATTCAGGACTAAATCGCATAGAAAAGGAAAACGTGACCCATTAAGTGTCTGCCTTTGCAAATTAGACATTTCTGAACCTCTAATGATTTTTTTTTTCAATTTTCTTTACCTACATGCTTTTGTGGCTGGCAGCAGAGTATTTACATCGTTTAAGAACTAACACTCATGATAAATTAAGCGTCTTTGTTTTACTTGCTTTCACTGTGTTGAAAGCTAGCATGACCTTTACAAGCCTTGGGACAAATTATCTTCATGTCTTCCTTGATGCCTCCATAACTATGCCTGAGTTTGCACCCCTTATTCAATACAAAATAAACAGATCTAAACCACAATCAGTCAAGTACTTTGTTTGTTTTCCCGAAAATATTTCTTCCATCTAATCACATGGTTTTATTGAAATTTGAATTCATCACAAAGAACCGTAAGAACTTCTGCCTATGAAGAAATTTCATTTTTAATATTTTTTATGGTTTTATGGTTGACTTTACCAACCATTAAGTATGGCTTTCCATACATCTTGCATACATGCAAAAATTTTTAAAAAAATCTTGTCACTATTCACGAGGTAGGAAACAAAACCTTGATTTTTTTTTTTTCCTGTTGTTAAACTGTTACAATACCTTCATGTTGCTAGGCTCTTCCTTTAACACCAACAGGGCACTTATCAAGAAAAATGTGCCCTTCTTGGGGTATTAGATGTGTGATCATTAAGAGGAACAGACAATTATTTGAAAATTAAAACTGCTATATCAGTATATTTTCAGCAGCTTTATTCTTTCTTTGCAAAGAGGAAACTCAGGGAAATGGTGTGTGTTAACTTACATCTTGCCTGCATGAGTATCATTGGGAGCATTTACTTGAGAGATACCAAGATAACATTTCTTTTCCTGTAAACTGTAGTGGAAAGCTGTCAGATTCTGGTCTGTTCCTATGCATAATGAACTTGTTCTGCTGTTCTGTTACTGATATGGGGATTATAAATTATAAATTATTCTTAGGCATGTACTCTTTGCTTTGTAATTTGCACGTATTTTGGAAGAGTTCTGAACATTTATTACGCCCATAACCTAACCTCCCTGAGCATTCATCACCTGATGGGAATAAAGAGTCTATGTAAAAGCAACAGAAGGAGCCTCTCTGTAAACCTAGATTTTCAGCTGTAACATCAAATTGAGTTAGCCATTTATCTTCTCTCTTTTCCATAGCTTATAGACTTTATGAGTTACTCATTTAATCTTCTTTCAGTTTACCATTTATATTTCCCCTTACAGGCATTATATCTTTTTGATGCTGGAATATTTAAACGTCATATAACCGCTTCCTCCTCAAAAATGCTTTTCAAAATCTATCCAGGCAAAATTCTTCAGATCAGACATGTCTTTAGTGTGTGTTTATGCTTGATTTTCTGAGGCACATAGTATCATTATATTGGTAAATAGAATGGAAATTGTGGGAATACGGCACTTGGAGAAATCGGAGAAAACTCTGTCACTCACCTTTACTGCACTGGGCCTTTAACCAGAACCCACTGCAGTTAGCTTGGTTAGCATCAGATGGCTTGGTTATCTCAAGATAACAATGTGATAATGAACACCTAGTTTGTTATCTTAAGATCAATATTTAATCACGTTTCCCTGGGTCCCTGTTTATCACCTGGTTCCCTGATGAAAATTAAGGTTCATTTCCAAAGTTGATTTAAAATTCATACAATGGGAAAGAGGCTGTAGACATTAAGATACTTGTCTTCCAGAATATTTCAGTCCTTTCTGGTACAGCCTTGTAGATCACAATCAGGATGACCTGCACATGACTCTCTAATGAGACATGGCCAGCTTAGTATTGGTACTTTCAATACTGAATACCACTTGTTTTAGATTTAAATTTTTTGTTGGTTTTCTTTCTGGGTTTTTCGTTTGTTTTTATTGGGTTTTTGTTTGGTTGTTTTTTTTTAATTTTATGTTTTAGTTCCCTGCACACTGTAGTGAGCCCTGGTTACCTCAGCAACCTGTTTGCACAAGCAGGGCATGCCAAGTCTCAACATTTCACTGTTAGTGTTCAGTGATGATGTTTGAGTGGAAAGTAAGGCACCAGCAATGGAAATGGCTTTCATCCATTTCCTCTGTCAAATTAGACAGCTCTGAAAGAATTTTTCAAACTTTGTCATTCTACTGCTAAGCATTAGAAAAATTTGGTTGTAGGGAGCTGCTGACAGATCAGAACTATGCTTACCTTATGGAAGCTCCTATTCTTATAATTTGCTCAAAATTTAAGGAGAGTAATTTGTACATAAACCATCTCTTTCTCATTTGGTGACTCTTCATTTAGAAAGGTGCATTCTGCAAGCAGAGGACAGATCTTTGCTTTTGAAATCCAAAAATTTCCTTTGTGTTGGTCATGAAGTGATAGCAGGTACTTGGGCACCACTCCTGGCTGTTTCTGAGGCCTAGAACAGTCCTGATGAATACAAAAAAAAAAAAAAAAAAAAAAAAAAGAAAAAAAAAAAGGAAAGAAGTAAAAATCACCACCATTGAAAGAAATAAATCATTGCTAAACACAAAAGGATCAAAGAAAAAAAATCGTGGCTGCCTATGAACCACACAATAGCACAAAACACTTTACACCATTGTTTCCAGCTGTAGGTCTGAAAAGCCTCAAAATTCAGAGCTCTTCAGCAGTTGCCTCAGGCATACAAAAAGGCTAAAGGAGAATTAACTGAAATTTGTGTAGCATTTTAATGAAAAATGTTAGTCTTGGGAAAAGCATGAGACTTTAGTTTTATTTTTATGTTTCCTAATTTTTATGTTTCTTAGTTTAATGATAAAGCAGAAAAAACAAATATTTATCATTTTTCAGTTAAGTCCTTTTTATCTAAGCCATTTGTTCTCAGTGACAGTAAAAGAATGTAAAATATTGAAAGTAAATTATTTTAAAGTTCCCACATATAACTCACAAGTACCAAAATTCAAGAAAGATTAAGGGCTTTTTTTATTTTCATGTGATTCTTTGCCTCTACTTTCTTGATTATTCTGAGACAACAACTTCAAGATCCATTTCTTTCTCTAAGGCAAGCTTTTAAAAATTCAGAGGTTTACAAGCTGCTATGAAATACATAGGAAAGATAAATGGATAATGAATATTACAATGGAATATTATTTTACATCTATTGAAATTATCTGTGCTACAATCTAGGTAAAAATATTACCTGTTTATTAATACATTTTCAAAGGTCATTACTAACTTTCCTGAAGCATTACAAAATATATGTGACCAAGCTTTTTTTTTTTCCTAAGACAAAAGGGTATGAAAAAGATCAGTACATAGATGTTCAAGAAACTGAACTTTTAAGTTCAGCCATGTAAAATTTCTGACAAGAGTTTCTAGGGAAAAAAAAACAGAATACCATTTCTTGTACCAGTAATACATTATGGTTTTTGTACAGGCTTTGAATGTTTTGCTTATGAGTAAGGCCAGGCAAGATTTTGTTGGGTTTTTTTCCTGTCATGCAGAATACTTTTCTGAACAGAATTTGAAAACTTGGTGCATTTTCTAGTCTCTATGGATATCTTGCATCTTGATTTGATTCCTGGATTTCTGTAGAGAATGAATAAGAAATTACATAAGAATTGGACATCACAACAAAATAATTTGATGAACTCAACGTCCTTTTTAATTTTAGTGAATGTACTATCCAGATGTATGCCATAATCAGGAGTAACTCAGACACATTAGATTCACAGTACCTGTGTCATGCCACGTGCATGCACGTAATTCTATCCTGGAAATGAAAATGCCAACCATTTTATTTAAGGACAGCCACGCTGTAAAAGATCCACCTGCCCAGCATTTAAGGTTTTGTGCCAGGGAGTATTTTCCTCTAGAAACTGTTTCTCCACTGCTTTTAGGGTTAATAGATATGTTTTTACAGAAAAATATGGAATAATTTCTTACATTTAGGACTGTAAAGTGCAAGACTGGAAAAAATATTATAATGTGTTCATTTTATTTGATTTTTAGTAATTTCCCCTAGTCTCTTCTTTAATACTCTGCATCAAAGTTATCATCTCACAACTGTTGTTTCCTGGAATCACAAATTTAGTTCCCAAACTGTTTAAATAATGGATAAATATGAGCAAAGTGTTACCTGCCTGAGCAGCATAAATGCAAATATTTATTTTGATCGGATTAGTACCAGTCAAAACAGTGCAAATTATATTACTTGCTCTTGTTAAAGAAAGATTTCACATTTGGATGCACAGATGTGATGTCAATATGAAAACATGAGGATTTAACCTCATTGGAACTTAGATCTTGCCTCTGTTCAAACAACCAGCTGAATCTTACTTACTGAGGTGTATTCCAGAAACAAATTTTCTTTAGACAGCTAGAACTTCTTCCAAAGGAATCTTGAATTTTTATGGGAGCTGAATATCTTTTATCTCTAAGGATTTGTTAATATTGTTCTAGGGTGGTTTTTTTTAACTTTTTTTTTTTTAAAGTAAAAAATCACTGTTCGTGTTGTCTTTTATATAATCTTTTTTTTTTCCTTTTTGAGATTCAAATTCACAAATGCCATGGAAATCTGCTCTTCTGTTAGTGAAGTAAATTCTCTGAGGCAAGCCAGTTGTATTTTCCTTCTGCAGCACAGAACAGGGACAAGGATAATAGATGTACCAGCAGAGGCAAAGTTCAGTGGAGCAAGCCTCTTCTGTACATGAATGTGGAGCCATGTTTTCACCCATGTGCCTGGTAGAGAAGTCAACAGCAGAGCTGTGTTTCCTTTCCCATTTCGGCATCTCACTTGAGAAAAGCAAAGGAGAGCTGCCATAACAAGGAGGGAAAAACATTTCTTCCTCTTTTGCATCTCATAAGACATAAAGCCATATGGCCTACCTCATTTTAAACTCTTTTAAGACCTATCCTTACATAAAGGAAAAAAAAATGTGTTTAGTTATACTTAGTCTGACACAAATATACACTCCATAGTCCAAAAGATTCTAAAGCTATTAGGTTCCATCAGCATCTGTGCACCAGCAGCAAAGTGCTTCAAGAACATCAGAATCAATAAGACATTAAGTTATGAGCGTCTAATTGTTGCCCAATTTGGCATAATTATAATGGGATATAAAAACAAATTGTCATTTATGTAATCTTGCTTGCCATTCACTACCAATTTAACCTGGATGCAAACATACCACTAAGTGTTGGGCACTCTAATTGAGGAAAAAATATGATTTTGAAAGGCAATGACCAGCTGAGAAAAACAATTTTAAAAAATATATAAACTGATAGAAAATACCGGAGAAAGGGTTTTATTAAGTCTAGGGGAGAAAATAACCTAATTAACCAAAGAGACAAAAAAAACAAACTAAGTCCCCCCACACACATACCTTTTTAGCAGATATTATAATTTTTGAATCATAAAAAAATACTTTCAAGCACAATCATTTATTTTCCTGATAGCCCTCGAAGACAGAGACATATTAGGTGTCAAAAAACTGTGAAATTGTAAAGGAATCATAGGGAAGCACTAACAAGCACAAGGATAGACTCCCAAAGGAGCCCAAGGATTAGAGACCAATATACTTGACAGTAGTCTCTCACTCCATGTGTCTGTCTGTCTATCTTCTTTCAGTCTACTGGAATATAATATCAAAGAGAAAAATAACTAAAGCTCCTTTCTTCCTTCTGACTGAGATTTTTCCATTTTAACTCTCTTTTATGCGGAGATGCATTTTTCAGTCCCTGCTGTCCCTGCCTATCAAAGAAAAAACAGGCAACAGCTGGCTGATCAGAAGCCAGTATGACAATCAGAACAGAGTGGCAATCAACAGAGCTACAACAGAGCAAAGCCTGAGAAAGATGAACCCCACATTCTGAATCTTCACTTTTCTAACCATAACATAGTGGACTTTTACCCAAGGCTTTCTTTCAGATCAAATGAAAATATGAGACAATGAAAAATTTTTCATATGCTCAGCCCTTACCTAGGGAGTTTATGCAACTGCAACAGAAATAGAAGAATATGAGCTTTATAAAACCTAACTTAAAGATTTAAGAAATGTTACCATGATTTCCTATTCCCACACTTCAACTGTTCATAAAAAAAAAAAAATCAGAATACTTCCACACAATGGTCATACCTTTAGCTAGATCAGACTAATGTTCCTTCACTGTTTTTGATGTATATACCTTGATCTACATCAGATTGAAATCTGATCTTTTTGTTCTTACACCTTTGTTGTAAGTAGTTGCACAAGTAATAACTTTTCTGAGTTAAATCAGATAGAAAGTAATAACTTTTTTTTCTGTTTCAGACTCCTATTTCACATTTGTTTGTCTGCAGTCTTGATATACAATACAACTTGAACACAGATGCAATATGTGTGGTTATATTTCAACAGAAGTAATGAAAAAAGGGATTATTTAACATCTGAAGAGATGCGATCCTTATAGATAGGATAAGAAGTATAAATATTCCTAATCTGGTTCTGTGACATGATGCAACGTTGCTTGAAGCATAAAAATTATGCATGTGGCTTTAGTTTGACTGGTTTTGATTTAACGATATGAGTGAGATGGAAAAGGAAATATCCTTACGGATTATTGCTCTGCAGGCATATAGGTCAATGAGAAATGGCCTTCAAATAGTCAAGAAAGATGATTAATAAAATACAGATTAATCAAATTCAAAATTAAAATATGGCCTTCAAAACTTGGGAGTGACCAAGGGTAAATATTTAAATGTAATCAAATGTAGGCCCCTACAATCTAGGTGTTTATATCTTGCTTGTCATCTGCTTTACCTTCATAACTAGTGGAAATAAATTTAGAAAATAATTCACCCTAACAAGGATGTTCAAAATGCCAGATGAATTAAAACCTGCCTGCAACTGCCTAATTCTCTTTATGGACTGTAAAAACAGCTTATGCTGATTATTTCAGATCTACACAGTACTAGTCTAAAATTAGGTGAGATTAATACCACAATTCATCTGGTATTATTACCTCAGCTAGCTGTTAAAAGATAGCTAGGACACCTCATGGGGCCTGCAGAACACATATTTGCAGGGTCATCTTTTCCACAGTGGGAAAGCCATAGAGAGAAGCAGGCCACTTCTCTTAAGTACACACTGGCTGGATAAATGCAGAGTTTGAACAAAAACCAGTGGCTTTACAACTTACCTTCCACCAGTGAGACCTAGAAATATAAGCAAGTAAATTCAGTTTTCGTAAATTTTCTACCTTTCAGATTAGTAGACAAGTTGTAGAGGGATTTTTGCTAGGAATCAAACTGAACAATCTTTGAAATAATCTTTCTAAGCTTGAGAGAAACACATACTGCAGCAGTAGTTAGTGAGCAAAGATAGATCATATTCTGCGCTTTAGAAGATGAGGAAGTCATTTCCAGAAAAGAAAGTGTAAAGAGAGACATTGTATATCACTTCTAACATGTCTTGGAAACTCATTTTCCATAGAAATCAGTTATTCAGATAGTTATTCGGGCAGTTCACAGTATGTTTTGCAAATTAATTGGAAGCCTCTTTGAGTACATTGATGGGCATGTGCAAGGCATGTATCCATTTAATTTTTCTAAAAAAAATTTTAAAACTCACTGCAGACTTTTTTTTTCATATTTTATCCAGATGCTACTGCCATGATTTCTGCTTAAAAATGAACTCCTTGTTTCTGAAAGATGAAAGACTATTTACCTAAACCCTTTACCTTAATTCAGCTGTGCCACATTTTTGTGCAGTTTTCTTACAAAATGCTTAAGACAATGGCTGGGAGATCAGTTACTCAAAAGTTGCTGCTGCTGCCTGGAGCTGCTGCACATTTATAATCACATCTAGTTTCAGGCAAAATAAAGCAATCAAACAGAAAAGCTAGAAGTCTAAATTTGAGCTTAATCCAAATTTAAGGATTAAGGTATCGAAGACAACCATACAGGTCTTGCCATCTCAGGAGTTACAGAGAACCTGTGCCCTCCTTGGTCAGCTGGTAGAGGCTGGGTTAAACCCCAAAAACATCTGAAAACTTGATGATACCTCTGTCAAGGCACTGTTATAAACAGAGAACTGCAGTTTATTTTGAGGAAGAACAGTTAAACTGTCCCCTGGATGAATTTTAAGTAGAAACAATCAATCTTTTTGAAGTCTGTGGAAAATTTCAAAAGAGTAGTGGTCTATAAAGGTTAACAGAGACACCAAAAGCAGGTACCCTCAGGGAGTGCTCTGTGCTGAAGATTAGAAAGGTTAGCAATCTAAAAGGTGCAGCTTGAAATATAATATATACTCAAAGAAGAAACCTTGATAAATTCTTTGTTAGAAGAGAAAGAAAACAATCATCTGAAGAAAGAAGAAAGGAAATCTTCTAGTTCGCTCTTATTTGAAGCAATTTTTTTCATATGTCTATGCTTTTTATAAATACTCTAAACTGTTTGCCTATTCATGACATTGTAGGCAAAAACTATAAAAAAATATCTATATTGAAGAAACTGGAATTTTACCATAAATAGTTAACAACAAGACTGTATTGTGATAAGTATATAAACCAAAACACTGCTGCCTCCAGGCTGACAGTGAGCTGGAAATGCAGGAGACACAGAGAAATTTTTATAGGTTGAAAGGTAGCCAGGAGGACACTCCAGCACGCAGTAAGATATCAACTGCAAAGTTATCTCCACTCCAGCACCTCACCACCTCCACCATCTGTCCTAAGATGTGAAAGGATAAGGCATTATTCAGATAAATCATCAGCTGACAATTTAAGCAGTAAAATACAGTCTTTTACTAAGACAAGAATAAAATCCCATTTGTAGTCAAAACAGGTTTTAAATAGATTGATATTTTGACATTTTTAATTGCTTTTTTCCACTGCCTTTTTTCCCTTCAGGTCCCTTCAGTAGCAGCATATTTGCAGGTGCCATATAGGTACCATGTTTCATTGCTTTATTTCTGTGTCAGATTCATAATACTCCCTCAGATTTGTTAACGTCCACAGCTAAACTCTTTTTTCAATAAGTTGTTCCACATCTATTCCATATGTAGAATTATTAGCTAAAGTGCCTGAATTTCTCAGCTGCTAAATCAGTAGTTTGATTTCTGGCCACAGTCCAGTTTCAGCATGGGAGAGTATAGCACCATCTTGGTTAACAACCTGCCAAAGTTAAGTGTAACTTAAATCCAAGTTTGTTGATTTACTGTAGTTTTTACCCGCCAAAGATTTCTTGGGGCACTGATTCCCTAAAAATATCATCTGAAGAGTTTAATAGGAAGCCTTTCTATTACAAACCCCAAAAAGGAAGCAAAGTTTGCCCAAAAACTGACTTTTAAGTTATTTCAGCAGGAAAGAGCACAGATCTGAGAGACTATCATGATAGAAGACAAAATAAAATCAACAAGAGAAGGATTCTTACCTGGCTGATATAATATTATATTCATTACAGATGGGTCAAAATTTTCTCTTTTCTGGCTTCTCTGCCTTGTGGTGAAGCTTTCTTTAGAATTGAGGCTGGTTTGTAGATTTCAATTTCTATCAGAGACCTTGTGTGTTCAGGATAAGCTTTAATACTTTTGTCAGTAAGAAAATGCTCTTAAAACTAATTTCATACTGGAAAAGAATGTTTGAATTTTATTGCATTTGTTTTGATATTAAGGTTTTTAATTATATCATTAGAAAACTAAGTATTTTACTGCAATCTTTACCAGATCTAAATTGAAGACTAAACTTGCATATGCAAGGCAAAATTACACTGCATCAGCATATATTCTGTAACTCTGATCCTTTGACTTCCTTATGGTTAAGTAGATTTGGTTCATAACAGCTTGCTGAGCAGCAAATATTTACATTCCCTTGATACATTCGTTGAAGAAACATCTGTTGCTGAAAAACATTTTTTAGAGGCCAACTTCCTAATGGAAGAAGAACAAGATAGAAGCACTTTTTTTTCTTTTAGGAAGAGGTTGAAGAATTGGGGAAAACAACAAAATGAGAACAAACCAAAGTATAAAAAATGCCCCAAATAAAGGTTGAAATCTTCCTCTGTGCCTACCCTGTGTTTTTCAACAAATACTAAATACATATATGTGGTAAAATGCTTAATATAAAGTACCCTATCAAGAAAATTGGTAAGTAAAAATATCTCCAGACTTGTATAAAAGTGACTCGAGAGATTAAATAACAAAATTCTTCAGAGAATCACTTGGGGATTTAACTATTATATGATAATAAAAATTTGGATTCCAAGATTATAAATTATTCAAAGATTTTTTCTTTGAAAAGATAAGTTTTTCATAAATATATGCAGTAAATTTCTAATTTATTTGTAAATTCACAAGTAATAATGCGCACTTCACTGGCATTGGCAGTGCTATTAGTAGAAATATTTGACAGAATTTGTTTCTTTGTAAAAGAGTAGTAACCAAATGTTAAAAATTAGTCAAAAAAGGTTCTTGAGTATTAAAAGTTATTATATTGTGAGTAAATTAGTAATTTCAGACACTGATGATTCTAAATTTCATCAGCTATTTGTGATTTATGCAGGAAATTAGATGCCATTAATAGGAACAATAAATTAAAAGGCAGCAGGGCTCAGTAGTACCTTTACTCAATGCACTGGTAGCATGAGGTTCTGGTTAGCTGCAAATGCTTATAAGAGATTATCAGCTAAAGTTCTGTTATTTCCTTTACCAAGCTGATCTGAATGCCTGGTTCCTGTGAGTACTCTTCTGATTTATCTGGTAAGCTTTACAGAATCATATGTTTCTCAATGACATGCAAAGTGCTAAACTAGATCTTAGGGTACTCTGTACTAAAATAATGAAATCATGGAATCAGTAAGGTTGGAAAAGACCTCTAAGATCACTGAGTGCAATCATTAGCCCAGCACTGACAGGTCTGTCACTAAACCATGTCTCTAAGCACCACATCTACACCTTTTTTGAACACTTCTAGAAACTGTGTCTCCACCACTTCCCTGTGTAGCCTGTTCCAATGCTTGGCAACCCTTTCAGTGAAGAATTTTTTCCTAATAGCCACTCTAAACTTGCCTTAGTGCAACTTGAGGCCATTTACTCTTATTCTGTCAATTGTTTGGTGGGCAAAGAGGCCAACAACCACCTTGCCAACAACCTCCTTTCAAGCAGTTGTAGAGAGTAATAAGGTCCTCTGAGTGTCCTTTTTTCCAGGCTAAACAACCCCAGCTCCCTCAGCTACTCCTCATCAGGCTTGCGCTCCAGACCCTTCACCAGCTCCATTGCCCTTCTCTGGATGCATTCCAGCACCTCTAAGTCTTCTCTTGTAGTGAGGGACCCAGAACACAGGACTCAAGATGTGATCTCACCAGCGGAGAGTCCATGGTAAATGGGGAGGTAGGTCCAACAGAGAATGTTGAAGCTTAAAGCCATAGGAAAAAGAAAACAGAAAAGCACAAGAAAGCAAAGTTACACTGGTTTAGAGTTCCTCATGCAAGAATCCACAGCAATCCAGAATCCCTTAATACCACCCAAGAGTTGCTTTCTTTTTTTCTCATTTTCCACTAACACAAAACCTACAGAGGATGCTGGGGGACAGCTCTCCGGGGAAACGTTGTCCCTGCATATGTAGTTTATTCACATCCTCCAAATGCTGTTACAGTACTGGAAAGGGATAACAGTAGAAAAACAATTTTTGCTTTCCTTAAATGTACTCAAGTGCCAAGAACTGCGTTTTAAAACCAGTGTGATATGAATGTGTTATAGCTATCACAATTACTGCTAATTGCCAGTTATGGATCTTTTCCCAGCTTTATAGTTTGAGCTTCTGCCTGCTGCTACACTAGTGTACAAATCTGAAACAAATCAACAGCACAGCTATTTCCTCATATGTGTTGCATGAGAAAATAGACTGGATGTATCTGTAAGGCAGTGAAATGCACCAGTAGGGCTCCCTAGCTAATGAACCGTTCCAGCCAATGTCTGGCATGAAACAGGGTACAAACTGCTGAAAGAGGTTCACATTATCTCCTGGCAAACCAGGATATAGTCTGTTGCAAAGATATCTGTCACACTGTCAAATATATCAAATCAGCTCTGCTGGGGAGGGATTCCTGCCACCCTAACAGAGACATTTTGAGACCACCTAGTGCCAACCAACAATTAGATAGTTAGATTAGCTTTAACTTTTGGTCCCGCAGATATTCTTCATTGCTTTTCTCCCTTGCAACCTTTCTCTTTCCTCATATTTCAGACCTCAATAATGGAAAAGGGTTTGCATTTTTAAACTAATCACTCAAGTCAGACACCAATCTATTAAGGGAAAATTAACTGCCAGTATGAAACAATCTTTGAAATTCATCATCTAAGCTCAAACGATGCACATTCTTGTTGCTTTCTTGAAAGTTGCTGAAATAACTAAGAAGTAAAACTGAGATAATCTTTCCAAGTAATACAGTCTGTTCTGATGCTGACATATTTCATGTCTTCTTGATATTACAAGAAATTGAAAATATTTTTGTTTAAGAAAACTCATGAAATGTCTAAAAACCTGAATCTTAGTAATTCTAAAGGCATCTGTCATAACTATATTACAGCTAAACTTCCAGATTTGTAAATACCATTTAATTTGAACAGACTGAATTTCCATCAATAAATAGGAACTATTAACAGTAATGGATAAAAGTCTGATGCAGATAAATGTTAAAGAAATTTGAATGAGACTCTCTTGTTACAACACTATACAAGCTATATATCAATGCAAGAACAAAATATGTGTGGAGCAGTCTGAAGATAATGAAGGTAATGATGCAAAAGCTGATAGGCCTAAAGGTGAGAGGACACTTACTGGAAATCCTTTTTCACAGGTCTACAACTGAAGATTTGCCTGGATCATTTATTCTGCTTGAGAGCTTCCTCAGCCTCATTCCTATACTTTTTCTTAGGATAGATGCAAGTCCTAGTTGCTCCTCCTTGGTTTAGAGGTATTTGGTCTCAAATTCAGTGCAATAATTTAGACCAGTTACTGCACTATCCTATCAGACCTGTCAGTCATCTAAATATATTCATTGCGTCTATACTGGATAATGAAGTCACCTACATCCCTGAATGCAGCTCCACACAATCAGAACACTCTGGATGACATGTAGGTGTTTAATCCACCACGCAGCCAGGAGGTGGATAGGGAGGTGCTGAAATGGCACGTTCAGTGCCTGCTGCCATTCTGAAACCTGCGAGGTCAGAGGGCTTGGGAGGTCTGTGCTCTTCCTTAATGCTGGAGCTCACCTGTTTCCTGCAAACAAAAAAGGTTACCCACACCGTGCTACTCAAACACTGTATGCCATAACCAGAAAGATGAGATCTTTTAAGCCTTATGATTTACTCTTTGGAGGTGTCTGACCTGCTTATTTGACTGCTTATAGAGATTAATAATTACACCAAGAATCCAGATTCTAATTATTAAAGGATTAAAAAAAAAAAAATCAGAAACACTGTGTAGCAATTCAAAATACAGAGCTTTACATACCTGTAATCTCAGCAGAAACTTCTGTTATTTTCTATCTTCATGGCTTCTACCATTTTAGCAGATGAAGGGTAGCTGTCATATTTATTAGCACTTTTAAAAGTTTGAAATTACACTGTAACAGATGTATACTTGCTGACATCTACAGTACATCAATAAAATCATGAGGGGAAGCAGAGGGGCACGCACAGATCTTTTCTCTGTGGTGACCAGTGACAGGACCCAAGGGAATGTCCCAAAGCTGTGTCAGGGGAGGTTTAGGTTGGATATCAGGAAAAGGTTTTTCACCCAGAAGGTGTTTGGGCACTGCAACAGGCTTCCCAGGGCAGTGGAAAGAGCATCAAGCCTGAAAGAGTTCAAGAAGCATTTGGACAACAATCTCAGGTACAGGGTGTGATTCTTGGAGATGGTGCTGTGCAAGGCCAGGTGTTGGACTTTGAAGATTCTTGTGGGTCCCTTCCAACTCAGGATGCTCTGTGATTCCATGATGAGATCATGATTTAAATGTTAATGCTTGGTGTTGATAGAGATATATTTAAGCATACATATAGAATATTTACTGTCATTCATTACTTTAAACTTAGTAGAACTATTTGGCCTTTTACAACTAAAGTTAATCTGATTCCCCTGACTGCAGATGATAATTTAAGGTACAGATAGCATTAAACACTATTAACTGTTCTGTAACGTTGATATTTGTAGTGTGACTATCATCCTTCAAAAATAGAAAATTAGATAAAATAAACACTTTCTAGATTACTGGGTACTGAAATAGTTACATTGAATAACAATTTTTTTTAACACTTTGACTATTTCATGCTAAACGAACATTCGTCGTACAAATTTTTATTATCTCAGAGACAACACTAGTCCCAGGCTCCCAGTGGCATAACTAATGCAGCCCTTCTCATATTCTGCAGTTTATACAACTGTATAAAAGTGGCTTAATCTCAAGGGGGAAAAGAATTTTACTAAAGATCAGTTTGGGGAAAATGTATCAGAAGTGATTGACTTTATAACTCCCTGACAATCCTGAGTACTATACATAAATGTCCTCCCCTGTCTCTCTGCATCATGCACATACTTCCAACTCACAAGCAAATTGAATAAACCAGAAGACTGCATTAATATAAAACATGAACAGGACAATTTCCTTTCCTGCTCCCAGGTGGTATCTTGTCTTCCCCAGACTCTCTTCATTCTAAGAATCATGTTGTTGCTGCCTAGTGCTGCAAGTTCAACAGCAAAATTAAAGCATTTCTTATCAGCTCAGTGATTACTGCAGTCTCAGGAGAAGAAGCAGCTCAGTATCTTGAGATGTACCCTAACACTTGCTTTAAAAAAGGTAAAAATTCAGATGCTGTCCTGAATTAACTCTGATGCCTCCACCTTGGGTCTGGTCCCATGGTAAAGTGCCTACTCTGACAATTCCTGAAGGCAAAAAGTCTCTGAAGAATTTAGCACTTCAGGCACTGCATCTCTGAATTGAAATGGAGTTTAGCTGTCATCTGAACGTATAGCTGTTCAAACTCCAAATTATGCAGAGATACTTAATCCCAGACACTTAGAAAAATACAAAATCTAGAATAGAAACACTATTAGGAGTTGCCCAGGTAAGTGATTAAGGAAAGTAGGTGGCCTGAATTGCTTTCTTGGTCTGGTCTAATGTTCCAACTAAATTTGTGTAAAAAAATTGAAGTTAGGCCATCAGCATATTTCTTAGTTTAACTGAAATTAAACCATATTCTATAAGCAAGTAATACGAATTTTTTGCCTTGTCACAAGTAGAAGAAAATGTCTTCAGACTTTTCAGAGACATTTATACACCTGTAAATATACTTTCTGTCTTGTTGATAAACTTCCCACAATATATCATATGCTTGTGCTCTTTTATATTTACATCATCATCCAAAAAATATTTTAAATCCTTTCATCCTAAAGTCTTTTCTGTAGGTCTTAATATTTCTTTATTTTTATATACTAACAATTTAATAAATCCTGAAATTAAATTCTGTTTTGCCACATGTTAATGGAAAAAGCAGTGTATTTCTGAAAAAAAGACAGCATTAACACTGCCTTCACTTGGACAGCAACATGTCAAATAAGCAGTTAGTGCATAGCACAGGCAATTTCCAAAGCAAAAATTCATAATATGTCCTGTACTATAATCCTTGACTGACATCCTTCCTTGTACTAAACTGAATTCCAGCATTTACTGGTGCCAGTAAATGCCTCACATAGGATTTCCTAGAGGCACCAAAAGGTTGCATTTTACAGTAAGTTCATTGCAATTTCTCCCCTTTCAAGCCCTAAATATGAGATGGGTCTCACAAGAGTCTTATGTGTGTATCCTGGCAGGTGATTTAACAAGTAATCTTCTGCAAAACTCTATAACCAGCTTTGCAATCACTCATATATTGCAGTCAGTGCTGTATACCCAATAACAAACAGCCTACAAGCTTCCACTTCTTTTATGGCACATCAGAGATCAAAAAATCTACACTCCTTATCCTAGATATCTTACTTATTTTTCATCTACCATTTACTGTATAGGGACTCAGAATGATCCTACTGAGTATTTACCTACCAAGGTAGACATTCATCTACTTTGGGATATCAGTGGTTGATAGGCAAAGAGTAATCCTTAAAAACTGTATTTAAATCATATACGAAAATTCTTTCCTTTCATAGGATGATTCACAAAATAATTATTGCTTAAGAACATGAGCATCCTTCCTGAAAGCTTGCTGCAAGGCACCATTAGGCCTCTCAGATTTTTCTGGTGTACATGGTGCATTATATTCTTGGCTGAACTGAAACATACATCAAGCATAAAATCACATTCCCATGACTGAACAAATTACCAAGCGTCTTTTAATCCACTAAATAGACACAGGCACTAACTCCAAGTTTACAGTAAATATGAGGAAATTTGTCTATGTTATTAGACTTGCCATTAGACAAGAATATACCTCCACGGTCAACATCACTTCCTCTGTTCAAAAGATGCACTCGAGTTCCATTCCTGGAACTGCCCAGGAGAGATGCAAGAGAGAAATCTGCAGTCAACACAGTAAAGGCTGCAGGTTATGAGCAAAAGGACATCCAGAATTGAGGCAGAGACAAACAGATCCAATGCTGGTTACTTGTGAGGGTTTCACACTTTTTATCCTAAAGGTGTATCCTAACAGGTCAATCTCATGGCCTTCCCACAAAACCTCAGTCTGGAGAGTCTTTCAGAGAAGTTTACTTTTTTTTTTTTTCCTATAGATAGGAGGTAAGAGAGGCCTAATATAGCTTTTCATAGACATTGCAAAAGTGGATTGCTTTGGAAATCCAAATGAGTAATCTTCATTTAGATTCCAATGCAATATAGGCTCTATCTCTGAAGAGGAAAGAGGAACTACTGGTATGTCTAAGATCATAATTTAACACCCAGAGCACTCCAGTGAAGTGTTCTCACAATGAACAATGCATGGTTAGACTAAGGGCAATTCATTTGTACACTCTGGGATAAATGTCGTAGTTGTAAAGGCCGAATGCCCAAATGAATTGCTATGACGCCTTTGGAAAATGCTGTATTATACCAGCACTGTTTCGACATCTGCCCAGCTGTGAATTGTTCTGCTGTCTCTCAGTGAGGGCTGCCATTTTAAAGTGACTCCCTCAACAAGAAGTCTAGTCTATGATGCATATTTTGTGACAAAGGAAATACTACAGTAATCACCAAATGAATAGATGGAGGAATCAACAGATGGATGATGGAGTATTTTGCTGTTGATGTATTCATATAAACTGTTTGTTAAATTTCCTATACAGTTTCCTTACTGTTTTCATAGAATAGCCTGTCAAGATCTTAAATTGCAAAGGTAACTAAGAAGTATTTTATGTATTCCCTGAATTACCTGCATAACTTCCCTATTTTTCCTAAGTTTTACTTTAGAGTTTCAGAAATTCATATTTATCCAGATATCATACAAACAAAAATAAAGACCTATCTTGAGCTGCCTTTTTCATCAGCACCTGGCCATGTAATAAATAACTGAGATGAGAAGATACATCACACAATCATGGTAAGCAACACTGTAACAGGTCTGCAACAGGACTAATTGCATATGGATAGTTTTAGTGCCTGCATCCAACTGGATGATGAGTTGCTGTCATTCAAATACCTTTCTTTTTCCGCTTAAATAATTTAATCCTGGGGTTAGAAGTTCATTAAGACAAAATTATTAATTTATAAGATGACCAGACAGCACAAATGACAGAACTGTGCAATTTGGTGCATCAGAGGGAAGGCACACTCACATCACATACTTAAGATGTTCCAGGAGTTATGCACTGAGCTCTTCTGTTACGAAGGGGAAAACTAATATGAAAGCAACTTAAAATTTTCAGGGTACAACTTGATACCTTCATTTCCTCTTCCTCCTGATGTCTATACAAAACAAAAAAGGTACTGTACTGAGCCATGCCAAAAGGTTCATCAAGCCCTGTAATCTGCTCAATTGTGCCTACAGAAAGTTATATGAAAAGGCCAAGCCTCGTACAGACTGTTCAAGTTCCTCATCACAGTGCCCATGGGCAGCATAGGGTCACAGAGGCATAGCAGGCTTTGCTTGCACAGAATCTCCCAGGAAACTTCTGTAGCAGACCACTGCTGGTCCACTGTGGAATGCTGAGGAGAATGTGAGACAATGAAACTGCAGCTGTGACAAGCTGATGACAAAATCCTACTTAACATTACTGGCAATGCCAAATGAACCATTCCCTCCCTGAACATGACTGAGCAGTATTTTCAGTAAGACATATGACATTATAGCCTTTCTGTGGCAAGCTCAATCTATCCTTTCGAACAATGATCCCATTTCCAAGCTTAATTTTTTATTCTCCTCTAGATCGTCTTACCAGCTTCTAAACTTTCTTCAAATATTTTCATCATGATTTTGGTTGCTGCCTATAGATGTAGCTTCATTCAGAATTACGGAGGTTCATTAACTCAGAAAACAAAAGTAGACTATTTGTCTCTCCATGTACTCTTAAATTCAACATCGCAGCAGACGGAAATTCCCAGTCACATAGATAAAGTGTTAGACACGAGACTCTCTGAGGGTTTCAGGGGAAAGGTGAAAGAAGACACTGACAGCCTAATTAATGACTCCTTTGATATTTTGTTAACAGTTTTTTTGAACTCTATCATATGGTGATGATTCTTTTCACTTCAGGTCAGCAAGAAGACCTTATTCTGCATATCCTGGGGGCATCCTTAATGTGATCTTATACAATTCCTCATGGCAGAGCCAAAACAACCAACTGAACTGAAACATCCACTCTTATGCAACAGCAATCCTACCATTATTCATGAATTTTTAATAGCTTTTCCTCAAATACTTCATTTTGACTGTATAGAGTTCACTGAATATCTGCACAGAAAAAGGACCAAGACAACACAGCACACCACACCATCTCATACGAAGGCCATGAGGTTTCCCTGTGTGAACTTTCCCTCGCAGCCTATGCTGGTTGTGCACTTTAACCCAGTGGGACCCTGAAGTGTGATCTTCCTGCAGGCAGTCATGGCTCTGGCTTCAAGGTTGGCCCTGACTTGTTAGTTTTGGGGTTTGCTGAACATCACTGCCAGACTGTGCAGTGAACAACCCTGTCATTTTGGTATATATAGACATAAACCAAAGTCCAGGAAAGACTACGGTCTTGGAACATAGAGGACAAAAGACAAAGGGGCAAAATAAATTTTAAAAAAATTGAAAAAAAAATCAAACCACCTATGTCAAGTCTGATAAAAACGACAGTTCAACACTTAACACTCTAAATGGCAGGAAGTCAGTTACATTATCTTCCCAATAGTTTTTAAAAGTGTTGGTGTGTGTTGGTTATTTTTTACATAAGCAAAGAAATTTAGATCACACAGAAACGTTTCTAACTTCTCAGTGGCTGCTCTACAACCAGACATCCTATAGCTGTTTCATTATACTGAAATAAGCTCTTGAAAAAATAATTTTTCAAATTTTCATTTGAAATAATTTTCAAAAAGAAATTGAGACAGAGAGAACAATGCTATTGAGAGTGAGAAGCAACTGATGTTCTTTGGGAATGCTGCAGAAGGGGAGATTTATGCAGGCTTTTAAATCTATGCATGAGCAACTGGACTCAAGAGCAACCACAAAAAAAGTGTTGCTATTTTTTGAATGCAGCAGTACCTGAAATTCTCCATTTACTTATTAGCTTGGTACTAATAGAGAATGAAAAACCTGTCTCTGAAAATGTGCAGGAGAAATACCATGCTCCTAAGAAAAGTGAAACTTTTGAAGGACATCATTGTCATCACATGCATCTCTCAAAGAACAGAATTTCTTTCATTTCTCTAAATTTGAGGAATCTTTGACTGACAGTCACTTAACAAGTCTGCCATGTAATTATGGAATACTGACTGATTCCATTAGAAGAGATCAAATAGTGATTGGAATCAAAGATATAAAGCTACTGGAATGACAGCTACAAGATAGAAACTTAAATCAGGAGAAGCAATAAGGACATGTCAAAAAGATGTTAGAAGAAAATTGAGATGCAGTAACACCGGACAAACAGATTATCACAAGGGGAAATTAAAAAATGGAAAGACAATATTAAGTTAGAAAAATCACAGAACCAGAAGAAGCTGTGATGGACAGAAAGTGCAGTAACTATAAAAACATGCACAGATTCAAGCATCCAATACCCATATTTAGATACCACAGACACAACCATTTTACAATAATTTTCAATATAACCACATTAAATATCAGCATATCAGTGGTCTGTATTACAAGAAAAAGTTGGAAAAAAAATCAAAAACAAAACACACAAAAAAATCTGAAAGGGACTTCTAGAGAGAGTCCTAATTGTCAAAAGCTGAATGCAGGGATTTTAAAGGGCTGGCATCTTGCCCTACACACTGAGGGAATGCTTCTGAACTATAATTTGGCTATTGATATCAAATTGAATATTAGACAGGAAAATGTTGCTGTGAGCTTTTCAGTGGAAAAACGATGTCACTAAAGTCCCTACCAATATAACTTCAAGAGGAAAATTAGCTCTTCCTGAAAAATAAAATAGTCTTGAACTGAAAAACAAAAGTGAAAATGAATCTGGTTACATTTGTTTTAATTACTAAGCCCATACATATGCTAAGGATTTACAAGCAGGTTATATTCAAAAGAAAAAGACCATGAAGCTGTGATATGTAATTAGAAAATTATATAAAATTATATTTACAGATACTTTATACGACAGTTTGATTTATTCTTAGAACTTCTTTGAGTTTACATTAGGTACTGCATTCAGTTCTGGGCCCCTAACTTCCAAAAGGTCATTGAGGTGCTGGAACATGTCCTGGGAAGGGCAGCAAGGCTTGTGAAGAGTGTAGAGAACATGTGCTATGAGAAATGGCTGAGGGAGCTGGAAGTGTTTAACCTGGAGCAAAGGAGGCTTATGGGGGACCTTACTGCTCTCTACGATCACCCAGAAGGAGGGTGCACTGAGGTGAGGGTCAGTCTTCTACCACGCCTGCAGTGAGGATCAGAGGAAATGGCCTTAAGCTGAGCCAGGGGAGATTCAGATTAGATATTAGCAAAAAATTTTCACTTTTGAGGGTGGTCAGGATTTGGAATATGTTGCCCAGAAAGGTGGTGGGGTCACCATCTCTTGAAGTGTTTAAGAGATGTCTGGATCTGGTGAGGGCAATGTGATTTAGCAGCTTAGGAGTTAATGGTGTTAGTGCTGGGTGGATAGTTGGGCTGGATGATCTTAAAAGCCTTTTCCATTCTCAGTGATTCTATGACTGGATCCTAAATGATTCTGTGGATAATCAAACATGAAAATCTTGGACCATGTTTGTAATACAGTTAAGAGGGATAGTGTAAATACTTGTAATACAGTTAAGAGGAATAGTGTCATAAATGCACATTAAATCTGTACTTGTAGGACACGAAACTCCAGAATATTTTTCTCTGTTGGTGGTTCTCAACTTAATGAACAAAAGAAACGAAGTCTAATGCAGACTGCTTAAGCTTCTTTTTCAGGAGAGTCTGTACTTCAACACATAACATCACAGGTATCTGTGATTGAACAGTTTGATGAAAAAGAATTGAGGCAGTTAAGAGATAATGCAAAAGGCTACAGAAGTTGGAAAGATTTAGCTCAGCTGAACCTAAGGGCATTGCCTTTACAGCACAGTACATCACTATGGGAATTGTGTTTAGCAGGAGGGAGCAAATTCCTAGTTTAGCAGAACTGCAGCAAATAGAACCAATTGTAACATGCAGCAAGAAAAACTGATGAAGACATAAAAAATGCATGGTATAAGAGGGATTCAAAGGTATGAAATCCATTATAAAGTGGAGCTCTAATTCATTTCTACATAGATAAATATTGAAATTTAAAAGACCACAGCTATTAGAAAGGTTACTCCTCCCTTCTGTGAAGTACAGAATCCTAAAGGTGAGGTGTTGATGAAAACAAGAAGTAGGTGAAAATCAGTACTGAGCAATGAGCAGACGGGTAGAATTTGTAGACAGCCCCCACTCCAATTCTACAGTGACTCCCAAAGAAACAGTAGCAAAGACTGAAAAGGAGCTGAAACAGGCCTGTTTCACAGCAGTATAGATGGAATTCAGGAAAGAGTTACTGAGCATTTCTAAAACATTTAGTGGAGCTGCGGTAGTGTTTCACAAAAGGAATCTGTACGGGCAATTTTAGTCACTGAACCACATAATCAGGAAGTCAGACATATAAGTAACAAACATCTAGTCCATCTTTGCTGAATTTTAAGGAACTAAGATTGCACAATTTACAACCAAAGAGACAAGCAACAGTCTGTTCCTTCGCAGTTTTGTTGCATCTTCCTTGAGACACTTGTCATATTATTCTTATCTACATTAGTACATTTATTATGTAGTCTTATCAACTACCTTGGAGAACTCATTTCTTTAGGTAAATAAGGTCTTGATTCTTTGAGTCTGATTATTTCCCTCTTTCTACTCCATAAGAATCACTACTTCAGCTGTGCTTTGGCTGCTGGTGACTACCAGGACATTACATAACTGCTCCTGACTCCAGGCAGGCAGTCGTGCCACTGGATCAGATTTTCTTGCCCTGCCTGTTGAACAACCAGGTTGCTTGTTTGGCTGTCTCAGCTTACTTTATTCTCTCTGCTGACTCATTGATCCCTGCCAAATTTCACTCAAATTTTGATTTCAGCTCTAAAAAAATGCAATTTTTCCAAAGAAATATATTAATTTTCATTAATTTTGACCATGAGTAAGGGAAATTATATCAACTACAAGGAGCTTTAAAGGCTCTGGAAATGTACTCATGTGTTCTACATCACCATAATATTTGTCTGACCTAGGCCTCAATACATATGAAACATCTCTAGGAAACGTAAATTTATCCATAATTCATTTTGCAACATGGACAAATTGAAACAGCATGAGAATATCTTGATTGTGACAACAGGTATACAAGAGATTCAAACATTCTTTTTCCAAAACCTTCATCTTGAGTATTTTATCTCACATTTTATAGGTTCAGCAATTTATAATCTTAAATGCCTTAGTAAAAATTTAGAGATAAATTAATAAATGATAATAACCACCTGGAAATGGCATATACCAACCTTGCAGAACAGGTCTACTTTCATACAACCTGTAATATTTTTCAATGTGACAGTCACTCAGTATGGAAAGGACAATTGAACTGAGAACAGCAGTGAAAAAATCATATACACTTTCATCTGTGTTCATTATATTCGTGTTAGAAGCAATGATATAGTTAGAAATTACTGTCTGTCCTGTCTAAAACATGAGCATAAAGGGGAATACTTCAGAATACTGTGATTCTGCTAGCTATTAAAATTTATATTTTAATTGTTATCAATATTGCTGCATTAGCTGTGATGAGGAAGCTCAAAACCACACTCGGAGTGCAGATGCCACAGGGATCCTAGTTGAAGACTAATGGAAATACAAGCAAGGAAGTTGTTTCTTTTCTGCCCTTCTCCAGCCTGTCACAGTCCCTCTGGATGGCAGCTCAACCCTCCTGCACATCAGCCACAGCTCTCAGGTCAGCGCCATCAGCAGATCTGTTGAGAGTACACTCTGCTCCCCCCATCCAAACCATCAGTGAAGGTTTTGTTTGGGACTGGAACAACTATGGATCCCTGGGGTTCACTGCTAATTACTGGCAACCTGGCTTTGTACCATTGATTGCCATGACCTGGTCCAGGCTATTCAGTGAGTTTTCAATCCACCTCCAATTGCTCATCCAGCCCGTGCTTCAACAACTACTGTACAAGAATCTTACAAGGAAACAACAGTGAAATAATTACTGAAATCTAGGAAAAAACATCTACTACTTCCCCATCATCTATCAAGACAACCATTTTATTGTACAATATTTTCATGTTGGTCAAACTTGACTTCCCCTTGGTGGGTCCATGCTGACTATTCCTGTTTTCTTGTCCTTCATGCACCTAGAAATGTTTTCCAGGACTGGGTTTTCAATCACTTTTCCAGGGACTGAGGTGAGGCTGATCAGCCAAACGTTTCATAACAGTACTTTGTCCCAGGAGCACAGACCTGTTCTTTCAGTGATTATTTTTTTGCTATTATTAATAAGATCCTGTAATTCAATTTTTTCTACTCACATTAAGTCATACCAGAGCTTATTTATTTCATGTTTTAAAACACTTTCTGTCTCCCTCTGATTGCTAACTCATAATTCATAGATGCACAAAGCCTTTTTATATTATAGAGCTAGTTAAGAAATTTCAGCAGGAATGCCCCTGTTTGCACAAAAAAAAAAAAAGAATTTTAAAAAAACATTCATGGTCCAGTAGCCTTATTCACATACACAGAAGCTCTTGTCTAAATATTTGTGTGAACAAAAGGACTTTCCCAGAATTTTTATCGCAAAATTGAGCAAATAAAGGTGGGCTCCTTGCTGATCATAGAGAAATTAGACCTTATAAAAAATACTAATGGTCGAAATTCTTACTATACCTTAGTCAAGGTAGAAATTCACTAAATTTAACCATTTCTATAAGCTCTGGACTTGATTTCTGTCTACCTATTACCTTAACACCAGTAAGAAACATTCTTTTACTTGAAAGAAGTTGGACTTTCTAATTCTAATCCTCAGCATTTCTAAAGCTAGAGAGATTTGTCTTTCAAAAATTACAGCAATTTGATATCTGTTAAGTATTAAATCATTTTATTTAGATCTCAGCTCTAGATCAGTAAATTTGCAAACTTTTATTAATTTGAGAAAATTCCATGTGTCCACCCATTCTACCATGCAATTCCTGGACATAGAATTCTTGGGTATATATTTTGAACAGACATTCAAAGATTTATCTTACTTTGCATAGCCCAAGAAGTACATAAATTTAAGGGGAAAACAAACAAACAAAAACAAATGAAATAAAAAATCATGCCTACCAGAGAAGAAAAGAACTAGAAAAGAACTTTTATGATTTAAAATTACTTTCTCTATCCATGAAATGAAACTTTCAAAAGAGAAATGAGGGAAGACAGGAGGAAGAATCAGAAAAGAGAGCTAATAAGAGTGCAGTTGCTCTACCTGATTTGGGAAAGGTGGAAGTTCAAGGCTTTATCATTTACTGAATTACCAAATACAAAAATATCTCCAGCAAAGGTGAAGGAGCACATTTTACTCTGTCATGATCTGTAAACTAATTAAACTATTTGCTTGAAATAGATGTAAGATTTAACCTGCTATTGTGAGCAAAGCATGACAATTCCAAGTGTGATTCTCTCACCAAGTAAACACCATGGGCTTTAACTGACAGGTGAGTCTGGGTCCTTAGTCCTCTCCTCATTTCAGGTCCACCCAAGTCTGCTAGATACATAACATGGAAACTACTGACACATAGATTTTTCACTAAAACAACAAAATGTTTTCCTAGAAAATGCTCCATTTGTGTCCTGCATAAGAACCTTGTCTCTGTGTCCCTCTCTTTTTTAACAGATGTTATCACCCAGGAGGAGGAGGAGATTTCTGCCATTCCTCTCCAGAAAAGAGCTCGTATTTTTTTCTTAAATCATAGCATTACTTACACCTCTGTAATTACCTCCGAGTTATGACTGATCCTTAAGACTACACTTCCTGAGATCCTAAATCAATTTCTCTTTCTTTGTAAATTATTCTATGATTTTGAATACTAATAAAAAATGCAGTCTTCATCCTACTTTTGAGGAGCTTCCCCTGTTCCCAGTGCAATGAAGCTTACACCATTTTTTCTGGGTATCACCTACATTATCCCACATCCCAGTCTTCTGATGGAGACTGGCATAGGGCACAGGTCCTTGATTGTGCAAATGTCTTAACCAGAAACAGAATACTGGGCACTGCTGACAAATTCAGAGCACCCTTGGTGCAATACGGGGTCCTTGGAGCTACCTGCTTCATGCAAGGTTCACAACCCTGACAGCCAGTCTCAAAAAGCTACCTTTGAATGTTCACACTATGGTGTGTGGGAAAAATTATTTAATTTCATTTTGCTTTAGGTGAATACAAGTCTCCAAGTTCACAGTGTTCTGGCCCTAATCAGTGTTGAGGAAGACCGTTTTAGTAGCAGAGCTCACAGAGATGTAGCTTGGGAACAGTTTCTACCTCTTGGTCTGATGTGGTAACATTGGTTAATGGTAACAAAATTGATTTGGCCCTATAAGGGAAATTAATAGGCCATGAAAAGGAAGAAAGGAAAACTGTACACTTTAATTAGCTGTTAAATAAAATAGATTCAAAGTTCCTTCTAGAGGGAGAAAAACACTTTAATGGAGTTGTCGATGCTTAAGGGTGGCAGATGATTCATAAAAATAAAAAAAAATTAAATAGTACTAATTAAAGATAGACTATTTTAAGGTTTCTAGCCCATTTTTCTCCTCTTTTTTTTTTCCTTGCAGAATTGTAAGAGGAACTCCAAATGCTATAAGCTATTGCAAAATCCCTGTGAAACACAGTATTACATGGCACATTTCTGGAACTGCAGACTAAAATATCCTAATGTTACATCAGCTGTATTCTGAACTACTGCACCATGCAATACTACCATAATTCCAAACAATACCTCTGAAGTCAGTAAGGTTAAAGCAGTGATTAGTTCCACAAGATAAAAGGGAGTCAAAGGTCTTCAGAACCAATGAAAATAAAATATTTTGATTTTGTCGATATGATGAAGAGAAAAAACCAACCCAAATCAAAATTAAATATTTTTTCCATTTTTGTGATGGAGAGATGGCAGTATTACCTTGCTAGAAGGGATTGGGAACCACTGTATTTAATGCTTGCCTACAGCTTTGAAGCACTGCAATCAGCTACCAATGGCTAATTTCTTCCTGACTCTGCTCCTATACAGAAAAATAAAACAACATTTTTTCACAGGGTCATAATTGCCAATGAGAGGGATGAGAGATCTCCATGGTCAATAAATAATGCACATATTTTGGTGCTGAAACATTAAGTAAAATGTTTGGTTCAGATGATCAGTTGAACATCATACAGGAAAGCACTTTGAATAGGACCACTTTGGCAGACAGATGGATCTAGAAAGTTTATAGGCCTGTTGCTGAACAGTCTGTGCTCACCAGTAATCAAGAGCTTAGATCAAACTCTGGGAATGGCCACAATACATCATTCTAATTAGCATTTAATTCTAGGTGGTTGTGTTCATTTTATTATATTTCTTAACTGCTATTGCATTGCTATAGACAGCTTTTATATGTTTTCTTGCTCCTTTCCCTCATTACATACTCCTCAGATGAATATAAATGTGCTAAAGGCCACAGTTTTTCATACTAATGAACAACACAAAGTATTGAGAAACATCTGAGTTGTTGCCAAATTAATTTCAAACCCAGTGTCGCTTAATTACATTTTATCACACTATGAAAACTCTTCTAACATTACAGAGAGTGCCCACTGCATGGTGCCTGAGGGGAGGCCCCATAATGTGACTTCTATCATATTTTACCAAACATGGGCAGCCTGTCAGCATCACAATGGCTATGGTTTGGTTGTGTTAGCCCTTCTATATGTTCAACTGTTCTTTCACTGTGACCAGATTCTCAAATGTCTCAAGAAAGACCCTGAAGTTGTAACAATCTCTGCATTCCTGTCTGATGCTCTCAACAGCTGTGAGGAAAAGCCAGCAATACCACCTACTAACTTTGAATAATGAAGAGCCCACAGTGAGAAAATCTACTCTCTCACTGCAGAAGCTTCCTTTCAGAGAAGGAGAATTCTAGACCTGTCACTAGATTGGAAAACTTGATCTGCATCTAATTATAATTCATTCATTCCACTTTACCTTTTATAGGTTGATATACTTAGCTTGAACATGCAAATATTCCTTAATAGCACAACTGTCATGATGGCACTAAAGCTAAGGAAAGTTCTGTTTTGATAAGTGGTTTCTTGTTTCCAAGCACAAGTTCCTGCATTTACTGCAGCCCTGTCTCACCTCTTTCAGTAGTAACTAATGGTATCAGTTAACTGGCACACTTACCTTACATATTTTGCAACACTCACAAAAAGTGCTTAAAGTCCTTGCTTAATTTTCCCCTTTTCATCTTCATGAACATTGTATGGTTACATTATATGCAACTAATATACACAGAAAATATGAAAATTCTAAAGCTTACCCATAGTAACAAATATATATCAAAGAAACATATATCCATGACATATGTCGCTGTAAAATAAGGTAAAAGTAAATAAATTCTCATTTGCCAAAGCGTGTATGCAGCAAGAGCATGAATCCACATCCACTTAGACCTTTTTTGAAAGTCTGAAAATCAGTGATTAGAACAAATGTTAATAAAAATATTCCACTTCAGAGTGGTATTTGACCTAATCTTCCAAGCCACTGAGTTTCAATAGGCATAATGATGTGTCTAACTGTGCTGTATATCAGAACTGTGACCTGATGAAATTTACACTGTATATAAGTCTTTGCAATGAAGAAGATAGAGTACCAGTATGTTTTATCCTTTAAACAACAACATATCCCCTTCATGTATACAGAAGAGATTATAAAGTAAACTTATGAAATACGAAGGTAGTTCCTCATAAATTTTCAGTATTTGTTGTGAACACCAGGCTTATGGACTTCAGGATTATTTATCTTTCCTGTTCCCTGAATTTTTTCTTTTAATGAAGTAATTTGTTCAAAACCTTTTTGCTATGGAAATGTGGGGGAGGAGCAGGGGGGGAAGAAATCACAAACAAACTCAAAGGTCATAAAATCCCTAAAACCAGTCCTTCATTACTTTACAAGTGTCGCCATCAGGTCGCAGTTCTATCTAGTGCTCAGGTAAACAAAGGAACATTTCATTCCTTTGTAGGAGCACAAATACTCAACCTGTGAGAAACTCTAATGGGAAGAGCTATGTTGCACCAGACATGACTAGACTAGACTTGCTACCATCATGTCATTTCACTGCAAAGTCAATAGAGTGTCCACTCTATAGAAATGTTGTCCAGGTCATTTACTTTTAGGCAATATTCATAGTGAGGACTGTAGTTTTCCAGATTATTTCAGTTACTCAGGGTCCAGCAGTGCTTCTATTAACATCAATGTCTGAATTCACATGTACTTCAAAGACAGCTGGAGCCATGACGTGTTAACTAGAATAAAGGAGACTAAATGTACCTGTGAGGAAAAAAAATTACTCTGGGGCTTCAGGCCTCATTCATTGTTCTGGCAGCATTCAGGACTACATGACGTAAAATGATTCCACATTCATGGATTCATGGAACTTTGTCTCCCCACCACCTGCATGGCATGAATAGATCTACTTTTTTTTTTCATTTTGAAATGCAATGTTAGCCTTTAAAATCATTAATTAGAATCTAACAAAGTTTGTTAATATGTGTTACTATACATTACTAAAAGAGAATACATTTAGGAAAAAAAAAATAGAATAGCTTTCTATTCCTTAGAGATAACCATTCTGGAGGTTTAGTAAAGGTTTTTCAATATTTCCTCATGTGGGAGCAATTCCGCCATTCACTTTGTTGTATTCAGTTATTTATTATGGAGTTGCTAAAAATAGAGTACAAAACAATGACAGTAGGATCTGCTACAATGAAAAATGACATCCCATTTCTCATTAAAAAGACAGTGACTGCTAATCAGTGTATATAAATACTTCTTGATGCCTGTGGCAAAATGACATTTTAAAGACTTTTTCTCCACTTGTAGATGAAGACTTTGCATCCCAAATGTAAAGGAAAGGAAAATTAAAGTAAAGGGAAACACCCTAGACACTAAAATGTAAGTCTGTAAAGCCTAAGAAAAAACAAAGTGGGAAAAAAACCCAACAAAACCACTAGAAGTATTATTTGGTATTTGCTAACCCCTTTTCAATTATTCTCTGCCTAGGTCACGTCTCCCTTAGTATGGAATAGGTTAATACACATCTCTGGCTTCGATCAAGTTATTAACATTCTGCTGCTATTTGAGATTAGCTGTACCCATTCCTGCCCTCACACCTTTCCTTCTCCAGGCCTAATCTATTGTTGAATAAACAATACAGTTCCCTTCTGTTAAACCACAAAGCATTGTTTTGACACTGTAATAAAGCAGGGTGAAGCAAACCACTGCAGAGTTACAAAAAATATCTAGCTACCGGCTAGTTCAGACTAGAAATTCATTTGCTCTGGTGATGGGTTGCTGTGTAACAGAGGCAGCAGTTCATGCAGAGGGGCACACAGAGGGGGCAGAAACTCTGCAGAGAGCAGCACATGTGCCACTCAGCAGCAGTGGAGACACACTGCGGGGCTCAGTCCCCACCCCACTGGAGCTCTTACCCAGCACATCTGGGGCCTCAGCTCGAGCACAGATGCATCTATTCAGGCCTAGAGCTGCAGGGATGCCTGGGCTCTCTTACTGAGTCTAGGGTAGCAGGAGGAGTGCACTGACAGAAGGTCTGTCTTCCCAAGTTAACAAGCAGGGATGAGAGATAAGTGCACTGTGAGTTTGTCTCCTCTATCCTGACGGGGACTCACTGATTCTGTGGGTCAACAGCCAGCTTTATTGTGACCATGGGACTATTCAAGGATTGAGAAGTGCTGGAAAGAGACAGGACTCACCTTTCAAAAGGGAAACAATCCTCTTTGACATCAGACTGTGCAAGCAAGTGGGAAGAGCTTTAAAGTAGGAACAATGAGACCAAGTCCACAGCCAGTAATTAAATGAGGAAATGGTGGACTAGGTTGGCAAGCAAGGGTTCCAGGGGGATGTAGATGTGGACTGGAACATCCTTATTATGAAAGAAAAAAAAAAAGGAAAGAGAAAAAAAGAAAAAAAAAGTTGAAAGGGGTCCATTTTAAGCATAGGCACAGAAATACAGGAGTATCTGCAAGCAAGGACAATATCATAGGGAACACACTCATACCTTTTCTGCTTTTCTGAGAAATGAGCATGGCTGGATGCCTCTCTGAAGTCCCTGTACAGTAACATATGAAACACAGAGAACAGATCAGGAAATAGAGGTCAGTGTGCAAGCTGCAGGGCTGTGAAAGCATCCTAGGGGTGTGGTAAGAATTGACACAACTGAAGTGCTGCAGTGGATGGAGACATGTCCCACTTTAGGGACAATAAAGTACAGGCCAGGACGGCACAAAAGGAGAGTCATTTTTTGAGAGTGAATACATTAAGATCTTCCTTCTGATGAATGATGAGCTACCTAAAACCTTATGGGTCAGGATTAGAGGTCAGACCAAAGTGGTTGGTACCACTGTGTGTACCTACTACAGGATATCTGATCAGGAAAATGCAGGCAAAACCTTCACATAATTTCCCTTTTTCAAGCCATGATACTCATGGGAAACTTGAATAACCCCAATATCTCCTGGAGAAACAACACAGGAGGGCAGCAGCAGTCCAAGACGTGTACCCAAAGGGTCAATACTAGGGCAAATACTGTTTAACATCTTCATTAATTCATTGGATAAAGAGAGAGAATATATGCTCAGCAAATTCAGACATGATAAAAAAACCTGAGAGAAGAAATTGATGAACCATGAAGTGGTGCTAATATTCAAAGGGATCTCAACAGGCTGAAAAAATGGGGTGACAGGAATCACATGAAGTACAGCAAACACAGAAATATATTCCTGCACTTGCAAAGGAATAACCCACATACTAGTACATGCTGCAGACTGGTTGGAAAACTACTTTGCCAGAAAGGTTCTTGGGCTCCTGTTAGACACGTTGAAAATCAACCAAGGTCCATATGCCCTTTGTCACAGAAAGCCAAGAACCTCCTGGACTTTATTAGGAAGAACATTGCCAGAAGTGGGAGGGCTGCTCAGCCTAGTGAGATGCATCTGGAGTACTGTGCCTAGGTCTGGTCTCCAACAGAAGACAGGGATATATTGGAGTGGGTCCAGCAAAGGGCAACAAATGATTAAGGGACTGGAGCATCTGTCATACAAAGAGAGACTGAAAGCACTGGGACTACTTACACTGAATAAGAACTGGCCCAGAGGAGATGTTTTTGGTTTTTGTAAATACCTGATGGGGCAAGTAAAGAAAATAGAGCCAAACTTTTCATCATGAGACCCAATGACTAGACAAGAAGGTACAAACTAAAACAGAGAAAAAGCTTTTTTTTTTTCCCCCAAAATGTTGCCCAGAGAGAGTGCAGAGTCCTCCTCCTTGTCAATATTCAAAATCTGATCAGATACAACCCTGAGCATACAGCTTTAGGTGTCTCTGCCTTGAGATCGAGTTTCAACCAGATGATCCAAAGGTGCCAACCTCACCTGTTCTGTGTTTCTGTGATACAGTAACAATGGTGATTATACACTGGCTGCCAAGGTGAACGTAGAACTGTGTGCAGAGTACAAGCAAATGTGGTGCCTGAAAAAAACTATATCTACGTCTGTAAATCTATAGGTATGAATATATTATATCTGAAAATAAGTATAGTGAGAAACTGTGATGTAGATTATAGTGGTAATTTGTTTAAAATATTCTTGGAGGAAATTTATTCTATTTTTATAGAAAATATAAAATATAGAAAATAATACTATAAAATATAGAAATTATTTTATAAATATTCCTTGGGGAAATGGGTAAAGGCAAAATGCAAGGAAAAAAAAGGGAGATTGTTACAAGTTGTCACTAAAACAGACACAATCAGCAGTTTATCACCTGTCATGACAGCAATAAAAATAAAAGATATAATAGGGTATATTTTATCACGAGTATTTTCCCTTATATAAGCATTACCATTTAGAAGAGATACTGACTGCCAAAAAGATGCTGATTTTTCCTTTTGTCCTTCCGCATGACTATATTTTATGAGTTTTCAGTTGTGACACCGGTCCCAAGGCTTCCTTTATGCTGCTTTTTACTGCACACAGTTCAAGGAAGATGCCAAAACCTCAGAGTTTTTTGTGAGATAGATATATATGTATATATATATATATATATATGTAAATGTATGTATGTGTGCACATGCTTATGTATGTATGTGTGTGTGTGTGTATTTATGACAAGCGTAATCATAAATCTTACTGGTCAGCAGCTAGGAAAATGTCTATAAGATACGGATATATACGTTCACATAAAAAAAAAAAATTAAAATGTATATGTGCTAGTTTTGCCCATGGAAGTGTTTTTTTTCTGAAAGGAGCTGTTAAGAGCTTCCTCCGTGCCTGACAAAACCAATCAGTGACTTGTTTTGAAGATTTACAACCAGTTAAACCACTTAAAATACACTTCTGTGACACACACTTTAAAGATGGGCAAATCCAGGAAAAGGGTCCTCTGCTTCCGGCCTCTGGAGAGAGAAGTTCCCCCATCCCCTCCCAGCCTGGTGGGCCGAGGTAGGGCCGGGACATGGCTGCTGACATCTTGCTGACATTGAGCCTGTCCCACTGCCAGCCTGGGCCGAGCCAGGGTCCCCCGGGCCCCAGGAGCATCTATGGGCTGGGCCAGGCCCTCTCCAGCACGGTCTGGCGAGGGCCAGGCTGGGCCCCAGCGGCTGCCGGCCGGGTGGAGGAGAGGCCACCAGCCCACGGTGTGTTTGCCACTGAGTCCTAGCCTGGTTGCTGAGATCCTAGCTGTTCCCTCTTCTCCTCCCATCATGGCCTGACACACACCACCGCCAGCGGCCGCAGAGGCCTCAGGTGAGATATGTGAGATATTAACTCTTTCACTGCATGAATGAGACTTACAGACCTTCAATCCTCTCTCACGTGAGAGAAAAGGACAGAGTGAAGACATGTAGAGAAACAATATGAAGACGCCAAGGTCAGTGAAGAAGGAGTCAAATCCCAGATAAAAAGAGAATGAGGAGATGCCTTAGTGTTGGACTGAAATTCTCTTAGTAGAGTCATAAACTGTGATACACAAGAATATCTTTGTAATTCATGGAAAAGCATGGGGAGGATGGAGTGTTCAAACAGCAGACTTGAGGAAGGGGATCTATGTTAAAGTAAGCAGATGTTAAAGTACCTGTCCCATGAGAATTTTGAACAGAAAGAGACAAGAGTGATGAAGACTCTTTGCCTCCAGGGAAGAAGAAGAAAATCTCTGTTGCCAGCGATGAAGATGATCTCAGAGATAGCTGAAGAGAAACTTTGCTTTTGAACAGCTCATCCTTAAAATAGCAAGCCTTAAGTTTGACATAGCCCATGAACGCAGCTGTGGAAGGCTGTAGGACGGGAGAGACTTCATGACTGCAGATTCTCAGGTAGCTGCTATTCATGAAAATTAAAAGCCATGAGAGAGCTGCTTCTTGTGGAGAAGTCTCCATGTCATGGCAAGAGAGACTCCTCTCCCCAAGAGAACTGATGAAAGACTATTCTAGAGGTGGTAAACTGACTGGATTGTCTCTGTACGTCATCAGTGAGAAAGAAAAAGAAAGCTGGAGGGAGAAGTGTTCTGAAGGTTCATTCTGATTTCTTAATTTTTTTCTTTTGATTCTGTTAATAAAGGTTTCTTTATATGCCTTGATATTTGAGCCTGCTTTGCTCCCCTTCCTTATCCATATTTCACAGCAGAAAATGAGTAAATAATTCTAGTAGGTGCATTGGCTTTTAGCCAACACTAAACCCTCTACAGTATCATTATAGATAATTTATATAACATGTAACAAGTTTCTGAATGTTTTCATCATCAGTACAATTATCTGATTCTTTACTGAACACCACGACTTTCTTTGCTATAGAAATAGTTAATGACAGAGTTCCACAGGATAATTGCAATATGTTCAAAAGAATGCTTTTTAGCATGGTTCACTACAACAAAAGATACATCAAAAAGACCTTTTTCTTCTCTTTATCCTCTTAAATCTCTACTATATAGTCATTAGGCCAACTTCTCTCTTTCCCCTTTTCCACATTTTTATCTTTGTAGTCAGTCTGCCATGCTCTTATGATCTTTCATCATACAGCATTGCATCCTCTTGCGTAATCTCTTTAGAATCAGGACAATCAGAACTGAATATAGCTTTCAAAACAACTTGATAACATCAAAGTTGTACCCCTTTCCTATGAACACTAGCAAGACATGATTGGGAGATCAACTGCTACAATTTGTGTCAATACTTAATGAGCTGCTCGCAGGTTTTTACGCACACATCTAGTGAGCATTGAAGCTGGAATTTCTATGACCTGGGATCTTCAGATGTAAACTCTATCTTAGAGTTGCATCACATGCTTTCAGCTTGCAGTGTACAATCACTGCTAATTCACCTTGAAAACTGAAAACCTCAACAGAGTGACACTTGCACTTCTTTGTCCTTTTTGTCTCTAATCTGTGCACATGCAATTGATACCCTAGCAATTGCAGAGTTACCCTGAGATTCTATACCACATTCAGAGCTAAAACCTCTTGATTCCTGGCCACGGCCTTCCTCCAGACTCCTGGTCCTCCTTTTCATGGCTTGCAAAGCCTAGGAGCATGCTGCTTGAATAGAGAAATGCTTGCTAGCTGTCTTTAGAGGGTGCATATAAACACTCATAAGTTGGCTAAAATTCTGCATGTTGGCTTTATATATGCGCACTCTACCTCACCACTAATGGCCTAAGTCACAGCATAGATCAACACGCACAAAAAATTAATGCTTTCACATTTCCAGCAATCTAGCAAATCATCACATAATAATGTGTTCTCTCAGCAGTAAGTGCATGTTTGATGGAAAGCCATGAACAGACAGCCAGTGTTGCAGGAACAGAAAACCAATCAAGTAAGGTCCATATGGATTACACTGCGAGCACAGTGGGATGCAGAGCAGAAACTAAGTGCCATATGGAGTGTAGACAGTGAGGCCATCTGGGTGTTTTCTTTACAAAGGAGACCCACAATTTTATTATACCCATTCTGAGCTTCAAATTACAGACATCTTAAAAATGTTTGAATTATTTTTATTTCTACTGTAATTCATTTGTCTGTGTATGCAATACACATCACTTGGAAGCATGTGGGCTTCTCTTATAAAGATCAAACCTCTGCTGGTGAGATTCAACAATGTACACTCAGATTTAAAATATCCTCAGCAGTCAGTAGCAAGAGACGGCAAAAAGCTCTACTACCATGGGAACAGAGCAGGAAGAAAATTGTGTAAGAGCACAGCTATGTCCCTAATTGTTTTTAAACTCTGGAGGGGAACTAATCTGCAATTTTTCTCAACTTGTTACTTTTCTTACTCCTACTTTTCTAGTTTCAGTATTTAAGTTGGTGTGTGGACTTTTCCATTCAGATATGTAGTAAGGAAAAAGGAAGAGGAAGAAAAGATAACTCAGTCATCAAATGCTCTGCAGTGTGTTCCTTGGGTGTCCCATCTTCTGGAATAATAAATTTCCTTATTAAGGAAAAGACACAAACATTTTTTATCAGAGATAACATTTTCCTCAAATAAAGAAGGAGAATCCTGTACCTCTAAAACCTGTAATGTACTGTTGTGCACAGGTTCACAAAAAATATTCTCTATTTTAATTTCCACAACAGCAGGATCACACACTTAATTACAAGTCTTAGCTGAACTTTTAAAATCAGCATATCAGGCACTCAAGCACTTACCTGATCATGCTCTGAGTCTTATTTAGTGCCCTTTTTGTAGCTGAAGCAGTATTTTTCTTCAAAAAGAAACAGGTGTGTTACCTCAGTCAGTTCATTATTACAGCAGCTAAAAAACATACATTTTCTATTTCAGCCCAGAATATATACAACTTATTTTAAAACATTCAGTTCTTTTAGCTTTATCCTCTTTTCACAAGCTCTACCCACCATCAAAGGGAGCAAATGCCCTGAACCAACCTGGCAATTATTATACTCATTTATTCCTATGGTTAACCACATAAACCTGTTTATTTATCTGCCTGACCCACCTTCAAGGAATTAGTCAGTTGCTTAGAGACCTGAAGACATCCCAACAAGAATGGAATGGTTTTTGTGGAGTTTTCGAACCAAAAACATTTGTGTCTGTGATACATAACAGTGTCCTGAATTGAACACATATATTTTCATTCAGAATATGCCAGGACCTTCCTTCATTTTCCAGGCTAAAATTGTTTTTCTGCTTAGGCATCGAACTATATGCAAAAACAATGCACCAATTTTAAAAAAAATCACCAAATGAAACTGTAATATGCAGCTACAAACCTTATTCTGTTTTTTAGATGACCAGACTGTTTTTTGCCAGTCCAAGGGCAAAGGACTTTCTTTTCCAAGTCCAAGGACTTTCTATCTTGCACTTGTCATTTCAATGTGCCTGATTAATTGGACTGGGCAGTAACAAGAAGCTGCAGTCTTTGGAATTGGGCTCTATGAAATCTTCTAATAAAGTAGGAGAGTCAAATAGTTGACACTTTTGCAGACATATATCAGAAGAAACAATAGATCTACTTTCAACATGACAGCAACTGCATCAGTGTTGTTTCATATATACACAACTGCAAGATCAGTGATATGACTGTGACCTTGAGGCACTGTAAATTTTGTTTCACAAAAGAAAAAAAAACAGAGTTATTTTCTCTTTCACAAAATAAATAATTTTATATACTGGAAATAAATTTGTACTGTAATAAGAATATGGACACTATTCTTTTGTATAGGTTTTCTGTAGCAGACAAGAAACATCTTAGCAATTTAGGACATCTATATGTGAATATGCATGTTATTCCTATTCTGTTACAAAAGTGACCAGAGTACCACAGTAAACCATTTAAATGTTAGTTATTCCATTAAAAGCAGCTGTCATTCTCAAAATCTGGAAAGTGAATTATTTTCTATGGCTGTACATATTGTTACTGGTTTTGAGAGCACTCGATATTCATGCTTTCTAGCCTTCAAGCAGATTCCATTGGTCCAAGACTACTCTCTCATCTGTTTCTTGACCCTTGATAAGTGATCTACCTACAGTAAGTATTTCCTTCATCATTGTTGAGCTGATGCAGGCCAGAGGTTTGCAGTTAACCCGAATCCTTTGAAGTAACTGGAAATAGACTCTGCTGGGATTTGTGTCAAGATAAGGAATATACCATACAACAATTAAAAAGCCCCAATGACCTAAACACATTTACATGGTAATGTATTTGTACTGCAAGTTAAAATCTGCATGTTTTATGTTTTCATATAATTTTAATTTCAAATACATTATTCAATAATTTCTCACGTAAAATATCTTTCTAGAAAGTATCTTTCAGTTTTATTAAAGTTTTCTTTAGCATTTGAAATGTCAGGTGAATCTGTCTTTTTTTTCCTAAAATTTATTTTCACATATAAAACACTTAAATTTTTTAAAATTAAGTAGCAAAAGTCATTACCATGTCAGTAAAGTACCTGCAACAGGGTAACAAATATTTTCTATGAAAGTATCATATTCTGTATGCAGTTTTTTCCCACTACTTCAATCTAATCTTTTACATTTGCTATTGATTGTTCTTTTTATTTCATATTCCCTGAGTCTAGCCATCTGGACTTTTGTTCATTTCTTTTTTAAACTACAAAACAAATGGAAAGTTCACTCTTCAGCAAATATAGATAAACAAGAAATCATCTGGAGCATTTTCACATGTGATCTATGACAAAGGAAAAGCCAGTCTCAAAAGAAACCAGAGCATTCCCTTGAGAGGCAAAGCCACAGAAGGAGAGAAAAATGACCCAAAATAGAGAGAAGTTTAACTTGCATGGGCTCTTTTTCAGTGAATATGAACAAAGATTCCTATCATAATTTGAAAAGTAGGAATTACGCAACTAAAATAAAAGAGATGCGTTTTCATTCTGGAAAATACTATAAGCCCAGAAATATACCATGATTCCATAATTAATTTCAGAATTAACATGGATTGAAATTCTGATGGACAAAATCTGTATCATCCCTCAAGTTGACCTCTCAATGACAGACAGATTTCCTGTCACTTTAAATAACTATTGTAGGGGGATTTTATTCACCTGTACTAATTACAAAATATCCATTTTAAGTCTATCACACTGTGTGGAATACCCTGCTCTCGATTTTACCAGTGTGTAGACAGATGGAGAATGGCTTCTCAGTCTAACTCCCTTTAAATATGTAAGAATTATATTAACTCTTTTAGACAGAGCCCTGTGTTGTAGGGTTTTCTTTTCATTTACTTATCTTAATAGTTCCTAGAGTTTTTTCAATGTTGCACATTTCCTCACTTTAAAATCTTCAGTGGTCCTTATTCTTAAATGCTTCACTTCTCATATGTGCATATTACAACATTTCTACTTTGTTAATGTGTGTGAATCTAGAGTGAGGCAATTGCACATGATCCACCTAATTCAAAATTTACCATTTTTCCAACTTCCTGGAATGTCCCTGTTATTCCAAGAGTTCTTTAAAAAGAACCTTAGGGTGGTAAAGATGACTTCAGTAAGTTAGAAAGTCAAGTAATTTTCTGGGGAGATCTAAAAGACCTGAAAAAATGTCCAAGTCATCATCTGAGGCTGCTTCTAATAATGTTTCCTACTAGGCATATGGACTAGGAGTCAGCTTTATTTTTCTTTCTTTTTTTTTAAGCTCTTTTACTCTATGCACTAGTGGGACAAATAAAAGTTTTCAAATGCCCCCTCTATTGAATATGAAGCATCTTTCTCCTTCTTTCTCCAGGTGTATTCTCTGTTGTTGAAATCTTTTTCATCTTCAAGATCTGGTCATCTGATTTTTGTTTATTTGGAATTTCTATCCCAAATTTGCTTTTCTTGTTGTTCATTTGTTTGGGGTTTTTGGTTTTGGTTTTGGTTTTTTTGGATTTTTTTTGTTTTATATGGATCTCATTTGCCTCTCTTCGTGCCTGATTAAGTCTATTTGCTGTCAGAGCCAAATTAACCTGACAAGCTGTCTTGCATGAATCTCATTCTACCATCTACAATAAACATCAGCTTGAATTTATGAAGACTTCTTATTTTTTCATACCACTTAAAAAAAAATCATTAAAATCTCTATTGAAGGAATGGATTTTGCTGAAGAGATTGAGTACCAGAACTTCAACGAACATTACTTCAATCAAATCACAGAGACCTAAAACCTGACTGTCATTAAAGTTGCTTTAGGGTAGACATAGCTCCAACACTGTAACTGTTCTCCTGAAAACAGGAATAATTGGTTATTACCTTCTAAAATTTCTGCATGATTAAATCAATATTTACAAGTGAGACAAAGTGTTCATTAAAAAACTGTTCTACAATAAAAATGAGTTGACCAAAATGTATATATGAATAGCAGTCTTTTCCTTTTTAGACTAAATGCAGCTTTCAGTCTTTGCAGTATTTCTATCTGACCTTGCTGACACTTCATAACACTGGGCTATTTATTGAAGTCAAAACAGAAAACCAAAGGGACAAAAAAAAAATATAAACAGACCCCAACAAAAACAAAAGAGTATGTACGTAAAAATTTGGCTTGATTTGCTGGATATCTTTGACCATCCACCATCCAAAATGAAACTGAAGTATTTCATTAAAGGCTCGAAAACACGACTTTAACCCCAGATTATGGACTTTACATATATACATTTAGGTGACTTTCAAAAGAAGTTTGAACTTTTCCACTTCTGTTCTCAAACAACAAGGGAAACAGAAAGAGCTAAAACTATACTTGCTTTTCCCTAGACTTTTATTCGTTTCTTTCTAGTATTCCTTAGAGTAAAGCATTCCAGTTGTGGTAGATATTGCTCAGGCATGGATCAGCAATACATTTTGCACTTTGATATTCATAAGCATACATTTCCTTCCAAGTCAAAGACATTTATCACAGTTTGACTGGCAGAGACACATTTTCTAGAAAAAACATGCTATACATTTGGCTTTCTCTCCCACTGCTTTCACTTGTAAGTAGATTATACTCCTTTTTTCTTTATTTCTGTGGGGGGTTTTTTCCAATTATTTGTATATCTTTAGACATATCTACTGCAAACTACTAGTCCAGTTCTTTCGCTTATTTTCTCTGGATGAAAATGTGAATCAAATTCTATATCTTTATTCCAATAATTCAGTACTTCTTCAAAGAGCATCAAAGCTCTCTTTGATCAAATGGAAAATGATCAAAGACTAAGCTTGTTAGGGAAAAAAGTCTACACAAAGTGAAGATTCTAGTGCTTTTTTCCACTTTTATCTTAGCTCCTTGCTTTGATTACGCATTTTATTGTATGAAGAAGGTTGATGGTAGAATAAAGTAAAACAGAAATTGAGGTCCAATGGAGGTGTAAGTATTACTGAAGTGCTTGAGTGCTTCGTGCTCTTGTTTTCAGTGCAATGCTAGCTTCTGAAGCAGGAAGAGTTATACCTCATTGTGAACTCCATTCTCATGTACTTACATAAGTTTCCACCTCGGGTTAAATAGGACTTTAAATTCCAAATGGATCTGCCAGCAGGAAAATAATGACAGCTGCATGTTCCTGATTAACCTAATACTGCACAGGAGTTGCATGTACTCCAAGAGGGTGGTGCAACTGTGCTCTGTTACTAATAGAGCCATCAGCTGTAGTTCCATGTGTACTTTTGCACTCTGACCACTAGCATTGCAACTAACAGACTTGAGATGCTAATTCAAATGTAGATAGTTTGAGTTAGTACTGAACTGGAGACAGTCATGACACTCATAATGAACAAGAAGTTGGGGAGGGGATATTGTTATTTTCATTAATTTCTTAATATTTACTTGGTCCTGAATTAGGACTCCACATTTTTTCTAAATTTACCTGAAATCAAAATTTTCATCATATGAACTATACACAATGCCTAAATGTACATGCTATATATGCTACAAGGAATGTTGTAGGGGAGGATTAGAAGAATCCCTTTAAAATCATAATACCATCATATTTTTCAAGTGTAGGAATTTAAATTTCAGCCGTGGTTTATGCTTTTTTAATACTTGTCACCTATAGCTGTATGCTTTCTTACTATATATTTTATTAATTAAACCATAAATACAGAAATTGAATATTTTTGTATTTCAGGGATATGTGTCAAAACAAAGTCTTCAGACAGGCTCAATCACATTCTGAGAATTAAATGGAAACAAGAAGACAATTTGTAAATTTTTATAATGTTGATGAAATTTAGTTTTTTAACAACATTACCTACAAAATCAAAAATTCATTCAATCCAGATATTCGAAAAGAAAAAAAAAAATCTTTACACTA
Source organism: Phainopepla nitens (assembly GCA_013400175.1). Classification (NCBI taxonomy): domain Eukaryota; kingdom Metazoa; phylum Chordata; class Aves; order Passeriformes; family Bombycillidae; genus Phainopepla; species Phainopepla nitens. Next base: position 400,853 of record VXBQ01006515.1, on the reverse strand, counting down.
TTTACACTCAGCATAAAAATGCACATTTCCTTACTCCTCATTTTTCTTCTCACATTCTAGCACCCCCTATCTCCAAACCTCATACCTTTATCTAGTCAGCTCTTTTTAACCCTGTACATTCACATTTTACCACTTTGACCATCCCTTTAAAAGCCATCATAGAACTGAATATTATACCCTAGGACATACATTAGTAGGAACCAATGAATAAAACCAGACAGGTTAATAGATATACTGTTGGAGATAGACATTTGCATGGTAAATTCAGACTGTTTTCTCAGAGGTGAAATGCAAATTGAACTCATCACAGCTTACAAGTGCATTTACAGAAAGAAAAGGCTGGCAGTTAATCCAGCAAAGGAGGTGTACCAAAGAGAGGATTAATGAATGGAATTTCAAATTAGAAAAACTCATATTGAAAATGAAGCAGAAATTATTAACCATGTTTTGTATGATTCACCACTACATATTCTCAAGGAGATTTATTATTATCCAGTTCTGAATGTCTTCCCACTACACCCACTAACTACTTTTTGAGAAAATCGCCTCAATCTAGTCACTAGTTTTTGGCAAAATTCAGGGATGAGTGGTTGATATGTGAAACAGTGTAATATACAGAAGTCTATTAAATGTACTCACAGGTGGAAAAAGCCCAGGGAAAGTGTTCATTTTGTAATAACTGGACGGGAAAAAAGTGACAGGGGGTGTTGAGAAAGCTGAAATGTTTCTTGCACATTTTTGCATCAGTCTTCATAAGAACAGTTAAATGGAAGCATGTAACTGCCTGATTAAAGGTAGTTTAATAAAGGGTAACAAAGAAAGTAGTATGGTGTCAGCCCAGAAAAGGAAAGGAAACGTTTGCAAGGTAACATCTACATTACAAATTTTCAAAATCTTGAGACATGATGGACTTCTACCGAGATACTTGAAGGATGATCTGAAAACTCATAGAATCATTCTCTTTGTGAAATCATCAAGAAGGAGTTAAACACCAAAAGAGTAGAAATGAATAAAAAGAGTGTTAGCAAATGTAGAAAGTGTAGTGTTTATAAAAAAAAAAACCACCAAAAACTAAAAAGCAAGCAAAATGGAACTAAAGAACTATAACCAGCTTGTCCTTAGTTCTGAGAAAAATCTGAGCAAACCATTTACAAATGTCCCACAGAGGCAATACAGATCATATACTTCAATGTCATAATATAGGCCCATAAGAAGCCAGAAAGCACAAATCGATTTAATTTCTAGATGGTAGGTGCAAAACACCTTGGATAATCATAGATAACTGTAGCTAGAGAGCAGTTAGCATAATGAAACTCAGAGGGCTTGAGGGGATATACAGAAGCCTATACTTAGTTGGGATCCATTCAATAACTTCATTAATGACATGGATAGTGGGGCAGAGGATGCTTAGTGAACCTGCATGAAGGTAAGGCAGATGGCACCTAAGTTGCAGGACAATGTATAGGCGAAAAAGTGGAAACTGGTGCAAGACATGACACTCGTCTACAGCAGCCAAATAGATACAGGGAACAGGATGCAAAAGAACTACCTGGGTAGCAGATCTGAGTCTAAATACCTGTTCCCTGCTCTAATTATCAGGTGCACAGCCTTCATGAATTGAGCAGCCTTGGTTACTACAGTCCGAGAAAAATGGGAATTAACTGGATACAGCTTAGAGAGATGATCAATAGGTGGTCAGAGGTACAGAAAACATGGACAGAGAAGACTGGACATCTTTTTAACATAAAGACAAAACTTAATGTGGTATGGGATAGATCTTCATTATGTTAAAAGTTGTGGAACAAAGGGAAAATAAGTTATTCCTGTATTACAGCAACATACAGGACAAGAATAAACAGGCCTCACAGTAGAAAAGACAAAATACTAGAAAATAATTTAGATTAAAAAGACTTGTAAACTGTTGACTGGTGAACTAATGGAATTTCCACTAGTGGAACTATTCATAGGCTAGGCAATACTCAGGTCTGCATAAAGAAGAAAATAATATTGTTGATATAGGTGAAACTGACACAACTGATGTAGCTGATACAGGTGATAATCCATGAAAAAAACCTCACTATGCATAGGAAGATGATCTTATGGAGTCCTGTGAAATGCATTTAAGCTTCTACAACAAGTACAGGCTGTGGCCTCCTTTGGAAGGTCAAATGCCATTCTTTCAAGCTTCTGCAGCAGGTAAAAAAACATACCTGGATTTCATATGACATTTCCACAGAATAAGAACTTTAAAAATGAACCTATAAACCCACACTAAAATACCTGGAAGAAAAGACATCCACAGGGATCAGTTTTCAGCCACATTTCCTAAAGCACTGGATTCACTCATCTATATTTTATTAACTGAATATAATTTAGTTTGAAAGAGTCCAGTTCATTAAAAAGCTGATTCAGAATTACTATTCAATAAACCAAGATTTCAGAATTCTTAATAAAACTGGGAAAGTTTGACTTTGAAATTCCAAGTACCAAAAACATAAAGAGTTTATTATGCTTTCCTCTAAGTTTTTTGCTGAAGAATTAAAAGACGTGCAAAGTTGTATATGCATTAACTGCTTGACACAAACCAATTCAGTATGATTGAAGAGATATTCTGCAGGGGTTTGCATTAAAAATGCAAATAAGATGAAAAAGGTGTGCAAAGAAGATTAAATGATGACCAAGTGATTTTTTTTTTCCAAGTACATACTTGATAATCTAGCAAACTCAATTATTCCTCCCAATCCACATTTCATAGTTATATACACATAAAACCCATTGTCTAGTGCCCTCAACGGTTTTCAAAGTTGTTATTTACAGATTTTCAAGTTGACAGTAATGTAGCCATAACTTTTGTTGGACTTCAGTTCATTAGTCTGTTCCTCCCTATGGTAATTTCATTATGTCTTCAACCTGCATTCTAACTCCCACTGCTGCAATTAGTCGTGAAATTTAAAGCGACCAGATTGCAAAGTTATGCTACCTACTACCTACTACCCAAGGGTAATTTAACCATTAATTACTGTAGCACCAGCTAACATTCCTCCCATCTAGTGAACAAGATCCTCAGAGCTCATAAACTTTCCTATACCCCTAGGTGTGTACTTTGTTGATCTGACTCTGAATGTCCACACTAAGCTCACAATGAATAGCAGGCCTTAAATGCACCCTTTAAATTACCAAGTAATTTCAATGGAAATAAAAAAAAAATGGCAGAGCTGGAATACAAAACACACCACAGAAAACTGTCATAGAGAGCAGGACCTCTGTGTTTCTGGCTGGTTTTATTTGACTGCATTTGTCCACGGATGAAAAGCCTGAAGGAACCATATACTGAATAAACACAAACATAAATTCTGTGTTAAATTCAGTTGGACTATACTCACGGAGCATAAGTCTTTGAGAATTGGATCTCCCAGCAGTCAAAGGTAGGGGAAATAATGGGAAGCCCACTTGTTCAATGTTCTGGTGTCACTGTTTATCATCAATACACACACAAAGCTTGGGGAGAGGTGGCTTGAGAGGTGCTAGTGACTTGGGTTTAGGTACTTTGTCATCTTATAGGGTTCACAATCCCACATGATCCATCTCAACTCTTCAGTTTATAGAGGGAAGATCTAGGAACAGGAATCAGAAACCCAGTGTCAGGCTGATCAAGAGGAAGTGAGGAGTGAAAAAGGGTGTTATATTCTTCAGATATCTAAATCAGGACACTAGTCAGTAGCAGCTGTTTCTATAAAGAAATGTAGGCTTTTTTTCGAGACACTAAAATACTTCTAGAACAAAGAACCTCATGCATTGCTTAGGCTTTTTTTGCTTCTGAGATATTCTTTCCTGAAACATCTTTTATTTTAAAGGATTTCCTGTGTGTATGTAAATAGATATGTTTTACACACACATATATTTATAATTTTGTCAGTTTTGTTTTGTTTGAATACCTGCCATTCCATTAGTAACTTTTTGAACTACCACGCTGGGCATCAGAGGGCCTAGTGGAGCCCTTCTCGTGCAGCATACAGCAGTTCAGGAGCAGAAAGAGGAGGACACATACACTCTTTCAAGTGCATGGAATGTGATGGCAAGCACTGTTTACAATAACTAAAACATTATTGTCCGTTTCAATTACAGACTGACTTAAAACACAGTTATTGGCTACTATGAAGAAAATTAATTGTGTCCCAGCCAAATTCAGTAAAAGCACTCACAAAGTTTTAAGTAAGTTACTCCTGCTATGATGACTGGCAGGAAAATACTGACACTTCCTATTTCAGGAATTGCATTGATGCAGGACACTTTGTTCTTACTTTCTCTACTTCTCTTTCTTCTTTTTTTTTTTTTTTTTAATCCTAAAAACCTAGCTTGGCACTTGCAGAGCCAGTAGAAGCACATAATGCATTGTTTAGATGTTGATGATGCTGCAGCAGGCATGCCACTAAACTCATAGCAGACCTAAAGCCTAGAGACTTGTGATCTTTCCAGAGTTTCTGTGACAGTAGAATTACACCTAATTTCATTTATCTGAGTGGTTTTCTTTCCTTTTTGATAGAAACCAAATCTTGCATTTGTTTCAAGGTAATATATTTCTTCTACCAAATTCCCCTTTACCTACATTTTCTTTCTTCCTTCCTTCCTTCCCTCTACTATATACGGTATATACAGCATAAGTAAAACCCAAAATTATCCATATGTTGATTATCCATTATAGGTTAAGGATGTTTCATAGTTTGTACTAACAGGTCTTGATTTCATACAAAGGACAAAAATGTCATGAGATGGTAATGAGGCCAATTCCCCCTAAACACACAAGAGGAGTGTTTGGAAAAAATAGAAGTGGGTGAAAATTTTCTTTAGGCAGTGGAAAATGGAAAAAAAAGGTTATGTTTCCAGCTGCCTCAGCCCAAGATGCTCTTCCTCTATTAATCAACTGAACTTATTCTTAATTGCCAAAGAAGATCTAAAGCATCTAAATGAAGGAAAGATGCAAAAGGGCATCATTTCTTTGCAGTAGAAGAAGAGCGCTACAAAGCACCTAAGTTACACTACACAGAACTCACACACAACCACAAACCATTTAATTTTTCATAAAACAATTCACTGCCTTGTATTCCGTTACAAAATTTTTACTTTCTCTAAAATTGGAGGCTCATGTACAAGGCCATTCATTCAGGTCATTCTGTAGTTTGGTGTCACTTGAGATAATTTTATTTTTCATTCTGTCCCAATGATGTTGTTTTCTGTTTGACTTCATTAGCATTGACATTTTCTCTGTAAAGATTTTTTCTTCTTCTTTTAGAACTTCATTGGGAAAGTTTCACGAAATTTATGCAACTTTTATCTCAAGGAATGTGTTCTGATTTGTATTGTGCTTACTCTGTTGCTGACATTTGGTGACATTTTCTCTTTTGTTGACAGCTTTGTACTTCATTAAAAAGTAGGCTACTCGAGTGAAGGTGCTTAATTAGCTTTGGCCAGCCTCTATCATATCCAGAACATAAAGCACTGTTCTTACTTCTTTCCTGTATTAGCTTTCCTCTCTGATTGCTTGTTTTCTCTACTTTGCTTTTCTCTGTGCCCCCTTTGTGAAGGATTTCCTCTTTTGTCAGCAGTTGAATCTCTCTTTACTAATTTTTTTAATAGTTCAGCACTATAGCAGAAGATTTTGTAGCTATTTACTTTGAAGCTGTTGGCAAGCAAAGCTTGTAACACTATGATTTGCAAGTTCCTGTCATAAAAGGTCAAACACCCAGTCTTTCAGTCTTTGTGTTTCTCTTATTAGCATGCTAGAAATGTGATTACTAATCCTTACAAAATTCTTAGTGCACTGACTAAAATCCAAGATATTTTTTATTCTAATAGTTGCTGCAAAGGTGAACTAGAACAGACTTCTATGCCCAAATGGATGTGACTAGACCTGCAGCTTCACTGCTAATGGCAGGAAATACAAAATACTACCAAAGAGCTTTCAGGCAGAGATAAATGACCTATCTCACAGTCACCAGAGACTAAATACCTGCCAAACTGAAAATAGCATTGTCTTACAACTGTGGGATCATAAACAACCGATGTTTGTAACAGCATTTGTAACAGGTGTTAAAGTCTGAGAATTAGACAATAAAAGTAAGTGGTTAATTGCATCTCAGTTACTGAAAATTAGAAGCTTTAAGGTTAAATTTTCCAGAGATGATATACTTTTTCTTTTTAATCAGTGCTAGATTTCAGAATTATTTTGGTGGGGAGAGGGAAGATGGCAATTTAAGTTATCGGCGCTAAGGAATAAAAAAATATATATATTTCCTGAAAGAAAAGACTTAGCAATACAGCTGGTATTCTGGATCATGCGGTTCAATTCAATTTTTAAGCAATAGTTTTGCAGTTTCAACTTTCATACTCAATTCAGAGTAACTGGCCTTCTGTATGTACATCAGAGAGAAA